>ML660771.1:0-541664 GCA_007570785.1 Antilocapra americana
TAGACTTAGTTTGGCTAAGGACAGGGAGGAGAGGGAAATTCTGAATCGCTGTGACCCCGGGCTGGAGGGCAGTGCATCTTCTGTACATCTTTGATTCTAGCACTGCATTTCTGGGGAGCTTACCTGGTGGTTCAAATGGTAAAGAATCCACCTGCAATGCAGGAGACCTGGGTTCAGTCCCTGGGTTGGGAAGATTCCCCGAGAAAAGGAAATGGCCACCCACTCCAGTTTTCTTGCCTAGGAAATCCCATGGACAGAGGAGCCTGGAGGGCTACAGTCCATGAGGTCTCAAAGAGTCAGACTTGACTGAGCAACTAGCACTTTCACTTTCTTAGGGTAGCAGACTTGTGGGGAGGGAGCGGGTAAGCCACCTCCTCACCAGCGAGTGATGGCTTAGCTTTAGGAAGGGAGTACCCACCAGAACCCAGGTCCCAGTGCTGGCAGAGAATTAGCATTGGGCTCAGCACCACAGGCTGCGGTGTGCCATGCTGTGGTCAGTACAGAGGCCTAGTTTTGGAGCCTCAGTCCTCCTTTGGCTTCCTGGCACCAACCTGGCTGTTGCTGGTGATGACAGGGTGCCGCCCAGCACCTGAATCCCCGCCAGCATCCTCTGCTCGACCTTCTGCCCATATGCCTCCACAGGGCCTCGGAGACCGGAGGAGGGTGTGCACACAGGTCTGCTTGGCAAGCCAGTGGGCATTAGGGCAGGGGAGGGAAGGAGAGCCCTAACCCACAAGCAGAGTGGCTGCTCGGCCCAAGTGGTGAGAACTGGAGCAGGTAGGCCAGCCTCTGGGTCATGGGAATAAGAGGCCTGCAGTGTCATGAGGGCGGAGCACAGCAGCCTCCGCGTGGGGCTTAGACCTTCAGAGGAGGGCCAGCCAAGGATGTCTCATGCAGGGCAGCCTGCCATATGCAGGCGCTTGCCAGCTTTCATGAAAGGCCTCTTAGAGGTATGCCAGCGGAGACAAAGAGTGAAGCTGAAGACACTGCAGGGAACTGCCCCTGCCGGAATAAGAAGAGAAGAGGTCTCTCTGCACCTTTCCCCATCCCAGGGCTGAGTCCCGAGTGTGATGTGATGGAGTGCAGGGAGCCCTCAGCCCACTCCTTCAGCCTCTGAGTGGGAACTGGATATACTTGGGAGTCATGCCATCCAGAGCCAAGGGCATTCTGGCCGGGACATATGTATGTGGGTACAGGGCTGGAGTGGAGGGTGTCAGCCCCTCATAAGCTGTGACCAACTGCTGTGGTTGCCCAGGAAGCTGAAAGAGGTAAGGAGGAGTTTCCCTGATGTGTTGTAGAGCCTTCAGGGGCTCTGGGCCAGGGATGGATAGGTAGGTTTATATGGGCTTCTCATCAAGGTTTAGGAAGTAAATCTGTAGCTTTGTTTCCCTTTTCATAGAGGGTTGACCTTGTACTTGAGGCAGGATGGATTTGGATTCAGACTAGGACACAAATCCTGCTTCTCAGAATCTATATTTCCCTCCTATAAAATGGCGTGCCCTCCTTAGAAGGCTGTTAATGAAGAGTCAGAGAAGCAATATGTGGAATAATGAGAATAACTACTACATGTGGACCAACCACCACATAACAGTTGCTATGCTAGGCTGCTGTTTATGTGTCAGTAATAACACGTGTGTGATTGCATGAATCACTTCTAAATGGGAAAGGGGGCGCTGAAGCAGGTTTCGTGCTCAGTTTGGTGCGTTATAAGGTGGCAGGAGCCTGTTCCTTGGCACCCCCACTCCCCATCCTAGCTGCTGCCGGAGCAGAGCTCCTTAACATTCCCAGCAGGTTCGCTGCAGTGCCCCTCGAGTCTGCAGCCTGGGCCCGCAGCCCCCTGCTGTTTCCTTTCTCCCGTTTCCATTCATACTTCGTTTCCCATGCATCACGCCAGATTCATTAGCAGCCTTTGGCAGGGGAGATTCAGGGAGTGGGTTCCTTTCAGATCCTCAAAATACCCTGCTCTGTCCCCTACATAGGAAATTACCTTTCTACCTCCTATTCTGAGGATGCACCCCAGGAAGGTTTCTAGGAGTAAGGGATTTCTTGACAAAATTGGAGGAAACAGCGTCTGACTGTTGTTGATGGCTTGGTGGCTTAAGACAGGAGGGTTTTTTTTTTTAATCTCTGGCAGAACCTCACTTTGGAACTTGCTAGGGAGGTTAGCTGCAAATTGAGTTATCAGGAAGTGTAGGCGCGCTGCTCCTCAGGTGTGTGTAGGAGCTGGGGGGCGTCTCTGATCCTCATTGTCTGGAATGTGAGGGAGTTGGTTCTGAAAGGGGAAGTGTGAGAGTCAGTACTTCCTCTAAGTGGTGACAAAGAACCTGTTAGATATTTGTCAGAAAATGAAGAGGCCCACACTGGAGGGGCGGAGTAAGGTGTAACAAAAAGAGGAGAGCAGAAAGGCCACTGACTTGCCAAAGAACAAGTCACCTTTTATGGCTTTGAATCTCAGCATCTTCATCTATCTGTAAGGTAGGAGTCACAGCCGTTCTACCTAAAATTGGTATGCCAAATCCTGCCACGTGTCACTACAAGCTGTGGAACAGATGTTACGGAACTTCAGCAGGAAAAAAAATTAAAATGATTTAATGGTCATGTAGGTAGTAGGATTTCTTGACCCCGCAGGAAGGGATGAAAATTCCCTTTTCCATCCTGTCATCATTAGGCTGGCAGAACGCTAGGAACAGGGAGTGAGAACATGCCTTACCCAGAAAGCCCGGAGGGGAATGACTCATCCGGACCTGACAGGAGGTGGTGGCCTCCCGGGCCTCAGAGCATTGCGTCTGGGGCTGAGGCTGCCTGAGCTCTTCAGATGATTCTTTGCCAGTTGCCTAATAAGGTTAGGGGCTAGGCAAGCTCAGTTGCAGAGAGAGAGAAGTCTTGGCTCTGGCTCCTGCCATGCCTCCGAATTCCAGAAGCGCTTTTGCAGAGAGCCCAGCTTACAAAGGGGTCCCAAGCGGGCAGCTTAGTGCCGGCCCTATGTATATGTCTCAAGGGCGGCCTGAAGCAGACAAGCTTCGCTCTTTTCTACTTGCCCCTCGTGTTCTGGTCTTAACTGACCTTTGAGCGGCGGCTGTCCGCGTGAGTGGAAGATGCCCTCCTCTCGGATCTCTTCAGGGTGCCCCTACGTCTCTAGACAGCCCAGGCTGCACTGTAGTAGCTGTTCTGTCGCCAAGTCACGGCCGACTCTCTGCCACCCTGGGCTGCAGCCCGCCAGGCTGCTCTGTCCTCCAGTGGCTCCCAGAGTTTGCTCAGATTCACTTCACTGAGTCAGTGGTGCTATCGAACTCTCTCATCCTCTGTCGTCCCCTTCTCCTTTTGCCGTCAGTCTTTCCTAGCATCAGGGTCTTTACCAATGACTCAGCTCTTCACATCAGTGGCCAAAGTATTACAGCTTCAGCATTAGTCCTTCCAGTGAACACTAGGTTGATTTTCTTTAGGACTGACTGGCTTGATCTCCTTTCAACCCAACGGACTCTCAGCAGTCTTCTGCAACATCACAATTGGAAAGCATCGGTTATTCAGCACTCAGTCTTCTTTATGGTCCAACTCTCACACCTATATGCCTACTGGAAAAATCATGCCTTTGACTTCACATACAGACCTTTGTTGGCAAAGTGACATCTCCACTTTTAATAAGCTAATTTCATGGCTGCAGTCACCATCTACCATGATTTTGGAGCCCAAGAAAAGAAAATCTGTCACTGCTTCCACGTTTTCCCCTTCTATTCACCATGAAGTGATGGAACCAGATACCATGATCTTAGTTTGCTGAATGCTGTTTCAAGCCAGGTTTTTCACTCTCATCAAGAGGCTCATTAGTTCCTCTTCACTTTCTACTATTAGAGTAGTATCACCTGCATATCTTGAGTTTATTGATATTTCTCCTGGCAATCTTGATTCCAACTTGTGAAATCCAAGCATCCAGCCTGAATCTTCGCATGATGTACTCCACATATAAGTTAAATAAATAAGCAAGATGGCCACAGGACTGGAAAATGTCAGTTTTTCATTCCAATCTCAAAGAAAGACAATGTCAAGAATGTTCAAACTACGGCACAACTGCACTCATTTCACACGCTAGCAAAGTAATGCTCACAATTCTCCAAGCTAGGCTTCGACAGTACATGAACCAAACTGAATTTAGAAAAGGCAGAGGAACCAGAGATCAAATTGCCAACATCCATTGGATGATAGAAAAAGCAAGAGAATTCCAGAAAATCATCTACTTCTGCTTCATTGACCATGCTAAAGCCTTTGACTGTGTGGGTCACAACAAACTTAAAGAGATGGGAATATCAGACCACATTACCTTTCTCCTGAGAAACCTATATGTGAGTCAAGAAACAACAGTTAGAACCAGACATGGAACAACAGACTAGTTCCAAATCGGGAAAGGATTATGTCAAGGATGTATGTTGTCACCCTGCTTATTTAAGTTCTATATAGATTACATCATGCAAAATGCCAGGCTGGATGAAGCACAAACGCAGTCAAAATTGCTGGGAGAAATATCAATAACCTCAGATATGCAGATGACACCACCCTTATTGCAGAAAACAAAGAGGAGCTAAAGARCCCCTTGATGAGTRAAAGAGGAGAGTGAAAAAGCTGACTTAAAACTCAACATTAAAAAAATTAAGATCATGGCATCCAGTCCCATCACTTCATGGCAAATAGGTGGGGAAACAATGGAAACAGTGACAGACTTTATTTTCTTCTCCAAAATCACTGCAGATGGTGACTACAGCCATGAAATTAAAAGACACTTGCTCCTTGGGAGAAAAGCTGTGACAAACCTAGATAGCATACTAAAGAGCAGAGACATTACTTTGCCAACAAAGGTTTGTCTAGTCAAAACTGTGGTTTTTCCAATTGTTATGTATGGATGTGAGAGTTGGACCACAAAGAAAACTGAACGCCAAAGAAGTGATGCTTTTGAACTGTGGTGCTGGAGAAGACTCTTGAGAGTTCCTTGGACAGCGAGGAGATCAAACCAGTCAATCCTAAAGGAAATCAATCCTGAATATTTATTGGAAGGATTGATGCTGAAGCTGAAGCTCCAGTGCTTTGGTCACCTGATGTGAAGAGCTGACTCATTCGAAAAGACCCTGATGCCAGGAAAGATTGAAGACAGGAGGAGAAGGGGACGACAGAGGATGAGATGGTTGGAGGGCATCACCGACTCAATAGACATGAGTTTGAGCAAGCTCCAGGAGATGGCGAAGCCTGCTGTGCTACAGTCCATGGGGTCACAAAGAGCTGGGCATAACTGAGCAGCTGAACATCAGCAACAAAGCAAGTTGACGATTTACAGCCTTGTCATACTCCTTTCCCGGTTTTGAAACTGTCAATTTTTCCGTGTCTGGTTCTAACTGTTGCTTCTTGACCCACATACAAATTTCTCAGGAGACCAGTAAGATGGACAGATACTCCCATCTCTTTAAGAATTTTCCACGTTTGTTGTGGTCCACACAATGTCAAAGGCTTTAACGTAGTCAGTGAAGCACAAAGTAGATGCTTTTCTGGAATTCCCTTGCTTTCTCCATGATCCAGTGGATGTTGGCAGTTGGATCTCGGGTTCCTCTGCCTTTTCTTAATCCAGCTTGTACTTCTGCAAGTTCACAGTTCACATACTGCTGAAGCCCAACTTGAAGGATTTGGGGCATAACCTTTCTATCATATGAAGTGAGTGCAATCGTACAGTAGTTGGAACATTCTTTGGCATTGCCCTTCATTGGGATTGGAATGAAAACTGACCTTTTCTGTCCTGTGGCCACTGCTTTCCAAATGTGCTGGCATATTGAGCGCAGCACTTTCACAGCATCATCTTTTAGGATTTTCCATAGCTCAGCTGGAGTCCACTAGCTTTGTTCATAGTAATGCTTCCTAAAACCCACTTGACTTTGTACTGCAGGATGTCTGGCTCTGGGTGAGTGGCCTCACCATCATGGTTATCATTAAGACCTTTTTTGTATAGTGTATTCTTGCCACCTCTTTTTAATCTCTTCAGCTTCTGCTAGATTCTTAGTGTCTCTGTTCTTTATCATGCCCTGCCTTGCATGAAATTGTCCCTTGATGTCACTAATGTTCTTGAGGAGATCTCTAGTCTTCCCCATTCCATTGTTTTTCTCTATTTCTTGGCACTTTTCATTTAAGAAGGCCTTCTTATTTCTCCTTGCTATCCTTCGGAACTCTGTATTCAGTTGACTCCATCTTTCTCTTTCTCTTTTGCTTTTCTCTTCTCTTCTTTTCTCATCTATGTGTAAGGCCTCTCAGACAACCACTTTGCCTTCTTGCATTTCTTTTTCTTGGGGATGGTTTTGGTCACTGCCTCCTATACAGTGTTACAAAGCTCTGTCCATAGTTCTTCAGGCACTTTAGTCTACCAGCTCTAATCCCTTGAATTGATTTGTCACCTCCACTGTATAATCATAAGGGATTTGATTTAGGTCATATATGAATGGCCTAGTAGTTTTCCGTGTTTTCTTTAATTTAAGCCTGGAATTTGCAACAAGGAGCTCATGATCTGAGCCACAGTCAGCTCTAGGTCTTGTTTTGCTGACTGTATAGAGCCTCTCCGTCTTTGGCTGCAAAAAACATGATCACGGATTGCAGTGTTGACCGTCTGGTGATATCCATGTATAGAGTTGTCTGTTGTATTGTTGGAAAAGGATGTTTGCTATGACACGTGTATTCTCTTGGCAAAACTCTGTTAGCCTTTGCTGTAATTCGTATTGTATTCTAAGGCCAAACTTGCCTGTTTTTCTTGATATCTCTTGACTTCCTACTTTTGCATTCCAATCCCCTGTGATGAAAAGGACATCTTTTTTTTGGTGTTAGTTCTAGAAGATATTGTAGGTCTTCATAGAACTAGTCAACTTCAGCTTCTTCAGCATCAGTGGTTGGGGCATAGACTTGGATTACTCTGATGTTGAATGGTTTGCCTTGGAAATGAACCAAGATCATTCTGTTGTTTTTGAGGCTGCACCTAAGTACTGCATTTCAGACTCTTTTGTTGACTATGAGGGCTACTCCACTTCTTAAGGATTCTTGCCCACAGTAGGAGATAAAATGGTCATCTAAATTAAATTTGCCCATTCCCATCCATTTTAGTTCACTGATTTCTAAGATGTTGATGTTCAGTCTTACCATCTCCTGTTTGACCACATTGAAACTTGATTCCTGGATGTAACATTCCAGGTCCCTATGCAGTATTGCTCTTTACAGCATCGTACTTTACTTTCACCTCCAGACACATCCAGAGCTGAGCGTCATTTCTGCTTTGGCCTAGCTGCTTCCTTCTTTCTGAAGCTAAGAGTGATTGCCCTCCACTCTTCCCCAGTAGCATATTGGACACCCTCTGACCTGGGGAGCTCATCTTCCCGTGTCATATCTTTTTGCCTTTTCATACTGTTCATAGTTTTTGCGGCAGGAATACTGGAATAGGTTGCCATTTCCTCCTCCATTGGACCAAGTTTTGGCAGAAATCTTCACTATGACCTGTCTGTCATGGGTGGCCCTGCACTGCACAACTTATAGCTTCATTCAGTTATGCAAGCCCCTTTACCAGGACAAGGCTGTGATCCATGAAGTAGTTGTTGCTAATGATTATAATCTAGCTAATGGTTACTGCTAATGATGCTGCTTGGAATTTTCCACTCGTTTGGGGGTGTGGGAGTTCGCCATCACAAGAAAAGATGGAGATTATTTGCTCTTCTGCGTAAAGGACTAGATAACAAAAGTTCATGAAGATCGATTAACCTTTTCACATCACTTGAGTGTCCTATACAGGACACTGGTCATCTTTCATCTAAGATTTCCAGGTACTATTTCCATTTATAATGCCATTCATTTATCAATTTCTTCTCCCAGGTAAAGGTGGGAGGAACTGAGCCCTAAGAAAACCGAGCTCTAAGAAAGCTAAGTGACTTGCTCAAAAGGTTCTTGGGAAGATGGTAAATCTGGTTCTGAATCTACTGTGAGCTATTCAGCCAAAAGAATTAGCTGAATGCCTGCTTTGTGTAGGTGATTGTCTAGACACTGGGGAGAAAGCATTGAGCAAGACACGTGAAAAATCTCTGCCTTCACGAAACAAACATGGCAGTAGGTGATAGAGATTAAAAAAAAAAAGTTATAATTTCCAGTTAAGCTGTCAATCAGCACTGTCCTCAACATCCTCTTCAAAGGTTAAGGAGTTCTACTTAAGGGTCAAATGGGCTTCTTGCTGCTGTCGCCCTTCCCATTGCTTCCAGGCTTGAGGGAGAAACTGAGCTGGAGAGAAGTGTCCGTGGTACTGCCTGTCCCTGTGCCAGGAGGATTGGAGAGAGTAGGACACACTGCCTCAGCTTCTCTCCTGTTCCCTAGGAGTGACATCTAAAAAGAAAAGGGAGCGTGATATTTGAAAAACAATAGCAACAGCAACAAAACAAAACACTGCTTGTATAACCCTTTAGAAGTCAGGGTAGCTCTAAAAATTCACAGTAGGAGGAAGCTGAGGGCATCCTGGGAGAGGGAGGGGTGTTACCGCCTCCATCCCAGGGGAATCTACCAAGAACAGGGTTGATTAGAATTAGTAGGAATCTTGGCCACAAAAGTAATTGATAAAGTAGTCACGTCCTTATCTGATTGATGACCCTTGTACTTCCTGTTCATTGTCTAGAAGCAAGGACGTCATCCACGGTATTAAAGAGAGGCTGACCAGGGCTGGGCCATCAGTGCTCTGGTGCTGAGTTCAGAAAGATCCCCTTTGCATTTAAGTAGCTGGGGTGTGGCGGGCCTCTTGCCTGAAGCTGAGAACAGGGCTCAGGATAAGCCTTTTTCTCTCCTCCATCCTCCCTGTTCCCACCCGTCCCTCCCTCCCTAGTCTGCAGTGCAGGAGGTGACACATGGCTTCCTCAAAGGAGACCTGCCGACCCGAGTGCCTTCACTGCCACCCGCACGCAGGCTGACTCTGCTCCCCTGCTCACCGTGCTGTGGCCCTCGGCTGTAGCTGAAGTGACAGCTGTCGTGCTCCTGCCATCCCCGAGAAACTCTAACACTCACAGGCTTCAAGCAACCTTCCCCCCTCGGAGGTCCTTCTGTTCCCTTTATGTATAAAGGTTCCACCCTGCATTGCCCACCGCTGGAGCATTTTACTCACCCTTTTCCCCCCAAAGCTTTTTAAACTCCAAGATCTGAACGTAATACCTGATCTATTGACAACTGCATCAGGCTGCAGAATTTCTATACAGCATCAGGCCAAGTGTTCTGAGGGGCTGCAGGGGATGTGGACGTCTTCTCCCAGGTTGCCCTCCTGGTTTGTAAATGTGTGTGTTAGGAGTATGGTAGGGTGCAGGGTTTGGAGGAGGGTGGCAGCCTGGCAGGCCACCGTCCAGATCACTCTGGTCTGGACTCCTTTCCTGATCCCTTCTCAGCTCTTAGAGGTAAGATTAAAACATTCTAAGATGAAAAGATTAAAACAGACTAAAACATTCTGTGGCAGGTCCCTCAAATAGACAGGGAGAGCCATTAGAGATTATCTAACCCTTTATTTCCAAGCTTCTGAAGTTGCGGGATTTGTGTTGCTTGGTTTAGAAGAGGTGAGATATGAAGGCTGGGGTGTATCTGGAGTTATTTCTCTACGTTGGAGTTTACAGGCTGCTGGGGGGCCCCCAGGGAAGAAGGGGCCTCTCCTAAGTCAGTCCACTCAGCTTAGGCCCCAGCTATCAGCTCAGCTCAGATATCAACCGTCACCTAAACCCTTGTGCCAGAATGAGTACCTCTTGTCCTTGCAGTTGCTGGATCCCATGCTGCTCTAATTGTTTCTTTATGTCTGCCTTTGAACCTTTATTCCAGAGACCCAGCTGTCATCGGTTTCCAGGGAGCCCTCCTCTTTCTCCTCTCCTGCCACCTCTCTGCCACTGCAGTTGCTGGTTGTTGCTAAGGTTGCCTCCATGGTAACATGCACATCCTGTTTACACCTCCATCTGGGAAAGTTGGTATAAACTAGGAACCTACCTACCCTGGACCACTGCTTCCATCACCATCTGGGGACACCAGTCATCGTAACACGTGGTCCGGCTTACACTCAGTTCCCCCATCCTCTTCCTCCTTTGGCTGCCAAGCTTCATACACAGGAAAGGACCTGGACCGCAGGCTGCTGCTCTGAAACTTCCTGCACAAGATATAGTCAGTCTTGTTCTCATCTGGACTCTCAGAGAAGAAAGAAGTAAGAAGTGAGGAAGAGAAACAAGAGACTCTGATCGGTGGAAGGGAGATTTCACATTTTCTCTGCTGAGGGGCTTGGTAACAGCAGGCAAAATGACGAACCCAACAGAACACACCTCACCGGCCAACTTGATACTTGAGAGCCGGGAAGGGGAGTTTGGCTGCACAGTGATGGACCTGAGGAAGCTGATGGAGCTGCGTTCAAGTGATGCAATAGACCAGATCAACGTCCACTACGGAGGAGTGATGAATCTCTGCAGTAGACTGAAAACCAACCCTGTGGAAGGTAAAGGCCACGCCAGGGGTGGGGGACTGGAGGAAGGCGGCCTGCTTAACATATATCGTTCTCTCTGCTTCTAGAGAAGGGATGTTTCTGGAGACCTTGCTGCTATATCTGTGCCTGGTGGGCAAAGTACAGTCTCCAAAGCACTGAAAAGATGTCAGGCTGTGGAGAGAAACATTTCTTTCCCAGAGATGAGGTTTAGTGACTGCGGTATTCTCTGAGGATCATTCTTTCCTTCTCTTTCTGTATCACTATGCAGAAGGGGGAATGTCTCTTACAAATGTTTATGTTAGAGGTGTGTTTATTGGTAAATCAAGTTCCTTTGTATCAGTCTTTGATTGCAAAGGGTTGAAGATATAATTCTTCCCTACCCTGATCTTACAGTATAATAGGAAGAGTGGGTGAGTCCATCTACCCTGTGTAGTACTTATCTATGGTACACAGTTAGAAACGGATAGTAAATCAAAAGTTTACCCACCATATCTTTGGATTACTCACTCAGCTTTCTTCCAGGAAATCACTGATGACTTTTTCAACCCTGTCTGATACACTTTTAGTATAGTTCTTCTTAACCTATTCTCTAAAGAAAACAAAAAATCCAGCTTCATGCTTACCTGGCTCAGTCCAATTGCCCAGTGAGCCATGGTAATTTTACTTCATTGGAATGGAGATAGTACTAGAGAAATCTATTCCCTAGTTTCAGCATCTCTGTTACAGGTCCTCACTCGGCCTTATTAGTCAGGCAGCCTTGATTGAGTAGCTTGAGATAGAGCGAAGATCTTGTCCTTTAGATGCCTTCAGCCTCTTGAGGTGTACCATTTCTGACCCTTTCTTGGAGGCCACATCATATTTTTTTTGCCAGTTCTAAGAAGTTTTGACCCCTAGCCAATGTTATAAATTAGTGACTTAGAGTCCAGACTCTATGATTTAAAAAAAAGGGGGAGAAAATTTTGTCTAGATATCTGTACATCGCCCATGTTTTATTTTCTTTACCAGCAGGGAGAGCTGCCTTACATGTTCTCTGTACTTCTAGAGCTCACTTTCTTATCTCTTAGGCTTTGAGTTCAGTACTGAAGTACCAATGGCTCTACCATTTATTAGCTGAATGACACTGAATAGTTTACTCATTCTCCGTAAGTAAATATCATTTTCTTTTTTGAAAATGGTATCAATACTTAGTCTGTAGAGTTATTGGGATTAAATATTGTATGTACAGTGCTTATTCTAATAAAGGATGCTCAATAAATTAGCTGTCTCGCATTAAAACAGAGTCCATGTATCTGATGATACTCGCTAGAATATGAGTGCCTGTGGAGTGCAGTGTGTCATTGCATCTGGACAGGCTGCTGCAGTCTCCCTGCAAGCACCATTCATTTTCTACATTCACCTCTTGATGTCAGAAAAAGCGTGGTTAGAATGGCAGAGCTGAGTTGCTTTCATGTGGTCGGTCTTTGCCTTCTGTTTAGTTTCTAATGACTGCCCTTTGGATAATGCCTTCTTCTTGTTGGCTCGATGTCTTTACTTTCCCACTTTTCACAGTAGTATTTACCTTAAAGAGAGGCTACTCCCATTATGTTTTCACTGAGATAATGTAGTACTTTCAGGACACTCATCAGAATTTAAGCAGGATCTTTCTTTCCCCCTTCCCATACTGTTCTTTTCCCTTGGCTCAGTTGCTTCTCTCACAGAGTGAAACTCCAAGTAAGCTGGAACCTGAGAAACTTCTGAGAGCAGAGTCCAGACTTTTCCTCCCAGTTTTCCAAACCTTTTCCCATAGCTGCTACTGTTTACTTCTAGTTCCCAGAGAGCTCCCATTCCCAACGGCCAACATACATATTCTTTCAGAATATATATCAAGATATCAGATATCAAAATGTTTAGGTTGTTTCCCAATCCCAGTTTTAGACCTTGAGTTGAAAGTCACCTTCTGATGTCAGGTGCTTCTGTTGCTGCAGACCCTGGCCACACCAGACCTCGAACCCCCACCACTGGCACAGCAGTCCTCTGCCATTCCCCTGCTTCCTTAGATCACAAACATGTATCCTGATGCTTGTTAACATTACAACTTACTATTGGGCTGATCCTGGAGCTGGGAAGCAGGCTGTCAGGAACAACAACTCCATGAGAGATGTTTAGCCCTCCGTGCCCACAGTGACTCCCTCACATAAGACAAGAGTGAAGGGATAAGAAAAGAAGACACAGAGGAGCTATGACATGGGACTCTCTCCCCAGACAGAGGTGATGCTGAGCAGTTTGCCTGAACAGGCTGAGAAAAGAGCATCAGTATCCAGGTGCCAGAAAAAGCCAGCCAGTTCACAGCAGACCGCACTAGGGTGCCTGACAGCCTATAGCATAGCTTTGCCACCTGTGGTAGGCCCCTGCAGGCTAAGAAGAACTAAAACAATTTTCCCAGCACTTGAATTCCATTGATTAGAAAGTAAAGTGAAGTAAGATTGGGGAGATCGCTTCCTGGAATATGACCCTTCCCCTTTATTTTCTGTTGGATTGATATTATCTTTAGGATAGATTGTTTTAAACTATAGCTATTAAGGGGCCTTATGGAACTTGCAGTTTATAAGTTTTCTGACACTAACATAGTTTTATTTCTCTCTCTCTCTCTCCTTCTCACTCTCAACAAACCGAAAGAATTAAATGGCTTGCCTAAAGTCTTACCACAGGGTAGAACTTGATGGAATAATTCATGTTTCCTGACTTACAGACCAGTAGCAACAGAGAATCTTAAAAGCACAGATAGTTTTACAATTTCTTTTATATCCTGGTACCTGATAAAATGCCTGTGACCCGATACTAATATGCATTAAATATTGGCTTGTGTTCCCTGAGTCCAATGACTAGTTGGAACAAGAGGCGATGCCCCAGTGGCTAAGAGTTGGTTACATGCAAGACAGCATGGAGGTGCTCAGCCTCCACAGCTCTCATCAGTGAGCAGGCACGAGGCTCAGTGTGATCAGAAAAGAGAAGCAAAGTTAGAGAAGCAAAAATGTGGAGGAGATGTGAAAGAGGACACAGGCTTTCATCTCAGCCACCGAAGAATTCAGCCTCCGTGGCCGTATTAAAGAGAAGCAGTGAGGCAGAGGTGGTTGTGTTGGTTGGGAAGTGGTTGTGCTGTGCGTGTGTGCACTCAGGCAGTTGTGTCTGACTCCCACGGGCTGTAGCCCGCCAGGCTCCTCTGTCTGTGGAATTTTTCAGGCAAGAGTACTGGAGTGGGTTGCCATGTCCTCCTCCAGAGAATCTTCCCGACCCAGGGATCAGACCCACATCTGCTGCATTACAGGCAGATTCTTCACTGCTGAGCCATTGGGGAAGCCCTAAGTGGTGGTGCTGCCTGAGGCTTATCAGGAAGAAAAACCCGAGCATTTTGCACTAATAGAATCTTCTTAGTTTTCTTCTTTCCTCATTCCAATTTCTTTATCCCTCTCTTTTTACTGCCACTTGGTTCCTTATTCCATCCCCACCCCCAAGTTTTTCCAGTCCTCAAAGAGCCAAGCAGTGTGGATGATACCCACTGGAAGGTAGCCTTTTATATTCTGATCAACTTTCCGTGCTATCTCCTGGCTTCCAAGAGCAAGAAAAACCTGTGTGAATCTGGACTGAGAATTACCCATGGCTTAAGGGGAAGAAAGAAGTACTTCCTTAGTCTCCCTAGGTGAGCAGGAAGAAGAGAAGGTCTGGATGAGGGATTCTTTGGTGCAGATAGAAAGTTGTATGAATTCTCCTTCCCCACAGAACCTTTCCACATGGGTCCTCAGCTGTGTTACCCTTCATCAGAAGAAGAATGATGTTTTCTGAGGAGGAGCTGTCTCAACAGTTAGGGGGTTTGGGGGACCTGAGCCCAGACCAGAAAGGGCAGAGAAGGGGAGCCTTGACTAAACATTGAATAATTACCTGTGGGCTTCCTTCAGAAAGCTAAAGGCTATTTATATTGAATTTGGATCAAGAAGAATGTTGGTGGGAATTTCTACTTCATCTTTCCTCTGCATCCTGCTGTTTCTTTTCTCCTCTGCAGAGCTGAGGTATGGCAGTATGCACAGGGTTTCTAATTTCTTTTCAAAGACAGTGAACAATTAGTTAGTGTCCAGCAGGCACTGGGGACACAGTGGTGAACACAACAGGGACAGTTCTTCCCTCCATAGGGCTTGACAGGCACAGGGAGAATGCACAGAAATTAAGGCAATTTCGGATAGTGTCACAGTGCTGTGATGGTATTATGGGGACCTGTAGGGGAGGACAGGGGGGCTTAGGGGTTGGAGATAGGACTCCTCAGTCATGTGACTGTCTAAGGAAGCTCTGGCCTGGCCATGCTCTATGGTAATTGCTACCACTTACTAAACATTCCTGGCATAACATGCAAGCATCTTTGCCTTGCGTAATTATTGAGCAGCTACTAGGTTTGGGGAGCTGAGATTCTTTGGGGAGTAAATGGCAGGAAGGAGAAAGAAACTGTTTTAAGACAGACCAAATTTTGATTTTGGGTTCATTAACTGTAGGATTTGAGTTAATATCTCCTTCCACCTTACAGTTTCTGGGGTTCAGTTGTGTTCCTGTTGTGTTTTTTTTTGCCACCCTTTGAGGTCAGTGGCATGTCTTATTACTAACTATTTCTCCAAAAGCTGGACATACTGGGGTTGGGATCTTCCTCAGGGTGGCAGATTGAAATTTCTAGTAGCATTGTCAGTCCGGGAGAAAATTGTACACGTAGCCCCAATAAATGTTCACCTACATACTACTGCGTTACTGTTAGTACTTCTAACACTAATATTATTTACATAATAGACTCTTCAAGAAATAGGAATGGATGAAGTAATACAAAAAGTTCTAGTACCTTTCCCATGCTCCAACAGATGAATGCATGCCCCTCGTTTAGAGACCACTGCCTTGGAGAATGTTGATGTTGCCAGGGGGGTATATAAAGAAATTGGCAAGTGGATATGTGATGGAATGGATGGGAGAAGAAAATGGGTAACTGGTTTCTCTGAGATTTTCCTCCCTATTGTTAGTCTGTTAGTCTGTCTGTTATAGTCTGATTCAGAAAATCCACTTTTCAGTTAGTTCGGTTCAGTCGCTCAGTTGTGTCTGACTCTTTGCGACCCCATGGACTGCAGCCCGCCAGGCCTCCCTGTCCATCACCAGCTCCCGGAATTTACTCAGACTCACAAGCAGTCCACTTTTAGGAGTCCATCGAAGAAGGCAGTGGCACCCCACTCCAGTCCTCTTGCCTGGAAAATCCCATGGACGGAGGAGCCTGGTAGGCTGCAGTCCATGGGGTCATGAAGAGTCGGACACGACTGAGCGACTTCCCTTTCACTTTTCATGCACTGGAGAAGGAAATGGCAACCCACTCCAGTGCTCTTGCCTGGAGAACCCCAGGGATGGGGGAGCCTGGTAGGCTTCAGTCCATGGCGTTGCACAGAGTCGGACACAACTGACGTGACTTAGCAGCAGCAGCAGCAGTCTCAGCTTAGAAGCACAGCTAAGCTGCCTCTCTCCTCAAGCCCTCTGCCCTGTAGCCATCACCTTGAAGATGTCAAGTAAATCACCCTAAAAACCACTTGCACGGGCATGCCTGCCAAGATGAACAGTCTGTGGTCCTCTCTGCCCATCACGCTTTGGGTGGATATATTAAGTTTAAGGCATGAGAAAGACTCATACCAGAATATCTTTGAGGGATGAGAAGGGGGCAGGCCAGCTCAAATAGCCAGAGAGTAGCTATGCTGTGATGAGCATAGCTGAGGCAAGTCGGTAGCTTCGAAAAAGAAATATTTAGTACTTGGTAGAGGGGTGGAGGTTTTCACAAAGCCTATAGGAAGCAGCACCAACAGCGGGATGGCAGATGATTGAGAAAGACAGGAGAGCAAAAGCGCCCTTGCTGAGTCCCCTGCGGGGAATTCCATGTTGCGTCCTGGGAGTTCCTTGTCTGGTTTGAGTTATATGCCTAGGGCCGAATTAGGCCAACGTTGCATGACAGCCTCCAGCCTGCTCTTTCCCAGGCCAACTCCAGGCTCTCTGAATTCTTTCCTAGCCAGCTTCTCCTTGCCTGGAGCGGGGCTTCTGGCTTAGCTGGCATAATGCTGCCAAGCAGGAAATAGGGAATCCTGGGGGCAGGGAGAGGCGTTGTGTCTTCTGAACCTGAGAACCAGCCCCGCTTTCTCCCTTTCCACCAGGCCGAGGACCTTTGGTGCTCCATTCGCTTGGCAGCTCAGCAGAATCTCTTGCAAGTTTTGTTTTGCTTTCAACCTTGCGGTTGCCTTGCACTGAATGTCAGCTGGGGGTGGGAGGAAAGATAGCATTCCTTCTTTGGCCGAGGCAGATGTTGCCTCTGCCCTTGTAAGTGGGGCTTTCACTCTTTTTATTTAGCTCCAAGGTGTGAGCACTGAGGGTGTGATACCAGAGGGGAGGCTGAGCACGCAGCCCGGGAGAGGGCGACTGAGCAAAGGGTAGGGAGAGAACCCTGGGCAGCTCTCTCTTCTCTGTGCCAGAGTCGGAGAGTTCAGGAAAGGCGCACAGCAGAGGGCCGGACAGACAGACACATTCCCGGACGAAGATGTCCACCAAGGCAGGCTTTGGAATCTAGAGTGAGGAAGAGGCCGTTCTTTTCGAAATCCATCATCGTCTTGCTGTGACTTTTCGGGAGGCTGCCATCTGTCTGGGGGCTGGGAGGCCAGCAGGCACAGAGCATACCCGCAGGCTGCGGGTGTGGTTAGCGGGAGCCGCACAAGCAGGGAAATGCTCGCCTGCTCCAAGGAGCGGCAGTGGCTTAGCCCAGGAGCTGGCTGAAGCCTTTCAGTCCTTATGCTGATTTTAAGCTGTTCCTCCCTCTTGGCTTCCCTTGTGGCTCAGACAGTAAAGAATCTGCCTGCCATGGGGGAGACCTGGGTTTGATCCCTGGGTGGGGAAGATCCCCTGGAGAAGGAAATGGCAACCCACTCCAGTATTCTTGCCTGGAGAACCCCATGGACAGAGGAGCGTGGACAGTCCATGGGGTCACAAAGAGTCGAACACGACTGAGCGACCAACACTTTCACTTTTCTTTTACCCCCTAGTCCAGGGTTTTAAGGTAGGACTTGACAGGTATTCTGATGTCTGTTCTTCTCGTGTGCCAAATAGGATTGCCTTCTAAGCAAGCAGAGAAAGCTCTCCCTGGCACTATCTGTGTGGCAGAAGCTTCTGCTCTCCCCGTGGCGCGGTATCATCGCTCACACAACTGGCAAGTCCCTCCTGATGTCTGAGCTGGCCGCACCCTCTCTGGGCCTGCGCTGCCTCTGATAAGGGGGCCTCTGCAGACAGTCCTCGGCCTCCGTGGGGAAGCCGGCCTGGCCCTTCCCTCCTTCCCTGTGGGAGCCAGGCCACCAAGGGCTGGGCTGCTGCTCCTCCTCCCAAGCCACGGGTGCGGGCTCAGAGCAGACGCAGATTTTCCACCACTGCCCATCCCATCCCCGCTGGCGGGCCAGGCCGTCTGACTCCCCAGCCTGGGGTGCGGGTCCCCAGCCTGGGGTGCGGGTGGTGACTTCCCAGGCCAGCGTTCTTGTTACCTTTCCTAGCTCATGTGCTAAGTCTGGCTCTGAGGGCCAGAGGTACTCCCAGTTTGCATGGGACTTTTTTTCGTATGTTCTGGGGACACAGTTTCTGCTCATTTCTTGATGTACTTCTAAGGGAAACCCCTTTCCAGTTTCCGGCATTCTCTTCCTGCCAAGTTCTTCTTCCCCACTTTGGGAAGCTGTGTACTTGAGAAGCAGCTGTGAAGATGAGGGACTAAAACCCCCTTCTGGCCTGGGCAAGTATTTATGTGAAATCACAGCTGCTGAGATCAAGGCCTGAGAGCCTCTCGGGGGCTGGAAGAATTGGAATGGAAAGCCTCACACTGGGGGTTGGCGGAGCTCCCAGGCCCACATGGCTTTCCTGTGTGATGCTGCATGTCAGAGAGGATTCCCAAGGCCACCCCGCTCGCAGCCCCACACTGCCCCTCCCTGCCAGAGGGCCTGCGGGAACCTGGGGCCACTTGACTTCTTAAGGGGGCTTTTATGTAAGAGCTGAGGGTGACTCAAGGTGCAGAATGATAGATGAGAGAAAATGCAAAGAGGAAGTCAGTGTGTGACTTTGAGGGCATCTAGGTAAGAGCAAGGCCTGACCGCTTTTGTTTTCCACAATGTGTCTTGTTTCATTTGCTTGGGTCCAAAATAAGGCCAATAATGAAACTTTTATTGAATATAAAATTCATAGGTTGGACTCTGACAGACCTGGTATCGCCATCTCTGAGGACAGGAAAAAGACAGGACTAATTCACTGCAATTGTAAATAAAGACTAGGAACAAGACAGATTTGCGTAGAGGTGCAGAGAAAAGCGGCAAGTGGGCCTGCCCTGAGGTAAATAAAGAAGGGTGACAAACCATTCCTGTTTGCCTGGAGCTGATGGGTTGTCCCCGGAGACAGGTGTTTCAGTGATAAAATCTGGAAAGTCCTAGGCAAAGTAGGAAAGATTAGTCACAGCAAAATGGAGCCTCAGCTGAGCACAGCTGCCTCCACACCCCAGCCCCCTCTGTGTGTGAGCTGGAATCCAGCTGCTTCTTGTGGAGCAGTTACAGACTGCCACTTATTTACTTGAGTAGTTACCAAACGTGTCTAGGCCTCACTTTGCTTGTATGTGAAATGGGGTTAATAGCAGCTATCACACAGGGCTTTGCAGTGTTTCAGTGAGAAGACACAAATATGCCTGGCATAACTGTAATCACTTAAAAGTTCACAATAATATCTATTACTCATGCAGTTCATTCAAGAAATTTGTGTACATACTATGTGTCAGGCACTGCTGTAGACCTAAGGAACAAAGACAGAAATCCTGGCCTCGTAGAGGGAGATAAATAAACGTAGAACAAATATATCAAATGACCTATTCTAGGAGAAGACCTATGGAGGGTAACAGTTGAGCAGGACAAGGGGATCCAGTGTCCTGGGGCAGAGGTTCCGTGTGAAATAACACTGGTCAGAGTGGCGCTCACGGGGCAGGTGGCATCTGTCCAGAGACCTGAAGGAAGTGAAGGGACAAGCCCTAGCTAGTGAAGGGCAGTCTGGGAAGGAAAACAACATGGGCAGGGACCCTGAAGTAGAAGCATGTCTGGTGCACACAGAGAATGGCAGGAAGGCGAGCTTGGCGGGATCTCGGTGATGAAGGCAGAAATGGTAGGACTTAACAGGTGGGGGCCTACAGGCTGTCAGAAACTGTTACTCAGTTTCACTCCCCGTGAAAGGGCAGATGCGTGCCATGGTTGGGTTGAAAGAGATCATTCTGGAAACAGAAGCAACTGAGGACAGAAAGGTAAGGGTAGAAGCAGGAGGCTAGTTGGACAGTCGCCGTAGACCATGCTTAAACCAGGGTGGGAGCAGTGGAAAATGAGAAGTGAGGGGAATTTGGATATATTTTGAAGGTAGAGATGATAAATTTCCTGACTAAATGGGTGTTGTAGATAAGAGAGAGAGAGGAGTCAAGGATGATTACGCGGCGTTAACATGAGAACAGAATGGGGCAGGGTTACCTCAGTGGAACTGAAAGTGTTAGCCGCTCAGTCGTGTCTGACTGTTTGTGATCCCGTGGACTGTAGCCCGCTAGGCTCCTCTGTCCATGCGATTCTCCAGGCACCCCAGAATACTGGGGTGGGTAGCCATTCTCTTCTCCAGGGGATCTTCCCAACCCAGGGATCGAACCCAGGTCTTCTGCACTGCGGGCAGATTCTTTAGCATCTGGGTCACCAGGGAAGCCCTTTTAGCTAGACTGGTGATGAGGTTCTCATTTTGGCCTTCACTAGACTAGTGGCATGTGATAACCTCCTATATCTGATGTCCTGATTTGCCCTCATAGTCTACTCACCCTTGTTATGGAGTGAATAGCACCTCCTCCCTTTACATTTGTAAATCCTGCTTTCTTAAGAAACATCCCAGGTAGATTAACAAGTTATCAGAACTCCTGTTTCTCAAGAGCAGGCCTAGCCGTCCAGCACAGCAGTTCCAAGTTGGCACAGATGTGTTATCTCAGGTCCCTGGGAGAAACACACAGCAGGGCCCTGTTCCCTAGCAACTCTGCCTCTGCCCGCCTGGGGATCAAGATGCCCTGCTCAGGAACACTCCTTTCCCAGGCTCCGGCTCTTCTCTCCTGCTGAGAACTGACTTCTCAGAGTGGTGGGTGCAGGGAGCCTCTGGCAGGCAGCCCGTGTGGCGTCTAGAGCTCTGGCCAACCCCCGCCCCGTTCCCCTGCAGAGCTCTGCTGTGCCTCTCAGCTCTCTAGCCAGGGTCGTGCTCTGGGCCCCAAGAAGGCAGGAGGCCCTGGATCAGAGCATCAGGTGCCTCTTCTCAACCAGCTTCCTGCTTCTCTCTCCTGAGCACTAGCAAGTGCAAGGAAGTAGTCTCCAGCCCCCACTCCACAATCGTGGGTGCCAGTTCACACCCTGCTTTGTCTCCAGGCAGGGCCCTTAGGGAGATTTTGATACCTCTCCTGATGGCTTGAGGAATGGACCCTGCAAGCAGTACTCCCTTGGGTACAGATTTTCCCATTTTCAAAATCCTTGTCTGAATGTCTTCCTTAGTTCTAACCCAGACCTTTTTCCTTGCCATTTAAAGTAATGCTCTTGGGTCCTATTCAGTGGAGATGGCGAATAGAAGTCTGCCCTCCCGAAGTGTCCCCACCACCGGTGGACTAGCCTTCAGTGTGAAGTGGGAAGTCCTCAACATCAGTAGCCCCATTCTTTCCTTGCAGCTTCCAGTCACCTGCTTGTCTTGTGGCTCTGGGTAAAGCTATGTTAGGTGTCCCAATCCTGGGATTCTAACCCTCCTCACTGCTGATCGATCAGTTTTTCAAGACAAAGGTTGCCTCACCCTGCCTGTGGGGAACCCATCAAGCAGTATAGCCAACAACCAGTGCCAAACCAAGGCTATTTGCTAATCAAGTTGTGTAAACAACTTGATAAATGCCACCTGGCATTAATGTAAATTATATGCGTTCTCCTCTTTCCTTAAAGTGTAACCCCTCCTGGGGCCCATGAGAAGAGCCTAAGACTCTGGGAATAATTCTGCCTCTTACTCCCTCTGGGAACTGCCTGGACTCGGTGTGCACACTCACACAGGTACGTGAGCACACGTGTGTTAGTGGAGAACGTGCTGATGGTCAAGGGCTGAGCACTGTCTGACTCTGCTTTCGCCTTCACTGTTCTCTCTATTCACTCTGAGTACAGTGCTTCTCCTAGTATTTTGTCTGAGCGGTACTCAGCACTTAGTACATCTCTAAGTATGTAGTTCTTAGTAGAACAGCCAGTTCAGTCGCTCAGTCGTGTCCAACTCCCCGCGACCCCATGAATTACAGCACACCAGGCCTCCCTGTCCACCACCAACTCCCGGAGTCCACCCAAACTCATGTCTGTCGAGTCAGTGATGCCATCCAGCCATCTCATCCTCTGTCATCCCCTTCTCCTCCTGCCCCCAATCCTTCCTAGCACCAGGGTCTTTTCCAATGAGTCAGCTCTTCGCATGAGGTGGTCAAAGTATTGGAGTTTCAGCTTCAACATCAGTCCTTCCAATCAACACCCAAGACTGATCTCCTTTAGGATGGATTTGTTGGCTCTCCTTGCAGTCCAGGGGACTCTCAAGAGTCTTCTCTAACTCTGCAGTTCAAAAGCATCAATTCTTTGGCGCTCAGCTTTCTTCACTGTCCAACTCTCACATCCATACATGACTACTGGAAAAACCGTAGCCTTGACTAGATGGACCTTGTTGGGAAAGTAATGTCTCTGCTTTTTAATATGCTATATAGGTTGGTCATAACTTTGTTTGCAAGGAGTAAGCATCTTTGATTTCATGGCTGCAGTCACCATCTGCAGTGATTTTGGAACCCCAAAAAACAAAGTCAACCACTGTTTCCACTGTTTGCCCATCTATTTGCCATGAAGTGATGGGACCGAATGCCATGATCTTAGTTTTCTGAATGTTGAGCTTTAAGCCAACCTTTTCACTCTCCTCTTTCACTTGCATCAGGAGTCTTTTTAGTTCCTTTTCACTTCCTGCCATAAGGGTGGTGTTGTCTGTATATCTGAGGTTGTTGATATATCTCCCGGCAGTCTTGATTCCAGCTTGTGCTTCTTCCAGCTCAGCATTTCTCATGACGTACTCTTCATATAAGTTAAATAAGTAGGGTTAAATATACAGCCTTGACATACTCGTTTTCCTATTTGGAACTAGTCTGTTGTTCCATGTCCAGTTCTAACTGTTATTTCCTGACCTGCATACAGGTTTCTCAAGAGGAAGATCAGGTAGTCTGGTATTCCCATCTCTTTCAGAATTTTCCAGTTTATTGTGATCCACACAGTCAAAAGCTTTGGCATAGTCAATAAAGCAGAAATAGATGTTTTTCTGGAACTCTCTTGCTTTATCAGTGATCCAGCAGATGTTGGCGATTTGATCTCTGATTCCTCTGCCTTTTCTAAAACCAGCTTAAACATCTGGAAGTTCACAGTTCATGTATTGCTGAAGCCTGGCTTGGAGAATTTTAAGCATTACTTTACTAGCATGTGAGATGAGTGCAACTGTGCAGTAGTTTGAGCATTCTTTGGCATTGCCTTTCTTTGGGATTAGAATGAAACCTGACCTTTTCCAGTCCTGTGGCCACCGCTGAGTTTTTCAAATTGGCTGGCGTATTGAGTGCAGCACTTTCACAGCATCATCTTTCAGGATTTGAAATAGCTCAACTGGAATTCCATCACCTCCACTAGCTTTGTTCATAGCGATGCTTTGTAAGGCCCACTTGACTTCACATTCCAGGATGTCTGGCTCTAGGTGAGTGATCACACCATTGTGATTATCTGGGTCGTGAAGATCTTTTTTTGTACGGTTCTTCTGTGTATTCTTGCCACCTCTTCTTAATACCTTCTGCTTCTGTTAGGTTCATACCATTTCTGTCCTTTATCGAGCCAATCTTTGTATGAAATGTTCCCTTGGTATCTCTGATTTTCTTGAAGAGATCTCTAGTCTTTCCCATTCTGCTGTTTTCCTCTATTTCTTTGCATTGATCGATGAGGAAGGCTTTCTTATCTCTCCTTGCTATTCTTTGGAACTCTGCATTCAAATGGCAATATCTTTCCTTTTCTCCTTTGCTTTTTGCTTCTCTTCTTTTCACAGCTATTTGTAAGGCCTCCTTAGACAGCTTTTTTGCATTTCTTTTCCATGGGGATGGTCTTAATACCTGTCTTCTGTACAGTGTCACAAACCTCCAACCATAGTTCATCAGGCACTCTATCAGATCTAGTCCCTTAAATCTATTTGTCACCTCCACTGTATAATCATAAGGGATTTGATTTAGGTCATACCTGAATGGTCTAGTGGTTTTCCCTACTTTCTTCAATTTAAGTCCTAATTTAGCAATAAGGAGTTCATGATCTGAGCCACATTCAACTTCTGGTCTTGTTTTTGCTGACTGTATAGAGCTTCTCCATCTTTGGCTGCAAAGAATATAATCAGTCTGATTTTGGTGTTGACCATCTGGTGATGTCCATGTGTAGAGTCTTCTTTTGTGTTGTTGGAAGAGGGTGTTTGCTATGACCAGTGCGTTCTCTTGGCATAATTCTATTAGCCTTTGCCCTGCTTCATTCTGTACTCCAAGGCCAAGTTTGCCTGTTACTTCAGGTGTTTCCTGACTTTCTACTTTCGCATTCCAGTCCCCTATAATGAAAAGGATGTCTTTTTTGGGTGTTAGTTCTGAAAGGTCTGGTAGGTCTTCATAGAACTGTTCTACTTCAGCTTCTTCAACATTACTGGTAGGGGCATAGGCTTGGATTGCCGTGATATTGAATGGTTTGCCTTGGAAACAAACAGAGATCATTCTGTCATTTTTGAGATTGCACCCAAGTACTGTACATCAGACTCTTTTGTTGACCATGATGGCTACTCCATTTCTTCTAAGGAATTCCTGCCCACAATAGTAGACATAATGGTCATCTGAGTTAAATTCACCCATTCCAGTCCATCTCAGTTCCCTGATTCCTAGAATGTCGATGTTCACTCTTGCCATCTCCTGTTTGACCACTTCCAATTTGCCTTGATTCATGGACCTCACATTCCAGGTTCCTATGCAATATTGCTCTTTACAGCATCGGACCTTGCTTCTATCACCAGTCCCATCCACTTTTGGGTATTGTTTTTGCTTTGGCTCCATCCCTGCATTCTTTCTGGAGGTATTTATCCATTGATCTCCTGTATCATTTTGGGCACCTACCGACCTGGGGAGTTCCTCTTTCTGTGTCCCATCTTTTTGCCTTTTCATACTGTTCATGGGGTTCTCAAGGCAAGAATGTGTGTGTGTCTATGTGTGTGCGCCTCTGTGTATGACAGAACAGGATGTCTCTGTGTGCTTAAAGGGGATGCCCAAAGTTGGAGTCTCATGAAGCCTGTATTCTGTTGATGTCCTGAAACCTCTGGTACTTGAAATCAGGACAACTGGTTGGCCTCTGTCTCCTAGCCTCCAAGCATGATCTTGAGCAAATAGCTTATTCTTTATGGTCTTTTTGTGTGAGCCACTAGGTTGATGCCCCCTCTGCTTTTAAATCATGGCCAGCATTTACGTGTTAATATGACAAGAAAATTCTGTGATTCAGGAAACATTTTAATGTACTCTTAGAGCTGAAGCCTGGTGCAAACTCAGTGAGGAAGAGATGAAGTTGTAGGTCTGTCTGGGTTCGCTTACCCTGGAGACCAAGAGGAGTGAGTGGCCCCCGTGACCAACTTGTCTTGGTTTGCTCCCATTTCACACCTGCTGAGTCTGGGAAATGGGGGTGGTTGGTCAACCTAATTGGATCTCATACTTGGACATATTGGGAAGCAAGGGATCTTTTTTAAAGGGCTCTTTTAACTGCCTTCCTCTGTCATTCAGCTCCTCTATGTTCTTCTTGTTCACTCACTCCACTCCTGTCTCTGTTTCAGGGCTGTCTGGGAACCCTGCAGATCTGGAGAAACGTAAACAAGTGTTTGGACAGAACTTGATTCCCCCCAAAAAGCCCAAGACCTTTTTAGAGTTAGTGTGGGAAGCCCTTCAGGACGTCACGCTCATCATCCTGGAGATTGCAGCCATCATCTCCCTGGTCCTGTCCTTCTACCGGCCCCCGGGGGGAGAAAATGAACGTGAGTATCTGGAGCAAACAAGTGTGAGTCTCGTCTGGGTTCTTTCTACTGTATTTGTTGACAAATTTTATTAGGTTGGTGCAAATATAATTGCAGTTTCAGACCACGAATTTTAAAACATAACTAGTTTCAATAGGAACCATTACAGTGAACACATTTTTGCCGGTGAGAAATGTTTATTTCTGTAATGTAAAAATCCATGTTTTAGGATCCGACAAAGTCTTGGAGAGCATTTTTCTGCATCCTTTGAGTTGTGGAAGCATTTTCCCTGCAAAATGTTGTCGAGATGCTTGAAAAAGTGACTTACTTCCATCACCAGTCACACCTTCTACCTAATTCTCTAACATGAGGCTTTAGGGGAAGAAGTGTGAAACATGATGTCTGTCACATAAGTGCTCAGTAAACACTTGCTGACTGAGTGCTGAATGTATAACTGAGTCATTGTGTCACAAGACAGCTCCTCGATTTTCTGCAATAAACTTCCCTCTCTATTGAGGTGACAAGTTCTCCAGGCTAGTGTTAGAGAATGAGTCTGTTAAAATGTTGATATCCAGAAATGAAGTACACTGGGGTGGTATGCAACAGGAAGTCACTTCAGATTAGTCAAAGTTTCTTGTACAGGGTGTACTTGGGTTGAACAGTGAAAGAAAAAGGTGGGCTGCTCCAAAGCTTACCCATGAATTATGAATGGTAAATCTGATAATTATGAAACATTTACTATTCTAAGTTCTCTCCATGTATCAATTTATGTAATCATTCCAACAACACTAAGAACTGGGTATTACCATGATTCTGTTTTATAGATGAGGAACTTAAGTAACTAATAAGTAAGAGAGCTGGAATTTAAACCCAGCATCATAGCCCATAAATTCCTGTGCTAAGCGCTTATGTCACAGTGCCTCAGCAGGAACCTAGATTCCATCACACAGAGCGCATATTATTCCACAAAACATGTCCTGGAAAGCCTCAGAACCTTGCCTGTATTCATCTAAATACTTGGAATGACCTATTCTCTCTTTATCTGGTGAACTCATTCATCTCTCCAGACTCAGCTTAGATTTTTGGTGCCTTCAGAAACTGACTCGAGATTAGACAATGAGAGGGAAAGAATCTATAGTCTATGATTAAAAAGCCAAACACTGCGACTTCCTTGGTGGTCCAGTGGTTAAAATTCCAAGCTTCCATTGCAGGGGGCACAGGTTCAATCCCTGCTTGGGGAAGATCCCACATGCAGTGCAACATGACCAAGAAATTTTTAAAAAATACCAAAATCAAAAAAAAAAAATACCAAAATCGACTGATTATTATTATCTGATTATAGGCTGATTATTATGCTGCCAACATGCAGACATCTATGTTGCCTCTTGGCCTGTAGATCTGGGCTGAGATCTGGTGTGTGAATGTGGGGCTTGGGGAGTGGGGGTGGCAGATGGGAAGACTGGTTGTTTTAAGAGTTTTAGGAAGGGCTCTTTGCTTCCTATTCCCTAGCTTGCCTTTAATTAGGACTGTTTTTGTTACGGAACCAAACTTGGGCTCCCTTGCCTGTCTGCAGTAAAGCCAACCTACTGACACCAGTTGTGGTAGAGGAAAGTGCATCGTTTATCACAGGGCACTAAGCAAAGAAGTCAGGGAAGCCAGTGCTTGACAGACTTGAACTGCCCCGAGGCTTCGGGGAAAGGTTTTTAAAGACAGTGTGAGGGAGGTGGATTGTGGCATGCGTGGTCAGCTCGAGCACATTCTTCTGACTGGTTGGTGGTGAGGTAATCAGGAATCAATATCATCAACCTTCTGATTCCAACCGGTCTGGGGTCTATGTACTTGTGCGGGGCATAGGGATAGTGTCTTCCACCTGGTGGAGGGTTCCGTGTCTGCAAAACAGCTCAAATGACAAGGCTCAGAACATTATCTATTGTCGTTGAGGAGGAACTTAAAGGACCCTGACTTTGTTGTGCTTGACTGTTTTCCTTTCTGCATTTTCTTACTTTTCTGTTTAAATTTATTCCTGGACTAAAGTTTTTCTACAGATGAAAGGTAGGTGCAAGACATGGTGGGGGGCACGGTGGGGTTGGGGGGCAGTTCCTGCTCCAGGAAGGCCCCATAGGGTCCTGCTCAGTTACATCTCATCTGAGAAAGAAACTGAAGTGGTTGGTGGGTAGCATGCCGTAGTAGGCTTAATGGGATGTGGCGGCCATACAAAACCTGTCTGCCCAAATATATCTTTCTTCTGTGTGAAACCTCTACACTTTTGGGCTTCTCTGGTGGTTCAGATGGTAAAGAGTTCATCTGCAATGCAAAATGTGCAGGCTCAATCCCTGGGTCAGGAATATCCCCTGGAGAAGAGAATGGCAACCCACTCCAGTATCCTTACCTGAGAAATTCCATGGAGAAAGGAGCCTGGCGGGCTACAGTCCATGGGTTTTGCAAGAATCAGACACAACTTAGCGACTAAACACAACACTTGAGTTGGTACAATGTGCCAGGTACCATGTTAAGTGTGTTTCTACATTTGTCTCACTTAATCCTATGGCCATCCCAAGAATGAGAACTATTACACATTTTGCAGATGAAAACAACTGGCCCCTGTGAAACAACAGACACCTTGGTGGGCTCGAAAAAAATGGCAAAGTCAGGACTCAAATCCAGGTCAGGATGCTAGACCCCATACTCTTTCATGTTTTAATTGCCCTGGCATGCAGAATCTTTTTAGATGTGGCATGTGTGATCTAGTTCCCCCTGAGATCTAGTTCCCAGACCAGGGATGAAACCTAGGCCCCCTGCTTTGCAAGCACATAACCTTAACCATTGGACCTCCAAGGAAGTCCCTAGAATTCATCCACTTAACTATTTCTTACATTTCCTGTGTAGATAGTCTTTCCTACTGCTTCTTGAGAGTGAAAGGGGCCCTTGGGGGCAACAATGTCTTTACTAGCAAAGTTCTGATGAATGAAATAGCACTTTTCAGCACATGGTGTGCTTGAAGGATACCAACTTTGTCCCAGGAGTGAAGGGAAATCTAAGCAGAGTCTCCGATTTGCTGGGGTCAAAGAGTCCCTTCTCTGGCCGGACAGTACCAGCTTCCGACAATCCGGGGGGCCCAGGACTGCACTGTTGTCTGGCCTGCTCCTGGCTCCCCTCCAGCAGGCTGGTGCTGGAGCTTTCCCAAGGCTGTCTGTCCATCTGCCCATCCACCGACCAGGGGCCCAGGGGCGCACCGCTGGGGGCTGTCCAATGCCAGAGGAAGGGAGTGGGCAAGTCCCTGCTGGCCAGCTGAGCCAAGTCTCGAGGGGCTGGAGCCGCTCTCCCCACAAAGCTGACTCAGCTGGAAACTGCTCTGGGCCGCCCTCACCTTTACCCTGGAGCTGGGGGAGGCCCGCAGCCAAGCCAACCTACAGACCACAGGAACCAGTATTCTTGCTCGCTGGGCAGGACTTGGTGGAAGGGTTTGGAGGTGATTTGGGGGCACCAGGTCTCGGGGATCCCAGGGCACCTAGAGGCCACCCTCTTAGTAGAAGGGTTTGTCTGTGAGGGCCTTGGGGTACTGTCTTGGACTGTCCCTCATGTGGAGGGGCCTCCAGCAGGCAGTGGTCCCAGAACTCCATAAGACAGCTGCTCCACCTTCCCGAGGAAGACCACAGAGCTACCCATGCCCTGGGAAGCCCCCGAAACCTGGGCGGGCCAGAATCATAAACCTCCCTTAGGGTGGCAGACTCCTGTCCTATGTCCAGCACACCACTCTCCCCAAACACACACATCAGAGGAGTCAGGCTGCCTGTGGCAGGTGTCTGTCTGCACTCTGCAGGGATCTGGCTGCAGCAGGGAAGGAGGTGAAAGGTCTCCCTAAGCCTCCACCTGTACTCATGAGATCACAAAATCTGGATTAGGCAGGGAGATCCAGAGTGACTGAGTCTTTCCAAAAGCTGGGAAGGGCACAGGTCATGCCCTGTTTACAAACAGGTCAAGAGCTGAGCAGTCAGGTCTGAAGCCTTGAGGCTTCTCAGAAGCACTGTCTCCTTGGGGACAGTATCTATCATGACTGGTCTTGCTTTTATATATATATATATATATATATATATATATATAAGATGGTACTTTACCAAAGTAGTGATGTGTGATTTGGGTACTGGAAGTCCCAGGGTGGGGGTGGGCATCATAACTAGCCAGGGACATCATGCCCAGAAGCTCCCACATGGACGTGAGATAGCAAGCATGTTGAGATTGGCTGTGCTGACAACACCCACCCCAAACTTCTGTCTTGCACAACCTGGGAACTCCAAAGGTTTGAAGAGAATAAGCCAAACTCTCTCCTCAGCTGTGGTCAGAAAGCTGGTGTCCAGCCCTCAGCCACCTTTGTAAATATCACCTTTGCCACCTTTCCCGCTGTTTATGCTTCTGATAGAGCAATGAGACACCTCCAGGCCTCTCAAGCTCAGATTGGATTCGGTGCCACCTAGCTTTGTCCCCTCACTTCTGACCCATTGCCTCTGGAAGCTGAAGGGGGAATAAATAGAAGCCTGGCTAAGGCTGAACCTTCTCATCAGCGCTGCCAGAATCCAGAGCATGTCTATAGCTAGGACACATGAGAATCAAGACTCAAACCAGGCCTGTGATCAAGGTAAGATGCCAGCCTGGGATCATGAGCGTCTTCAGAAGGTGGTATACAGATGTGGCAAGATAGGGAAGGTCAACATGGGGCTTCTACTGTCATGGTATGTAGGTTTCCTTACTCATACACAGACACACACACACCACCCCCACTCTTTTCGTGTGGTGGGAGTCCAGCAGATAGTTGTTAGCTGAAAAAATTTCCCTGAGTTTTGGACTCAAAAAGAGTCAAAAGCAGGTCATAAACATGCGCAACTCTTTGCACAATTGGAGGCAACTAATTCCCGTTATGGAGCTTCCCAGGTGGCTCAGTGGTAAAGAATCTGCCTTCCAGCGCAGGAGACGCAAGAGGCACAGGTTCAATCCCTGGGTCAGGAAGATACCCTGGATAAGAAAATGGCAATTCACTCCATGTTTTTTTGCCTTGGAAATCCCATGGACAGAGGAGCCTGGCGGGCTATAGTCCATGGGATCGCAAGGGAGTCAGACATGACCGAGCACACACGCAGTCCCCACTATGGAAAACATCCCTGGGCCTTATCCTTTGTGCTCCTGCTTTCTCTACCTGGAATGTTCCCCACCTTTTTCAGTTGGCTAATTCCTTTTCATCCTTTTAGTTTCAATCTAGATCTCACTTCTTTCAGGAAATCTTTGTTGAGTCTCTGTGTCTGGATTTTGTCCCTCTTATGTGCCCCCATCTGCCTCTACTTCCATCCTGTATTAGCATCTAATGGGATTTTTAATGACCTGTTTCCTAGCCTGTGTCCCTCCTTAGACCATGAGCCTTGAGGGCAGTGGCTGTACCTTGTTCATGCCCATGCCCCTGTGCCTAGCACACAGTAGATGCTCACTAGCTAGGTATGAGATGAATGTCTTAGGGACACCGATTCTTCTTCCACTTCCTCCCCAGAAGCTGACCTGAAGTTCAGCCACCTGCCTAGTGAGACATAAGATTTACCTCTTACACAGAGATGTCTATTTTATAGAAAGTCTTCAAGCCCGAAGAAATCATATCTAAAGTTGGAGACTCAGGTATCTTGGCTGGTGTAGCAGTTTCCTCCTGCAAATAACAATACGTAGGGGAGGTGGCCATCTGTTCTGGGGCTGACACTGTGAAGAACCAATGTCTGGGAGAGTGTGTGTATTGAGTTGAAATGGAGGACATTTTTAGGACCTGAGCAGCCCTTTGGCTGGACAGTGATATATGGGGCAACTGTAGAAGAGGGTGGTGTGGGTCTACTGAGTCGACACAATACCATGGAGCTGGCAGAGGATCTTTCCATAGCAGTAGTTATCCATGGACAAGAGACGGAGAAAGGGGAGTGAGTTCAAGAAAAGTAAGGGGACTTCCCTGGTGGTTCAAGAGTTAAGAGTCTGCCTTCCAATGCAGGAGACTGGGGTTCAGTCCCTAGTCAGGGAACTAAGATCCCACATGCCATGGGGCAGCTAAGCCCGTGTGCCTCAACTACTGAGCCCACGCACTCTAGAGCCTGTTTGCTGAAACTAGAGAAAGCCCATGAACCAAAACGAAGACCCAGCACAGTGCAAAAATAAGTAAGAACTTTATTTGCTTCATTGTTCTTTCAGTTTAGTTTGTGCTGATTTAATTGCCAAGATGCTGTGATTATAGGTATGTTTGCACACATACATTAATACAGTGTACTTGAGGTTGACTTCTGGGTACAGACAAGTGGTTAAATACGTGTGTGGGTTCACACCTCTGTGGACACTAGTGTGTCCCTCTGCCTCCGGGTCATGGAAGTGGGTGTCATGGAAGTGAGGAGGGGAGAAAGGGAAAGAACATTTATTGGGTACCTGCTCTATGCCAGATGCTTTACAATGTTTATCTTCTTTAATCCTCACAACTCTGTAGTGTGGATGTTGCAATCTCCATTTTACAGATGAGGAAACAGGGACTCAGGACCTTTTGTAACTGCCAAAGCACATTGTTATAATTTGTGGTCCCAATAACAATGTTTAATTTATGTCTCTGCTACTGTTTCCAAGACAGGACACAGAAGTAAAGCACTGACTGAGCCCAGTTAATAAGAAACATTAAGCAATCAGACTCTGGGTCAGTTCAGACTGAATACATTCAAATCTTACCCCTGCATCTTCACTGCATAACTTGATGTTAGAGTGGATGCCCTGGGTGCATCAGCGCCTTTTTAAAAAAAAATGTTACAAATTTCCCTTTACTAAGCAGTCGGCTCCAAACAACTTAATATTATGTTCGAACAGCATAGCCATTTGAAAAAAAAAAAAAAAAGTATGTAAGTTGAAAGAGAAAATACATTAACTCATTCTTAAATCACCACAGTTACTAATGAGATATCTGTTGACTGTTGGGCCTTGCATTGCTTCTCTGTGAAATGAGTGAATATCACTAGACTCATTTCCTATTCCACATTAATTTCAGGTTGAAAAATCCAGTTTTGCAAAAAAAAAAAATGACATCATTGGAAGGAATGTAGCACCATCTACTGTGAGAATGGTGAGCTGCCTTGAACTAATAGTTCACAGGATGCCTGACTGAGGTCAGGTTCTGTTGGATCCTTGAAATTTTTCGAATATCCTGTGGAATCTCACTGCTGCAACTTGGAGCACCATGGCACATAGTTTTTGCAAAATGTAGTATTAGGGGCTATCCAAGGTCACTTGGACAATTGACTTATTCTTTCTATGCTTTGATTTCCTGTAACGTGGGGAATGACACCTAGCTGATAAGATTGTAACGAGATATTTTTAAAATATTTGTGTTTTTTTTTTAATTTGGCAGTGCCAGGTCTTAGTTGTGGCATACGGGATCTTCAATCTTCATTGCTGCATGTGGGGTCTCTGGCTTTGACATGCGGGATCTAGTTTCCTGACCAGGGATCCAGCCCAGACTCTCTGCCTTGGGAGTGTGGCGTCTTAGCCACTAGACCACGAGGGAAGTCCCGTTATGCTGTTTAAATGAGGTGGTTGTAACGCGCCTACACAATGGTACTTGACATTCTACGTTGGAGTCACCTGGGAGAGTTAATAAAACTCATGGTTGGTTGCCTGGAACCCTACCCACAGAGTCTGATTTATTAGGTTGGGGTGGGGCCCAACATGCCAGTTACTTTTTTAAATACCCAAGGAGGTTTTAATGTTTAGTCAAAGCTGAGAATCACTGACCTGGAACATAGTAAACAGGCTATTTTAAAAATAAAAGTAGGTAATTCTCTGTTGGTCCAGTGGCTAAAATACAGTGTGTCCACTGCAGGGGGCCTAGGTTCGAATTCTGGTTGAGGAACTAATAATATCCCTCAAACCTTGTGATGCGCAAAAAAAAAAAAAAAAAGTAGTATTCTTATTATGGTTAGGCAGAAAGAAGAGAAACCTAGGTGTTCAAAGGCCTGAATTTTAGAATTTCTTTTCCATTTAGAGTCTTTGTGGTCTTGGGCAAATATCTCTCAACCTCTATTCTTCCATGTAAAATGACAAAAACTTTTGTCCAGCGTTAATTCACAGGGCTATTACGATGTGTGAAAGTGCTCTTTAAACTGTACCATGTATATCGATGTGAGGCATTGTGGGGACGTGGAACGGGATCTCTTTCCTCAGTGAGTAACAAAACTCCAGGACTCTTGAGGGCCACTGCCCTCTGCTGGTCTGTGCACCACAGTGTTAGTTGTTCAGTTGTGTCTGACTATTTGGGACCCCATGGACTCCTCTGTCCAAGGGATTTCCTAGGCAAGGATACTGGAGTGGGTTGCCATTCTCTTCTCCAGGGTATCTTCCTGACCCAGGGATTGAACTCTGGTCTCCTGCACTGCAGGCAGATTCTTTGCTGTCTCAGTTCAGTTCAGTTGCTCAGTTGTGTCCGACTCTTTGCAACCACATGGACTACAGCACACCAGGCTTCCTGTCCATCTCCAACTCCTGGAGCTTCCTCAAACTCATGTCCATCGAGTTGGTGATGCCATCCAACCATCTCATCCTCTGTCGTCCCCTTCTCCTCCGGCCTTCAATCTTTCCCAGCATCAGGATCTTTTCCAGTGAATCAGTTCTTTGCATTAGGTGGCCAAAGTATTGGAGTTTCAGCTTCAACATCGGTCCTTCCAATGAATACTCATGAATGATTTCCTTTAGGATTGATTGGCTTGATCACCTTGCTGTCCAAGGGACTCTCAAAAGTCTTCTCCAACACCACAATTCAAAAGCATCAATTCTGTGCTCAGCTTTCTTTATAGTCCAACTCTTACATCCATATATGACTACTGGAAAAACCATAGCCTTGACTAGATGGACCTTTGTTGGCAAAGTGATGTCTTTGCTTTTTAAGATGCTGTCTAGGTTGGTCATAGCTTGGTCATAGCTTTTCTTCCAAGGAGCAAGTGTCTTTTAATTTCATGGCTGCAGTCACCATCTACAGTGATTTTGGAGCCCAAGAAAATAAAGGTTGTCTCTGTTTCCATTGTTTTCCCATCTATTTGGCATGAAGTGATGGGACTGGATGCCATGATCTTAGTTTTTTGGATGTTGAGGATTTTTTTTTTAATTTCATAACCTCTTATGTGGAGGCTAAAAAATAAGGCAAACCAATGTGTATAATAAGACAGAAAAAGACTAATACATACAGAGAACAATAGTGGTTACCAAAGAGGAGAGGGAAGGGGCAGGGGAAGGCTAGGGGTATGTGATTAACAGATACAAAGTATTATGTATAAAATAGAGAAGATACAAAGATATATTTACAGCACAGGGAAATATAACCATTATTTTGTAATAACTTTAAATGGAGTTTAACCTATAAAAATATTGAATCACAATGTTGTCCACCTGAAACTAAATAATATTGTAAATCACTGTACTATAATAAAAAAAAGTTATCTGGGAGAACCAATAATTTGGTTGCTCCCAAAATATTTCTATGAGCCTAGATAGAAAAAAAAAAAGAAACTAGTTGTAATTGTTTTGCTCAGAGTGACTAGCTTTTAGCTACACACAGCCTTTGAGAAATCAATGTCAGATCTCAGAGTTGATTCTCTTCCTATGACTGAGTGGCTAAACAACAACAACAAGAAGAAATGAATAACATCACTGTGTAGCATAGAAGTAGCTTGTTGATTTTTCTATCTAGCCTCATTTGTCTCTATCCATCTCTAATCCTGCCACATCTATTCTTCCCACTAGCACCCCTACACACACACTTGCTATTCTGGAAATACTACATTGTTTACAGAACCTGAATTCTCTCAGAATCCCCAGGCCTCCATCTTTGCACATCCTGATTTCTCTGCATCAGTTCAGTTCAGTTCAGTCGCTCAGTCATGTCTGACTCTTTGCAACCCCATGGACTGCAGCACACCAAGCTTCCTGTCCATCACCAACTTCTGGAGCTTGCTTAAACTCATGTCCATCGAGTCAGTGATGCCATTCAACCATCTTGTCTTCTGCCATCCCCTTCTCCTCCTGCCCTCAATCTTTCCTAGCATCAGAGTCTTTTCCAGTGAGTTGGCTCTTCACATCAGGTGGCCAGATTATTGAAGTTTCAGCTTCAATAATATTCCCATGAATATTCAGGAATGATTTCCTTTAGGATGGACTGGTTGGATTTCCATGCAGTCCAAGGGACTCTCAAGAGTCTTCTCCAATACCACAGTTCAAAAGCATCAGTTCTTCAGTGCTCAGCTTTCTTTATAGTCCAACTCTCACATCCATACATGACTACCAGAAAAACCATAGCTTTGACCAGATGGACCTTTGTCAGTAAGTAATGTCTCTGCTTTTTAATGTGCTGTCTAGGTTGGTCATAGCTTTCCTTCCAAGGAGCAAGAGTCTTTTAATTTCATGGCTACAGTCACCATATGCAGTGATTTTGGAGCCCAAGAAAATAAAGGTTGTCTCTGTTTCCATTGTTTCCCCATCTATTTGGCATGAAGTGATGGGACTGGGTGCCATGATCTTAGTTTTTTGGATGTTGAGTTTTAAGCCAGCTTTTTCACTCTCCTCTTTGACTTTCATCAAGAGGCTCTTTAGTTCCTCTTCAATTTCCACCATAAGGGTGGTGTTATATGCATATCTGAGGTTATCGATATTTCTCCCATCAATATTAATTCCAGCTTGTGCTTCATCCAGCCTGGTATTTCACATGATATACTCAGTATATAAGTTAAATAAGCAAGGTGACAATATGCAGCCTTGACAAACTCCTTTTCCAATTTGGAACCAGTCCATTGTTCCATGTCCAGTTCTAACTGTGGCTTCTTGACCTGCATACAGATTTCTCAGGATGTAGGTAAGGTGGTCTGATATTCCTGTCTCTATAAGAATTTTCCACAGTTTGTTGTGATCCACACAGTCAAAGGCTTTGGCATAGTTAACAAAGCAGTAGATGTTTTTCTGGAGCTCTCTTGCTTTTTCTATGGTCCAGTGGATGTTGGCAATTTGATCTCTGGATCCTTTGCCTTTTCTAAATCCAGCTTGAACATCTCTGGAAGTTCTCATTTCACACACTGTTGAAGCCTGGCTTGGAGAATTTTGAGCATTACTTTGCTAGCATGTGAGATGAGTGCAATTGTGTGGTAGTTTGAACATTCTTTGACATTGCCTTTATCTGGGATCAGAATGAAAACTGACCTTTCCCAGTCCTGTGGCCCCTGCTGAGTTTTCCAAATTTACTGTCCAGGCATGGTCAGAAGCTGAGACAGAGTGAGTCGGTAGCTACCAATCATATAAATGGAGTTGATTACGGTTAAAAGGAAAAAAAAATAAAGAACACATAAAGAATTAGAATTGATTTAGGGAAACATATCATTAAGGACCAAGGTGATACTCAATTCAAATTGCATTTTGGAAATTACGCTTGAATAAAGAGTCTATCCAGAGCTTTAGAAGGGGTCTTCGTAAGAAGTGTGCTATTTAAGAGGGAGGCTGGGCTGCCCACTGGGAAGATGGGAGAAGACCAGCCTCTGCTTGTGGAACAGGAGCAGCCATCAAGGTATTTAATGGCTAGTGATTTTTCTTCAAGATTATGTCACAAAATCAGTTCCCCCTCCCCTGAGAGAAGCAATGATCTAAATAAAGAGTCTCATTTTAGAATTTTCTTGGGAGTAAAGCATTTGAATACATTTTCATAGAAATTGGGGTGTGGGTGGTGGTGATTAAATATGGCCACACAGGACAGTTCTGTGTGCTGTGCACCATAAGAGACTTTAGACCCACAGCGGAGAGGGTGGAAACACATGGACTCCTTCTCAGCAGCTATGGGAGGCCCACAGCCTCTTTATGGAATCACTGCAGTACTGGAAAATTCCAGAAGGTAGCAGCCTCGTGTCAGCCCCATATGGGTTTGCATTGTCACCATCAGACAATTTGTTTTGGAAAAGTTGAATGTTTATAGATTTTATTTATTTTTATTAGCCGCTATACCACAATGCATAAAATAATTACAAACTCGAGAACTAAAATCCTAACAACAATGTAAAAAGACATGAGAGCTAATTTTTACTTGTTTATGATTCTTGGGCATAGATCTTAGCAAAAAGTTTCTCTAGATCTTTTAATCACAATTTGGACTTTGACTGATAGCATCTATATTTATACTGGGCTTATATATATCAGCCATGCAAATTAGGTGTGCATATGTCATGAAAACAATAACATTGAAATAGTTGCCTCATTAGGAGATAAAGCACTGGTTTTAGCCAATTAGCAATGATACTTTATACTTTCACTCTAAGCATACTCCAAGGTCAAGGGAAATCAAGTCCCAGGCCCTCAGAACTCACTCATGCAGACTCAGTATGAAAATGCACAGAGCTTCTTTTTAGCTCCAAGTATCATAATGGGGCTTCCCTTGTGGCTTAGCTGGTAAAGAATCTCCCTGCAGTGTGGGAGACATGGGTTCGATTCCTGGATTGGGAAGATGCCCTGGAGAAAGAAAAGGCTGCTCACTCCAGTATTCTGGGCTGCAGAATCCCATGGACTGTATAGTCAATAGGGTCACAAAGAGTTGGACACGACTGAGCGACTTTCACTTTCACTTTCATCATGATAATGGGCTTCCCAGGTGGCTCAGTGGTAAAGAATCTGCCTGGCCTGTCTATGTAGTTAGATGCAGGAAACACTGGCTCAATCCCTGGGTGGGGAAGATCCCCTGGAAAAGGAAATGGCAACCCACTCCAGTATTATTGCCTGGAGAATCCCCATGGACAGAGGAGCCAGTGGGCTACAGTCCATGGGGTCGAAATAAGTCTGACACAACTGAGTACACACACTCCCACACCCATTACGATAATAATAGCTACCATTTATCAAGCAAGTACTATGTGCTAGTGCTTCATTTACAAACTGTTCCTCATAGAACATTAACGGAGGTCATGATCATCCTCATTTTCCAGATGCAGAAACAACTCAGAGAATTTCTGCCCATGTTCACACAGCTGATATGGGGGGAAAGAGGGAGGCCTCCTGTCTGCCCAGCTCATGATGATTCACAACACGACTTAGCTGTTTTAGTCCCAGTAACTTTGTCTTGGAGACTCATTGAGGCCTAGTCCAAGGCCTCAAGGCAGCATGGTGTAGAGGATGTATCCTTTCCCATAGCTCCTGCTCTATCTCACATGAGCTGCCCTGCAATCTTATGGCCCTGAAGCTCAGTGGGTACCTTGCACCCACTCCCAGAATGAAGGGCCTTGTCCATAGTCACAAATCAAGGGGAATTAGAGCAGGACTGGACTAGCAATATGAATCTGAGAGATCAAGTAAGGGGCAGAAGGACTGGATTTTCAGTCTATTGCTGGACCTTAATGGAAACTATGTTTCTATAGGTCACGTGGGCTCTTACTGAATCCAGGGAAAATATTAGCAGTAGTGCCTGCCGGTATAGTGGCAGGGACTCTGTACCCAGCCAAGGCTTTCTGTAGCACCTGTGAAAAGCATGTTGAAAATCTTGGAAAAGACTAGCCTTTAGAATAATGTGATGCTCTATATGAACCCCATTTCATTTACTGTTACCCTACATCTTCTAAATGATCAATAATTATGTGTTATACATATAGTAGGTATTAAAGCTCTTCACCAAATTTTTCCTCCTTTCTACCTTCTGGCCACATGCTAGGATTGCACTGCCTGGTCTCTGGTCCCTAGTGGTTGGGAGTGGCTATAGACAGGATATGGCCAATCTGGCAGAAGTGGAAGTGATGGTGTCACTTCCAGACTGGAGTGTTTAATTGCCTTCGTGAGCCCTTCTGAGCTCTCTTCCCCTCTGCACAGCAAGTGGCAACACTCCAGATAGTGGCTGCTCCTTCAGCCTGAGTTTGGAGTGAGGAGAGCTTGGAGTAGAGGTCCCATTTGATCCACAGAGAATATGCAAAATAAACAAGAAAGAAACCTTTGCTATTTGAAGTCACTTGTGATTGGATTTTGCTCTTCTTACAGCAACATGATCTGTGCTGTTCTGACTGGCAGAGTGGATTCACAGGCTACTTGTTCTGAGTCAGGGTAGAGGAACTGGCTTATTTAAGGAGCAGTATGTGTAGAAGAGGAATGGATTTTTGGAGACAGACAGATTACAATTAAAAGGTGGTGTGGTGGTAAAGAATCCATCTGCCAGTGTAGGAGATGCAAGAGAAACGGATTCCTTCCCTGGGTCAGGAAAATCCCTTGGAGTAGGAAATAGCAACCCATTCCAATAATCTTGCGGAAAATTCCATCAACAGTGGAGCCTGGTGGGCTATAGTCCAGGGGGTCGCATAGAGCCAGACATAACTGAGCACACACATGCATCAGCTATGCCACTCACAGTTAGTATGATTTTAAGCAAAATTTAAAGCCCTCTTCATAAGTATTCATATTAGAAAATATGAATAAGATAAGCAAAAAGATAAGCAAGCAAAAACCCCTGACCATATCTAATGGTGGCAAGCCTGCAAAGTAGCTAAAACTGGGGATGGAAAATTATATGGCCACTTTGGAAAACAGTTTACCAAACAGTTTAATTTCTTATAAAATTAAACAACAGTTGTTGTGTATCCCATCAATTCCACTCCTATTTACCCAAGAGATATGGAACTTTATGTTTAACATAAAATCCTGTAACCCTCATCCCTCAGTATCCTCAGAGGATTGGTTTCAGGACCCCTAGCAGCCACCCAAATCCACACATGCTCAAGTCTCTTATGTAAAATGGTGGAGAATTTACATATAACGTAGGCACATCCTCCCATATACTTTAAATCATCTCTAGATTACTTAGCTTAAGGAATACAATGTAAATTGTTGTAAATACAATGTAAATGCTATGTAAATAGACTGCATGTGGCAAATTCAAGTTTTGCTTTTGGGAACTTTCTGGATTTTTTTTTCCCCAACATATGGATGTCCAGTTGGTTGCATACTGTGGATACAGAGGGCAACTGTCAGGAATGGTTGAAGTGAAGTGTTAGTCGCTCAGTCACGCTCGACTCTTTGCAACCCCACGGACTGCAGCCCACCAGGCTCCTCTGTCCATGGGATTTTCCAGGTAAGGATACTGGAGTGGGCTGTAACTTCCTTCTCCAGGGGATCTTCCCGACCCAGAGATCAAACCCGGGTCTCTTACACTGCAGGCAGATTCTTTACCGACTGAGCTACAAGGGAAGCATGGAGGTTCATTCATAACTGCAGATGATTAGCGAATTAACAACCTGTGGTTGCAGAACTCCCAATATAGGCAACAATCTGGATGAATCTCAAGTGCATTATGCTAAGCAAAAAAGGTCAGACTTGAAGAGCTACACTTGTATGACTCCACTTCTAGGACACTCTGGAAACAACAAAGTAATAGAAACAGAAAACAGATTAGAGGCTGCCAGGGACCAGAGGTGGCAGTGGGGGGCTGCTGGCCACAAAGGGGCAGCATAAAGTAACCGGAACTGTCTGATGTATTTATTGTATTAGTGGTTACGTGACTCTAAACATCATCAAAACTCAGAATTGCCTAGCAAAAAGAGTAAATTTTACTGTATATAAATAACATGTGTAAAGTGAATTGAGGGACTTCCTGGTGGTCCAGTGGCAAAAACTCCACACTCCTAATGCAGGGGGTGCCTGGGTTTGACTCCTGGTCAGAGAACTAGATCCCGCATGCCACAACTAAGAGTTGGCATGCTCCAACTAAATAAATAAATAAATGAGATCCCATATGTCACAACTAAAAATAATTTGCATGCTGCAACAAAGATTGAAGATCCCCATGTGTCTCTGGGACAAGAAAGACCCAGTGCAGCCAAAGAAGAATACAAATAAAATAAAATATTTTTTAAAATAAAGAAAACTGAAAGTTAGAAGAGGCCCCATGTTGTTTGATTCCATTTATATGAAAAATCCAGAATGGGCAAATTGATACACTGAAAGTAGATTAGTGGTTGCCAGAGGCTGGAGGGAGAAGGGAATGACTATTGATGGGTGTGGGGTTTCTTTCAGAGGTGATAAAAATGTTCTGGATTCAAATAGTGGTGATGGTTGTACAAGCTTGTGAATATACTAAAAACCACTGAATTGTAGACCTTTTTAAAATTAATTTATTTTATTTGGAGGCTGATCACTTTACAATATTGTTGTGAGTTGTAGACTTTTAAATGAATTTTATATGTGAATTACATTTCAATTTTAAAAAGTGAACTTAACCCTTCCTCAGCCAGTTTCCTCATCTATAAAATGAATATTTATACCTGATAGGTAGTTGCATGGAATGACTCAATGTAAATAAAGAGTATAGCACAGTGGATGCTCAGTGGACAGTTAGCTCCTGCCAGGACACTGGATCCAGCTGAATCCCCTCCATGTGGTCTTGGAAAGACCAGTTCACTGCACTGAGCCTCACATTTCTCATCTGCAAAGTGAAAGAGCTGGATCAGATGAACTCTCAATCCCTCCCAGTCTGGCGAGGACTTATGACACTCCTTGATGGATGGAAATACTAAGAATAATAATGTGTTTATGCAGCTTTTGACATTTGTCAAAGCACTTCCAAGTAACTGAACTTCATTTGTTATCTCACCTAGCATTTAATATCTTCCATCACAATGACAATCAAGCTTCAGAAAGACAAATGATGAAGTAGCAGGAAGCAGAGGCCGAGATGTGGTGGGCCAGGGAGTGGACATACACTTGTGCAGACAGGTCCCAGTTCAGCATGGCTGCAGCAGCTCTTACCTGCTTAAGCTGTTAGGGGCACACTGCCCAGGACTGGGACCAGGTGCCAGGGCCTGACTCCCCATGCCAGCCCCCAGTGAGGTGATGGCAGAGCTGTCAGTGAGCTGGCCACAGGCAGAATCCCACTCTGCTACAGATCAGTGGTGATTTAAGTTTCTGAACCACTTCCTAAATATGCTCTCGGTCTTGGGAGAGTTCTTTTTGTTGGCTGGAAGCTAAGCAGCGCAATATCTCCAGGCTTTTTAGGACCTTTTTCTTCAATGTATGTAGAAAGGACCCCTTTCTTCCCTTTCGTCAACGTATGTAGAAGTCTAGAGCATGTCAACTCAACCTCACCCTGGCCTGGGGTCCTTAGGCCACCTCTGCACCTTTGAGAGGAGAGGGCTTTTGCTTCCCCTTCTCACCCCCAAGCCTGCCCTCTGGTTCTCTGGTGCCCTAGCCAGTGGCCCTTGGCTGAGCTGCAGACGCACCTAAGGGAAGGAAAGGCAGTGCTATGGATACAGGGCCTGCCTGTAGGTAACCAGGTGAGGCTGAAGCTTGCAAGGGGCCCTGGGGATTTGCCAAGGAGCCCAAGGCTCCAGCAGGGGCTGGGCCATCCTCACCCTGAAGAGGGAGCTGGGGTGGGAGCTGGAGTGCTTGGGGGAAGGGGTGGAAACAGGAGAGCAGATAACTTCTCTCCAAGCATCCTCCGGAGTGTCAAGGGGTGAGTGGGTGGGGCGGGGGGGAGTCTAGCCTGTGGGAACCAGCAGGGTCTCAAGGCCTGGGAGCAGGATGAGGGAGAGGATGACACTCTCAGATGTGCCCTTGGATGAATTAGGCAAATGGGAGGCTATGCCTGGGGATGGGGCAGGGGAGGCTTGGGGAAGCGAGGTGGGTCTGGGGCTACCACTCCTGTGACTAAGCCCTCCCCTTCATCTTCTTTCTCCTCAATATACAGGCCTTCCCCCAAGGAGTAGATGGAGGCCCCATTCACCTCTCTCCCCTGCCCTCTGTCCCGCTGCCCACTGTGACCTGGCAGGAGGCAAGAAGCAGGGGCTGGCAGGCAGGGAGAAGCAGGGGGTAGGGCTCTTTTCAAACTTGGGAAAATTGGCCCCAATTCCCCACTCTCCCTGGAGGGGAATAACCTCTCCTTCTTGCCTTCAGTTCCCCTGGGTGACCCTGGGGACTGACAAGCACCCACAGTAACCATTCCCCAGGCCAGGCAATGCAATGAACAGGGTAGGGGCCTGCCCTGGTGCCCTGGGCCCACACTGACCCTACCAGTGCTCTGGGTCCCTCTGCTAGAGCCTCAGGCAAGAGGCAGGAGTGGGCTGGGGTGAAGGCCGGGGTTTGTTATGGCTGTGATAATGTCAGGGCCTCCCAGGCAGGAGAAAAGTGCAGTTTGCACATTGCTTACATTTTTCTTATGCAGCCAGGCTGGGAAATAGTTGGAAATGAAAGCGTGGGAAGGTGGACAGACTGTCCTCAAAGAAAAGCTTTTGGTGCCACCTGTGCCCCTTCAGGCGAGGGCATCTCAGTAGGGGATCTGGTGCAGAAGATGCTGTGGGCTTGGGCATGAGGAGTTGCCGTGGTCTTGGCGTAGATATTTACTGGACCAGTAACCTCTACCCACCACTGCAGTTCACACTCCATGCTCACCCATACACCAATCCTGTGCAACCAGAACCCCTTCCTCACTAGAGACACAAAGGCAATCAATAACTGGATGACACATGGCAAAGCTGTCAAGCTATTTAAGCCCTGGAGGCCAGGGCTGGGACAAGGAGGGATGAGGGAAAACAGTCATGAGACCTTCACAAGGGTTGTGCCTCCTCCCATTGGCCCCATCCTTGGATATGGGTAGCCGGCATGGGTGGGGAGATACCCAGGTTTGGACCTCTAATATCTCTAACCTCTGGGGTGCTCCTTCTTCCCTGACCTTGGACCCCTCCTTCTTAACATCTAGGGCACAGGTAGATGATTCCTTGTCTTTGCAAAGCCTGCAGTTGCCCCTGGCAACCCCCAGGGTGCTTTCTCCGGGCAGTAAGCCATCTCAGCTGGCCAAGAACACCTGCCTTCTGCTCTCCTTTCCACCCTTTTCTGCCCCTGCTCCTGATGCTTTGCCTCCAGATCTTTTCTTCTCTAAATGTAGAGTGGAGAGGAGAGACTCCAGGCAGTTAGATCAGACTCAGGAACAGGCTTTGTGATCATGCCTAGCGACCCTGGAACCTTTGTCCTTAGATCACCATCAGCCATCATCCTCAGGTGACATTTGTGGAGTGTCTGAGTGCAAAACTCGTGGTTCTCTCTCTCCGCCAGGTGAAATTTCCTTCCCATTTCACTTTCTCTAACAATATGGAAGACCTACCCGTCTCTGTTCCTCCCCACCCTGCCCCTACTATGGTGACCACAGCATAGCCAGCCCAAAGTTGCTCTGTTTGTATTGAACCTCTGGCTTCTCTTTCTCCAGTTAGTCTGTTGACCGTTAATTTTGCGTTTGTGTTCTTTAGAACCTGATTCCATTTTCTACCAGGTTTTCTCTCCTTTTCTGGCTTGAGAAGCATAAGCATACGTGTGTATTTAGATTTCTATAGGGAGTCCTTTCAAATAAAGAAACAATGATGCTCCAGAGTAGGACAGCTGGATTCAGGACAGAAGGAAGTTTTTCTCTGAGTGATGCTTCTGATGGCAGATCCCAGTTCTGGGTGGGATGATGGCTCAGGGGAGGTGGACTACAGTGGACACAGCCCAGGGCCCCGGCAACAGGAGGACTGGCTTCTTCTCCAATTCAGGTAGACCATCCCAGGATCTGCTCTCAAGGTTTCTCTGCCACAGTTTTCTCATCTGTCACATGGAGATGCGGCACCACCAGCCTAACCCAACCCATAGACTGGAGAGTGGAGATAATGCTCCATCAGGGATGGCCTGCTCACTGTTCCAAAAACCTCCTAGCTCCCTTCACCTCAGCACTTTCCACCCATGCCATATTCCTTCCTTGGGATGTCCCTGCCAGGTCCCCTCCCTTCCTAAATCCTAACTTCTTCAAAGACCCAGTCAAGAACTTTTTTTCTCTATGAAATTGTCCTTGATTACCCCAGCTATAGTGTTGGGTCTCTTCTTACAACTTCTGTAAACGTAACTGGCATTACCAACAAGCATGTAGTTTCTTTATATTGGCGATTCTCAAATTTGGAGCTACTGACATTTTAATCTGGATTTTTTTTTTATTTTGAGGAATTAGCCTGTGTGTTTTAGGATTTCAGCAGCATCCCTGGTCCCTACCCACTAGATGCCAGCAGCACCCCTCTGGTTGTGACAACCAAAAATGTCTTCAGACACCCCAAAAGGAACCCTGGGCCAAGATTGTCTCCAGCTGGGAACCATTACTTTATATCACTATTTAACTTTTAAAATTTCATTTTCCTTTAGTGCCCTAATGTGCCTAACACACTGTTATATGCATCAAGTGCTCCACAAATTTCTGTTGAACAAATCAGTGCACACTTTACAAATGTTAAAAGTGCAAGTAGGAAATTCTGCTCAGTGTTGCCTGGCAGCCTGAATGGGAAGGGAGTTTTGGGGAGAATGGATACATATGTATATATGGCAGAGTTGGACTACTGTGTACCTGAAACTATCGCAACATTGTTAATTGGCTATACTTCAAAATCAAATAAGAAGTTTTTTAAGAAGTACAAGTAAAATCATTATGATAGCTACCTTTAGGATTAAGTTACACTTTTATGGGATGGAGATGTTCATATTTGCTTCCAAAAGGTCAGTCCGTTCTCTTCCCGCCATTAGATCTTGAGGAACAAATGTTAGCAAGGAACTGGGCTATGTCAACTGCAGAAACTTTGTGATAATAAATGGAACCCATGATAAAAATATTTCCAAGCTAAACTCCACTTATTTCAAGTGGATCAAAATCTGAATTACAGAATAATCTAAATTATCTTTTGAATTCCCCTGCAATGGGCTATATATCTTGTATTAGATTCTCCACTGGTGGTGTCAGGTTCTGTACAAGATGATGAGAGTTACTAGGAAGATATTTAAAAGCTCAAGCATTGGAATAAACAGGCCCACAGTCTTCCCTGGACACCACCAATCATCATTCTCTTCTCTACCTGTGGACAAACTGCTTAGTCTCCCTGAACCTCAGTTTCTTTGCCTGAGAAATAATAAATAATAGGAAGCAGAATTAATGAGAAACATATGCAGAGATCTATCCTAGTGTCTGATGTAAATATACTCAATAAACGTTGGTCTTCTCCCCTCCATTGGATTTGGCTTCATATTACAGTTATCCTTGCTTTTTCTGCCTTCCTCTGTTGTAGGTAACTCTAGGGTAAGTGCTCTATCGAATTTCTCTTTGCACATCGCTCTAACACCTAAGCACGGCACCTTGCCCATAGGTGGTGTCTCACACATTTTTTTTTTCTCATTTTCTCTTCTTTGCCATACATTTTTGATGAATGGACTTTGCCCTGACTTCAGGAAGTCTGGAAGGTAAAGAAATGCAGACACACTAGTACCTGGACTGCCATCCTTCAATCTTATAGCCTTATGTTAATTGCATCCTAATCCTATAAAAGTATTTGATTCCTATACTTTCAAACTTGAAAAGTCTTTGTAAGAGATCAAATCCAATACTCTCATTTCTCAGATGAGGAGGCCCAGTAAGGATACATAGCTCTTTCATGTAACCAAAACCATCCATTGTTCTGTGGCTTTAGGAAAATTGAGTAGTTTGCCTTTAGTTCTGGTTTCTTCAAATAGTTCCTCTGGACTGGGGTCTCTCAATACCCAGCACTATTGAAATTAGGACTGGAAAATCCTTTGTTGTAAAGGGCTGCCTGTGCACTGTAGGAATTTAGCAGCTTCTCTGCTCTCTACTCACCAGACACTAGCAATATACTCCTTCCTCCTTAGTCATGACATTCAAAAATGTCCCCAGACATCACAAATATCCTGAGAACCACTGATCTAGACTTTACTACAGGTAAAATCCCTTCAAATGACACACCGAGGCCCTCAGGTTATGTGATTGTCTTAATGAATAGTTGGCTGACAAACTTCATTTGTAGCCCACAAGCTCTGGAGAAAAGACAGAGCCACTCTGTAGTGAGCACAGGTCTCAGTCACTGGGGGGACCCACTCAGCATGTATGTGTGTCATTTATTTTTCATATTCTGCCTACTTCCAGGGACCTTTGAAGTGGACCCTGACATTTCTTTCTCAGAACAACTGGCTATGTTCTGTGTGTTGCCCAGGAGTCTGGACTGTGTGAAGGGCCATTCTGCCCTGCCAGAACCCTTCTTACGTTGTACTCTCACTGCTTGTTTGTCTTTCTGCCCCAGTGGACGTTAAGGTTCATGGCAGCAGAGGCAATGACCATCTTGTTCACCATGTATTCTCAGCATCCATTTGGCACATGGAGGTGCCCAATAAGCATTTATCTAGTGAATATATAATAGAAATTACAACATATTTCATTTAGTTGTGGGTCAAAAGTGCAGGATTTTTGTAACCATAGCTTACTCAGCTTAAAATAACACAGGAAGCTTACCTCTGTTATTTCACTAATGTCAAAGCAACCTCATGAGATATATAACTCCATTTGTAAGATGAAGAGGGATGTCCCTGGTAGTCCAGTGGTTAACATTCCAGGTTTCCACTGCAGAGGCCGTGGGTTCAATCCCTTGTCAGGGAACTAAGATCTCATAAACCTCTTGGCTCAGCCAAAATAAATAAATAAGGAAACTGAGGCTCAGAGAAAGGTTGACTTGGGTAATTATATAGTAAAAAGCCTGGATTTGGACCAAGGCTCACCTAACCGCCAGTCCTAGTCCTCTTTGATATACTACCTCTCCTGTTCAGTCATAAACCTGTGAGTTGACTCCTCCTGTGTAAAGAATGATCATTTCACAAATAGGGACCAGAAAAATGACTTCATCACTGTGTACAATTTAGATTAGTCTGCTCTTGCCTCTTTGAGAAACCTGTAGGAACATGGTAATAATCTTGTTATACAAAATGGTTCTAGTCCATTCAGGCTGCTGTAACAAAAATACCATAGACTGGGTGGCTTAAACAACCGCATTTCCCTCTCAGTCTGGAGGCTGAGAAGTCCAAGACCAAGGAACTGGTAGATTTGATGTCTAGTGAGAACACACTTCCTGGTTCATAGACACGATGTCCTTTCATGGCAGAGCAAGTGAGGGAGCTCTCTGAGATCTCTTTAATAAGGACACTAATCCCACTCAGGAAGGTCCCACCCTTATGACCTAATCACCTCTCAAAAGTTCCGCCTCAAATACCATCTCATTGGGGATTAGGTTTTAGTATGTGACTATTGAAGAAATACAAGCATTCAGTCTATAGCAAAAATAATTGTCTATAATGGCATTCACAGTGACAAGATTTCATGTATGGCTGAGTGTCAGAGAAACTGTGCTTTGATCTTGAATCTGGGGAGCAGGTGAGTACATGTATAGGAAAAAGTACCAGGTGGGATAAAATGCAAAATCTTTCTATTGCGTAAATTCAATTTCCTTTGTGAAATAGTTGCTGAAAGTTCTGACCCTTGACTCTGCCTCCTTTAAATGCATCTTAGCCCACAGCCATTCAGCGTTTACCATTTGCCCCCTCAGATTGTCATATTTTTGTAAAAATATATTTAATAAAACAGATTTTTGTCAACTGTTTATGTTCTATCTATTCTGTCTCCTTAAAGAAATTGCCTGAGGGGAAGGACGCTTATTTTTCCTTGCAAACTCTGCTAGGTGCTCAAGCATTGCTGACAATAGTGATAACAATTTTGAAAGAGGAAAAAGTGTGCTTTTTAGTCAGTATATGAATAGAGGTTTGCACACTTGTGTGCTCAGCCCCACTTCCTGGTTATGGGGCACCCCAGGCAAGGGAAAACAAGGTTCTTTTCTTTAAGGAGCCTGCAGTCTTATCTGTTCCTTCCTCAGACAATGATAGGTGAGGGCTAAGGAAAATCTGTTTTCCTTTTGTCTAAGAGAATCTGCTGAACAGGCGAAGGGCTCGGTAGGCAAAGGCAGATGGATAATCTCCCAGCCTATCTCGCCCTCCTGAAGGAGGGCATGGCAACCCACTCCAGTATTCTTGCCTGGAGAATCCCCATGGACAGAGGAGCCTTGCGGGGTCCACGGGGTGGCCAAGAGCCAGACACGACTGAGCGACTAAGCACACAAGCCTTGCCCTAGCAAGGTAGGTCTGCGGCTGGCCGGTAGGAGGCGCTTCAAAGGACCGAGCCTCGGTTCGCTAGAAGAGGAACCCACAGAAGACGCGAGGAAAACCCCGGCTGCGCTCTTTTCTCTTTCGATTTTCCTTTACAAGGGGCCAGGGAAAACTGGAAGGTCCGGGCAAGGGGGAAGGGGTGAGGGCCTCTGCAGTTCAACTTCCATCTCCCAGCATCCTGTGGAGGATCCGGGGATGGGAGAGACAGGCTGAATTTCGGTAGATGGGCCGGTTGGGAGAGTTTTGCCAGCGCAGCGGACTCCCTCCCCGGAGCAGCCCCGCCCGCGGCACTGGAATCCCGCCCCCGGCGCGCAGGCTCCGCCTCGGCGGCCCCGCCCCTTCCCTGGACCCAACTGGGCTGCACTCACTCCCGAGCGGTGGCCCGGGAGCCTCCAGGCGAAGAGGCTCCCGCCCGCCCCGAGCCGCGGCCTCCGCATGGAGGAGACGAGCGCTCCGCCAGCGGGGTCGGCGCCGCTCCCGGTGTCTCTGCAGGGAGGCGGAACCGCTGATGTTCCGGAGCCCGGAACCCGGCAGCACCCGGGACACGAGACGGCGGCGCAGCGGTACAGCGCCCGCCTGCTGCAGGCCGGCTACGAGCCCGAGAGGTGACGCCCAGGGCAGAGCGCGCGGGGCGCATCCGGGGCGGGCGCGGTGGCCCTGGGAACCAGGCAGTGCTGCTGGGGAGGGAAAGGGCAGATTCCACCACTCAAGCCCTCTTACCGCCTCAACCTCTAACTTCCTGAAACTGGGCTCAGACGCCACGCACCTGGCTTTGGTTGAGGGATGCGGGCGGGCACTGTGCCGAGGGCTCAGTGCTGAGTTGCACCGGGGAGCAAGTCGGGAAAAAAACGATCCCTAAAATCTTAGCCCGGGGTCTGACCTCAACTACACACCCGATAATACCTGGTCCAAGTGGCTCCAGCTAACGGGGTTCAAACCGAACCTGTTGGAGTCCATGTCCAACTTTGCTTACTCCTCCTTAGCTGTCTCCTAGAATTATCTTCAGAGTCTTACTGTCAGGGTGGATGTTCAGATGGATGACCCTCTCAGAGCCTGGTGAAACACCAGCCCCTCCTCCCCCATTCACCGAGGTCTGATGAGACTGCCAGTGCAGTTCACCCCAGGGTCTCTCTTTAAGATTCAAACCCTGCTCTGCCCTTACTCTGCTGGGGTCTGTAAGGGTCATTGGAGGAAGAGTGGAGGCATTGATCTGGGCCCCAGGGGACTGACTGAAAAGGAGACAGTGGCTAATCTCTGGATTGTACCGCAGCTTGAAATGCAACCCACTGTCCTTCCGGTCCAGAGGATTTGGACTTCTTTCTGTGTCCCATCTGTTGGTGCTCAGCAGCTTGGGGAGGTGACCTGGAAGCTGTTTTTTTTGGGGGGGGGGGGGGGTTGGTGGTCTGGGGGAATTAGCTCTGCCCAGGGGCTGGCCGCTATTATGTAAGAACTTTTAATGGCTTAAGGGGCTGCTGGGTGAAACCTGGCCTCTTCTGCCCCGGAAGGCTGGCTTTCTAGAATTGACTCAGTTTCGGGCACCTGTATCCTTCCTGCCATACTAGAAACCCAGATACTGGGGCTCAGGGTCTAGGGCGACAGAGAGAGGCCATGGGAGGAGAGGGGCCCACGGGGGCTGACAGAGGCAGTGACTTGGTTGGGGGCAGGTGTTTCAAGAGTGTCATTTCGGAACTCAGACCAGGGCCACCCGGGAGCATCCTTTTTGCACACTGTACTTCTGCACCTGCACTATCACCACCCCCACAAGAGTCTGAAGAATCAGTGTCAAACCTGAGACCCAGCCAGGTGGTGTAGTGAGATTCAAAACCTGCTGGCTAGACCTTCATCTGCTGGCTCTAGTTTAGAAACTGTGGGAAGAGGACAGGGTTCCATGAGAAGCCTAGGTTTGAGGCCAGAGTTATTGCACTCTGGCTTGAACCTGGGCAAGCTAGGTCCCTTAAACCAGCTCAACAATGTCAGTGTTAATGCTCCTCCCTGCAACTCCCACAACTCTCCCCTTGGAAGTGTTTTGAAATCTTGTCCCTTCAAAATAGCCCCAGACTAGAAAGAGACTTCCCGGTTCCCTGCCTGGATGTGGGTGCCCAGCTGGGCACCATTTCTCCCATGTCAAAGGAAGGGGCTTGATGGAGCTTGGCCTGCTCTCCTGCTCACAGCTGATAGGTGTGGAGCCTCAGGGGACCATTGGCCCTTCCTTGAGCTGGGGAGGCCCACTGGTTGCTTGGTGTCTCCTCCCCAGAGAGGAAGCAGCTGGGGAAGATCAGGAAGAGGGAGGCAGAAAGCTGAGGGTGGGGGTGGGAGGTGGATTAACAGTCTCTAGAAAAGGACAGCCTAACCCAGGGCTGAGCCCAGCAGCTTAGAGTAATGAGATGCCCGGACACAGGTCAAAGCAGGAGGGGGTGGGCAGCAGAAAGGGAGTGGGGCTGTGAGGGCTGTCATGCTGGGAGGAGGACTCTTCTCACAACTCAGCCTGGTGGCAGCCCTCCTCTCCTGGTTCTGAGTTCGAGGCTAGGGCAGATGTCACACTACGGTCACCTGAGCTGGCAGACCCCAGCTACTGTCCGGGGCCCCATCCCTGGGGGAGCCCTAGCCATCCATGACCCACACTGCAGGAGACAGTGACCCAGAGCAGACCACAGGGATAGCCTGTGTGCTGTTCATGCCATGCCCTTCTAGCCTCATCTTTCTGTGGCTGGAAAGGTGCCTAGGACAGCACTGAATGGCCACTTGCTTCCTCTAGCAGGGCTCACTGCTCTGCCTCCAGGCGGCTACTAGGAGGTCCTCATGCTGATACCCTCAGGATAACTCCCTTACCCATATGGCTCAGACCCTCCACATGAGCCTGTGAGTGCTGAGGGATCAGGTACACCCTAGGCATCCCTGGCAAGCTGGCCCCAGCCCCCACTCAGCAGAGAACCCCAGCAGGCCCTCCTTCTCAACACCAGAGGGCTTCCAGGGGCCCCCATCAGGAGCCTCCTTCAGACTCCCCGGTTGGAGAGGGAAGCTTGGGAGTTGGTGATTTTTCTAGTGCCCTTCAGTAAGAAAGAGGGCACAGTGGACATGTGTGAGTCCCCGGCAGGACTCTAGCCTCATGGGCCTCATTGCTCTAGCTCTGTGGGAAGCCTCCCCTCCCCTCTCACACAGATGGAACAGGCTCTGTTTGCCTGGCAGGGTCCCGGGGAGTCACTGAGGGAGGCTGGGCATCTCAGGGAGTCTCCCTTGGGCCCTGCTGCCACCACACTGGTGAGAGGTAAACAAACCCAGCTTCCAGGGCTGGGGACAGGGGAGGACCACAGACAGCCGCCCTGTCAGGGAGAGGACAGGGTCCCTGGCCCACTTTTCCCTCATTTCACCAACAGTGAGCTGTAGGGACTAGAGGAGGACAGAGGGAGGAGAGGGTGGCATTTGGGCCTGGGGCAGGGAGGGGCTGACATCTACTTTCTGGCTTCTGGTCAGGGAGTAGCATTAGCAGTTCTGGTCACACGAAGGGGAAGGGCCTGCCCTAGACACCCACGTCTTCCCATGGGAATCAACCTGCTACCTAATCTTACTACCTTCATGTAGAAATCTGGGTCTTGCTAGGCATCCAGGGCCACCAAATGTCTGCTTGGGGAAATTCTCAAGACTTCCCTAGCCTCTATCCTAATTTGTATGTATATTTACTTGCCTAAGCCAGGCATGTGGTTCCCCCCGATCCCCAGCTTCCCACCATGCTACCCTCCGGAATAAAAGCAAACTTTGCTCTCTAGGGCTCAATCTCCCTGGTATCCACACTACTTTCTGAGCTGGAGATAACAGCTCAGGATGTCAGATTGAAGCATTAGATCAGGAACGAGAGGTAGTACCTGTCCCCAACCCCTCCTTAACTGTAGGTTTTGCATCTGTAAAGCAGGGGTGGGGGGGAGGACACCTAATAATTGGCAATTAGTAGATTGTAGAGTAAATGTGATCATTTATGAAAAATGCTTTGTAGACAGCAGAGGGCCCCAAAGCCACCCAAAGGTCAGGGATTGTCATTGTTCAGATGCCTGACCCCTAGCAATGATGCCCGGTTGTGGGGAGCAGGGTGGGGGTGCACTGCAGAGAGGGTATACAACCCCAGACTCCCGTGTGTTGGGCAGCGGTCGGCCGAAATCAGTTCCTCAGGGCTCTGGGCCCTGATTCGAGTCTGAGCCTTAGTCTTGGGGAAGATAAACCGTGCGAGAGGTTACCCTGGGACTGGGCAGCAGGGCCCGGGGGAGACTCATGCCCGCGGGGTCGGTGGCCTGGGTGGCCCAGAAGGCTGGCCCTGGCGGAGGCGCTGCGGGGAACCGAGGAGGCGGGACTTGGAGCGGCGGAGGGGGCGTGTCCCGGCCTGGCCCCGCCCCTCCTCCTGTGAACACACGCCCTCCGCCGCCCCGGTCCCCAGCGGCCGCTGTGCCACGGCTGGCGGCCCTGGGCGTGCGCGCGGCGGCGGCGGCTGGGCCGGGCTCCGCGGGGCTCTTTGTGCTGCTGGGGGCGGAGGCGGCGGGCTCCCGAGGGAGGGGCGGGAGGAGCCGGGGTGCGGGGAGGGCGGCGCCCCGGGCCCGGCCCGTCGCTGCCGCAGCCCCCGCCCCCGGCCCGCCCAGCCCGCGGCGGCAGCGTGGCCGTGGCGCGGCGTCAGCAGCAGCAGCAGCAGCAGCAGCCTCGGCGGCGGGGCGGCCCGCACGGGTGTTTATGTCGGGTCGCGGTGTCTCCTGGCAGCATGGCGGACTACCTGATCAGCGGCGGCACCGGTTACGTGCCCGAGGATGGGCTCACTGCGCAGCAGCTGTTCGCCAACGCCGACGGCCTCACCTACAAGTAAGCGCTCGGGCCCTCAGCCCCACCTGGGCGGGCGCACTAACGCGCCGCGATCCTCCCAGGCCCCGGCCCTGCACGTGCGCCGCTCGCTTCTGGGTGACGCCCGCGTAACCGGCCCGATTCGAGCCACTTGGGCAGCGGCGGGGCCCGGGACGGGGGGGAGGCGGGTGCGGGCAGGGCCGGGCCAGGGAAGGAAGGCGGCCCGCGCCGAGAGCAGACGGACGGACGTGGCACAGCGACATCGCGGCCCTCGGTGCCATGCCCGTTTCTGGCTAGATCCGGGTCCAGCCTGCCCCCTTCCTCTTCCCTCGGGACATCTTGGCTGCCTGAAGGGGGCATGGGGGGCGTGTGGGAACACGAGATGTGGGAGTTCTGGAGACTTTTCCCAGATCTTGGTCCAGGACACTCTCTCACTCCAAGCGTCACCACGAGGGCAGGAGTCGGTGCGGGGCGGGGGGGTTGGGGGTGCTGTGGCCTGGAGCCCAGCTCAGGCAGCTGCTTGGGTGTTGCCCCCAGGAGATGCCCAGCTGGGCAGTTGGGATGGCTCTTTTTTTCCACCCTCCGGTCCAGCCCTCTTTCCACGCGTGCCCCTGCCTGCTTACAAGTTAGTACTGGTGTTCCCTACTTGACCGCAGTATTCTTTGACGATCACCCACCCAAGGCTTCCCCACCCAGGATTTTTGAAGAAGACAAGATCATTTGCTTCTGGCTTAGTGTGTTTTTCCATGGGCCCTGGGCCAGTTGTCCTGCTGGCTGCAGGCCTGGCACTAGCTCTTCTCTTGGCTGCAGGACTGTGTCCATGCCAGGAAAGAGCATCAGGACCTGGGACTTGGGTGGAGTAGGGATGCTCTGAGCCAAGAGCATCCTTGCCCTGTCCCCTGCTAGCTGCTGCCTTTGCCTGTAAGCACTCCTGCCTGGCAGGCTGTTTTCCTGGACACCAGGATACCCAGTCACTCCTGAGGAGTGTCTCCTCTTGCTTGTCTGCATAGCTGAGATGTGGGCCAGGCAAGGGGTATATGTGATGCCTAGAAAATGCCAAGGGGCCCAAACTCCAGCTTTTCTTCTGCCTCTAAGTGACCCACAGAGGCCTCTCCACTGTACAGAAGGGCTGCCAGGGGACAGGGGCAGTTATTTCTTTGGTGGTCTTTGATGAAGTGGGGATAGAGTATATATGATATATTTTTCAGTGGTGTCTCCCAGGAACACTTCCCAGGGAATCGTTCTACACCCTGGGGCAAATTAAAGACCCCACCCGTCCCTTCCACCCTGTAGTTTTTCCTTCCTGCCCTGGGGTGCCTGCTGCTTTGCTTAGTCCAGTTGGGAGTGTTCCTCAACACCCCTAGACGTTTACTTTTGGGCGTGTCTGTCAAGGCCCTGAGACTGGAGGCCCGTCAGGTTTCCTGGCCTGTGGCCCTGTGCTTTGTGGCACCCGGGCAGGCCTGTAGCCCCTTCTGGGGATTGCTGGGACCATGGCCCACGTTAGTGTTGGCCACTGCCAGGCTTTGGCTGGGCCTCCTGTGTTGTGGTCCTAACGATAAGACCCCTTCCTCGTTTCCCATCCCAGGCCAACTGGGCAGAGCATTAGGGATGCCTGCGCTGGTGGAATGCACCCCATGCTCAGCCTCTGGGGTCCCTCGGTGCCGTTCTGAGTCCTGTGTGACTCAGCAGCACCGGCACTGGGCCGAGCAGCTGGCCCTGGGCTATGTGGTGTTCATGCCGGGCGGCGTTCCTACACTGTTCTTAGGTGCATCCCATGTTTATTTATCATCTCCCTGTTTCCAAGACTGAGAAGTTTTCAAGGGCAGGCCCCGTATCCGCTCTATGCAGCCTCATAGGAATGTCTCGGTCCCTTGATGAACTCTGAGCCCTAAAGGCAATGGGTATTGGGGGCCAGCTGCCCTGGTGGTGTGCCAGGGCCGCAGAGTTTGTGCCACATTTGGCTCAAGCTCTCTGGGCTGAGGTTGACAGGATACTAGCAGGGGGCAGGAGGGTGGTTCAGTCCTGAACAGGTCACAGGGTGCAGACACTCTGCTCCTCTCCCCACCCACAGACTGTGTCCCCTGGCGTGGCAGGTCCTGCCCCTTTCAGGGACCCCTTCTCACCCTGTAACACTCACTTCTTTTCTTCACAGCGACTTCCTTATTCTCCCAGGATTCATAGACTTCACAGCCGATGAAGTGGTGAGTAAAGGGCAGAGGGGCTGTGTGTGTGGTGTGGGACACTGACCTCTGGCTCGGGGGTGTGGGAGAGAGATTTTTCTGGGGAAGGTGGTGGGTGTAGCCATTCGTGCTGTGGGCAATGGCTTATGCCTGATAGGTTAGAGGCAGTGATATAGATTCAGTGGGATCCTGAAAGGTGGGTATAGCCTGGGGCCTGCAGTGAAATTCAGAAAGGCCCAGGGAGGGTGTGGGGGTGGATATAGGTGTGGCTGCTTTATTATTTACTGGATTTCTTCTGAAGTGCTAAGCAAAGATATCCTAGAAGCCAGTAAAATTATGGAGACTTTGGAAGAGGTGGACAGATTTGTTTGTGGGTCCATGACTTAGAAGAACTGGCGAGAGGATCTGAAGAAGTTAGATTGTGGTCTAATACAAGGAAACAGTGCTTCTCTTAACCGGCGGAGCTCAGGAATAACCGAGTGAAAGACCAATATCCTTTATACTATTAACATATGACAACCCAAATTTCCCTGGTGGTGCAATGGATGAGAATCCACATAGTAATGCAGGAGACACATGTTCGATTACTGGTCCGGGAAGATTCCATACGCCTCAGAGCAACTAAGCCCGTGCACCACAACTACTGAATCAGCAAGCTGCAACTACTGAGCCTGCACACCTAAAACCTATGCTCCACAACAAGAAAAGCCACTGAAATGAGAAGCCCTCACACCACAACGCAGAGTAGCCCCTGCTAACCACAACTAGAGAAAGCCCATGTGTAGCAGGGAAGACCTAGCATAGCCAAAAAAAGTTATCTTAAATAATAAATAAAATTTAAAAAACACACAACAACATTATGGGAGCCAAGAGGCTAAATGCTAATGGGTGTTAGTCATTTCATGGAAAAGTTATCCTCTGATGAATTAGTATGCATTTAAAAAAAAGTTTTTCTGTTGCTGTTATCACTAATATTTATTCAGGTTTGATTCTTATGGAACACCAGAGGGCCTGAGCGTGTCCAGGTCTTTTATTTGTTGGGGAAGCTCACATCCAGCTTGTGTAGTCAGTGCTGACCCAGACAGATTATTAGGGGGACATTAGGACTATTCTGGATATTCCCTTTGTGATGCAACCTGGAAGCCTTCTTGGTTTGGCTGTTCAGTTTCACAAAGTGAAAGTGAGCAGTCTGGCCTTGTGCTGGTGCTTCCCTGGTGGCTGAAATGGTAAAGAATCTGCCTGCAATTCCTATCCCTGAGTCGGGAAGATACCCTGGGGAAGGGAATGGCAACCCTCTCTAGTACTCTTGCCTGGAGAATCCCTATGGACAGAGTCCCGGTGGGCGACAGTCCATGGGGTTGCAAAGAGTTGGTCACAGCTGAGCGACTAACACTTGACTTCGTCCCAGATCCTGGGCAGAGTGCAAGGAAGAGAAGGGTGGAAGATGCCCACTGACCATCAAGGGTCTCCTTCTTTTGGTCTATGTCAGGAGGCTGTGGCTTGTGCTAGGATAAGCAAGGGGAAGGGGGAGTTTTCTAGACTATAGGACCGAGGTTCTTGGCCTGGCTCTGGGAATAGACTGTAGGGCTCTTTGAGTCTCCAGAAAGTTATGTAGCAAAGTCTGTGTCTGGAGGTTTGGGGGGCTAGGATCCACAGCTGTTAGCCTGAATCTTGGAGGAGTCTGTGATCTGGCCTTATCTACTGCTCACAGGCAGATGCTTCCTGAAATACCCTTGCCATCTTGACCTCTCCTTTGAGCTGTGGACAGGTAGTCACCTTCTCCCCTGGATGGGCTGCCTAATAGACTTCTTCCCATGCCTCCATCTCACCAGACCCCAGAATCTCCCACCTGGACCCATCAGCAGCTTCCCTAGTGGTCTCTCTGTCTAGATGTTGTCACCCAGAATCCCGTCTTCACATTGGAGCCTGGGTGACCTCTTTAAAACATAAATGAGATCATGTCTCTCTTCTACCTGCGGTCCTCCAGTGGCTTCTCATTGCAAAATCGAATCCGAGCTCCTCTCTGAGGCTTTCAAGGCTACACAGCCTTGCCCCCCTCCCCCACCCTTCTCTCTCCCTTCTCTCTACTCTGCTAGCTTTATCTTTCTTAAATACACCTCAAGGAGAACTGGAATCAGAGGCAGGATTTCACACAGAGTTCCCTCGGCCTGGAAAAACAGACTTCTGGACTTTTACTTGACTAGTTTCCCTTTGTCACCCTTTGAAGAAAGAGGTTTTTCCAGCCACCACGTTCTTCCTCCAGTGGTGACTTTGCCTCTTCCTTTTCTTTGGAGCCTTCATCCCAACTGGAATCATCTTGGATACATTTCGTGTGTGTCATTTTTCTTTCCAAGTAGAATGTAAGCTCCAGAGGAGGTAGCAGGAATCTCATCCACTTTGCTCACTGCTATATCCCCAGGGCCTGTCTCATCCACTTTGCTCACTGCTATATCCCCAGGGCCTGTCCTGGTGCCAGGTACACACAGGAGCTCAGTAAGTGTTTGTTGAATGAATGATAAAACTTTTCACATAGACCACGTCTCCATCCTCAGGACCTGACTTCGGCACTGACCCGGAAGATCACGCTAAAGACGCCACTAATCTCCTCCCCCATGGACACTGTGACAGAGGCTGACATGGCCATCGCAATGGCTGTGAGTTGGGCACGTGGGTGGAGACCCCAGGGCTGAGAGGACTGAGCGGGGTGGGCAGGGTGTCAGGAGGGATTGGACTCAGAGTTGGGGTTGGCAGAGTGAGGACGGCTGGCCCCTGACTCTAACTGTACTTCCCTTCCACCCTAGCTGATGGGCGGTATCGGTTTCATTCACCACAACTGCACTCCAGAGTTCCAGGCCAATGAGGTGCGGAAGGTCAAGGCAAGTACCAGGCCCACCCCCAGGAAGAAGATGCCCTCTGGTGGTCCCCTGCTTCACAGACCCTCCTCCCTCCCCAACCCCCACTGCCAGCTCTATGGGCCCGTGTGCTCCCTGACTGGTTCCTGTGGGGTCTTGTCTGCCCTTCCAGTGAGGACACAGGGCTTAGCTGTCATTTCCCCACTGGCCTCTTGCCCCATGGAGGACCCTGGCTCCTTGATGGCACAGCCAGGGTATGTTCTATCCCCTGTGGCCAGACTGTACCCCATCTCCAGCTTTCTTCCAGCCTTTTCCTTCCCCTGTCTCTGCCCTCAGAAATTTGAACAGGGCTTCATCACAGACCCCGTGGTGCTAAGCCCCTCGCACACCGTGGGCGACGTGCTGGAGGCCAAGATCCGGCATGGCTTCTCAGGCATCCCCATCACTGAGACGGGCACCATGGGCAGCAAGCTGGTGGGCATCGTCACCTCCCGAGATATCGACTTCCTTGCAGAGAAGGACCACACCACCCTCCTCAGTGAGGTACCTGTGGGGCAGGGAGGGCGTGGCTGGGGCAGAGAGGACCCCAGGTCTGGGGCCTCAGGCTGGTGCCTGTGACCAGGGACCAGAGGGAGGCCTGGCTCCCTTCTCTCTCACCTGCCAACCTGCAGGCAAATGTTCCTGGCCCCACAGGTGATGACCCCACGGAATGAGCTGGTGGTGGCTCCAGCGGGTGTGACATTGAAAGAGGCAAATGAGATACTGCAGCGCAGCAAGAAAGGTACCAGGGAGCAGGTGGAAAATGCAACCCCTCCCCTCCTCCCACCAGAGCCCCCTTTTGCTTCACAGCTTTGCAGGTTGTCCCTGCAACCAGGCTGGGCCTTGGGGAAGGTCTGAATAACCTCAGGCTGGAGCATGATTCCCGAGGTCTCTTTCCTGGCTTAGGAAATCCCATCACTTATTTGGTGTCTTCACAGTATGTTTCTCAAAACAACTAGTTCTGTGAAACAGTCATCATGAAGGAAGGGCACTGTGGTCCTAGAAAGTCAGAAAATGCTTCTATGTCCCCATCTTGCATAAGGAATGGTTCATTACTTTATCAAGGGCTCTGAGAAGTCCTAAAGTTAAATTCATTTGACAGTGGGGCAGTTGACATAGTATTCATTAGGTCCCTGTGGGAGCCACTGGGAAACGCCCCCGTGGCCCAGGCTGGATCATCCTCAGGGGTGGCGGTAGACAGGACACATGTTCCTCCCTGCAGGACAGCCTCATGTTTGTGCCCTGGGTAGGAGGCTTCGACCACTGTGGCCTGTGGCCCAGCAGGTGAAGGGCTGCCAGTGCGCAGGGGCTGCCCGCGGAGCCCGGCCTGGCCACAGGGCAGGAAGAGCTCCAGGAACCAGGTTTCTTTGCTTCCTGTTCCGTGGGCAGAGGGCCAGGTCCCTAGGATCGCTTCCTGGGTGGGTGCTGTCACCTAGTGGTGGCTTTGGGTACTGCAGAGGGATCTCTGGCCTTGTCTATTTTCATCCTCACTACCCATCCTACCCGACCTCCAGAAGCCTGCTCCTTCATCTCACTCGTGCGTTCCTTGTCAGGGAAGCTGCCCATTGTCAATGATCGAGACGAGTTAGTGGCCATCATTGCCCGCACTGACCTGAAGAAGAACCGGGACTACCCCTTGGCCTCCAAGGATTCCCACAAGCAGCTGCTGTGCGGGGCGGCTGTGGGCACCCGTGAGGATGACAAATACCGCCTGGACCTGCTCACCCAGGCGGGCACTGATGTCATAGTGCTGGTAGGGGTACTGCCCTGGAGAAGGGGCGGTTCAGTGGAGTCCACGCTTATGAAGACCCAGCTTCACCTCTAATTAAGCCCAGTGTCAGAACCGGGAGGGTCACTGGGACTCTGACAGCTTAGAACAAACTGAGGACCCCCGGGGGTACTCTGCACTTACAGAACTTGACCCCCATGTTTATCGTGCTCGTTGAGTGTGATGGCTCACTAGGCGCTGCACTAAGAGCTTTATGTAGGTGAACTCAGTTAATCCTCATTGATGTACAGTCACCAAGCCCATTTGTCAGGTGGGGAAACTGAGGTTCAAGAGGTTAAGTAATTTAGTTAGTGAGTTGGTGGGAACAGAATATTACCCCAGGTCCCATCTCTTTGCTGTGAGGACCGGTCCATATCGTGGGTATGAAGAGGCTTTGTCTGCCCTGCAATTATCCACGAGTGGTGCTTACCCTTTGCGGGGGAGGCAGGCCCCTTTTAGAATCTGCTGAGAATTGTCTAGTGACTGCCCAGAAAAAGACAGGCACATTCTCATAGGGCTTTCATCGGTTTGTCCACTCAAAAGCCCCCAAATCCCTCTTTCTCAGTGAGGACCCTCAGCCTCCACCCCTCAACTTTCCTGGTCCCCTTCCCACAGGACTCATCCCAAGGGAACTCTGTGTATCAGATCGCCATGGTACATTACATAAAGCAGAAGTATCCCCACCTCCAGGTGATTGGGGGGAATGGTGAGTGTGGGGTCCCTGCTCACATCCTGGCCCTCGCCCCCTCACCATGGAACCTCTCCAGGCCTGTTGGCATCCCTTGGTGGTGGCGTCGCCCCTGGGATGGGAGGTGGGGGGGGTGTGGGGTGGGTATGGACTGGGGTCCCAGAATGCTCTTGGACAGGGCGGGGGCAACCCATCCTGACCCTCTTCTTCCCCTCCGACTGCCCCTCTCCCCAGTGGTGACAGCAGCTCAGGCCAAGAACCTGATTGACGCTGGTGTGGACGGGCTGCGTGTGGGCATGGGCTGCGGCTCCATCTGCATCACCCAGGAAGGTGAGTGTCAGAAGAAGAGTGAGTGGCTGCACTTAGAACGCCCCCCAGCTCTTATCAGGCCCTGGGGTCTCACTCTCCTTCCATGAGTGCGTGCAGAGCACTCGCTCAGCCAGGCCCCTTCCTGGGGTTCAGGAGTGACCGAGGCTCAGACTGTCTGTTTAGCCCAGTGACTTGCAGGGAGACAGGTATCCGAGGAGGTGACTGTAAGTTTTTGGTGTGTGTCAGTCTGCTTCTCAGATTCTGGTCTGGGAAGCCCAATTGGTGGGCCCAGGTACTTGGTCCAGCACCAGTATTTGGTCCCTCTAGTGAGGGTCATGTCCCCCCAAATGCTGCACAAGCTGTTTGGTCCTTAAGCCTCTGCTTTTAACTGTCTGGGCTTCCCTGGTGACTCAGATGGTAAAGAATCCCCCTGCAATGTGGGAGACCAGGGTTCAATATCGGTTTGGGAAGATCCCCTGGAGGAGGACATGGCAACCCACTCCATTCCACCTCTGTATTAGCTGACCTCTGAGGTGGGATGTAGGCCTTTTCTTAAGAAGTGTTAATTGAGCACCTATCATGTGTCAGCCATTGTTCTAAATCTTGGGGAGGCAAAAAGAACAAAACCGAGGTATAGGCAGAGAAGACTTCTTTCCTCCTTTATCTAGCTTTGCATCCATTCCCTAGATAAGTGCCGGTTTCTTAGAATTCTCACTTAGAAATTGAATACTTAAGAGCCATGGACAATGAAGCTTAAAGAAATGCAAACCAATATCCCAAAGGAGGCTGTGAGTACCTAACCCTAGTAACGGTGCGTGGAGAGAGGTGAGGCTGAGGTCAGTACTGATGCAGCCACTGGTATCCCCATGGGGCTCTCGTAGGTGAGGAGGTCCAGGTTCCTGGAGTGATATTTACCCTAGTGCCATTGTTGTTTTTATTTTTTTTTGCCACATGAGCATCCAGGGCGGTCCTTTTTCCCAAGTGGAGGTAGGGCACCAGGAGGGAAGGGCCTGTACTTGGCCCCCGTTGCTGTTGACACCAGTCTTATGTACCGCCCCCAGTGATGGCCTGTGGTCGGCCCCAGGGCACTGCCGTGTACAAGGTGGCTGAGTACGCCCGGCGCTTCGGGGTCCCAGTCATAGCTGACGGCGGCATCCAGACTGTGGGGCACGTGGTCAAGGCACTGGCCCTCGGAGCCTCCACAGGTGAGGGGCAGGTCTGCTGGGGATGGGGCAGGCTGACGAGGGGTGGTCGGAAGGCCTGGGGGCTAGAGACACTGACCCCCCGACTGCCGCAGTGATGATGGGCTCCCTGCTCGCGGCCACCACGGAGGCCCCCGGTGAATACTTCTTCTCCGACGGTGTGAGGCTCAAGAAGTACCGTGGCATGGGCTCGCTGGATGCCATGGAGAAGAGCAGCAGCAGCCAGAAACGCTACTTCAGGTGCCTGCCCGCCACACCCCTCCCCAGCCTTGGGCCAGAACCTTGGCCCCCAGTCCTTCAGGTCTGCACGTAACCTCTGACTTCCCACGTTGGCACCCAGTCTCCATATTACAGCTCTGGAAACTGAGGCACAGGGCAACGAGTCACAGACCCGAGACAGTGCCGGGGCCACCTGACTAGGAACCCATGCATATTTATGCTGTAGCACAGAGAGTAACAGCTTTAGGGGTCCTTCTGGGGCTTCCAAGGGGCCCTGGTGGTAAAGAACATACCTGCCAATGCAGGAGACATAAGCAACACAGGTTTGATCCCTGGGTCAGGAAGATCCCCTAGAGGAGGGCACGGCAACCCACTCCAGCATTCTTGCCTGGAGAATCCCATAGACAGAGGAGCCTGGAGGGCTACAGTCCATGGGGTCACACAGAGTCAGACACGAATGAAGGACTGAGCATGCCTGCTGGCTAGTAGCCCCTCTGCCAGTACCCTCGAGAGGTGGAGTGGGGTCCCCTGAGCCCTGGGCAGTGGGGCTCAGTCTTCCCGCCCTCCACGCAGCGAGGGTGACAAGGTGAAGATTGCTCAGGGCGTCTCGGGCTCCATCCAGGACAAAGGCTCCATTCAGAAGTTCGTGCCCTACCTCATAGCAGGCATCCAGCACGGCTGCCAGGACATCGGGGCCCGGAGCCTGTCTGTCCTCCGGTGAGTGCGGCGACTCGAGGGCCACAGGTGGGAGGCGAGTGGGAGGCTCCTGGAATCCCCCATCGCTTCCTTTCTCTGTCTCTCGTCCCTGCTTGCTGCCCCTGACCCACACCGTCTCCCTGCTGGCAGGTCCATGATGTACTCAGGAGAGCTCAAGTTTGAGAAGCGGACCATGTCGGCCCAGATCGAGGGTGGCGTCCATGGCCTGCACTCGTAAGTGCGGAGGCCTCCTGGCCCTGGCTGGCTGGCCCTGGGTCGGGCAGGCTGGGCCACGGTTCAGAGGCTGAGGCGAGGTTTCAGGGACGGAGGCTGCGGCAGGGTGACCCCAGCACCCTCTCCTTCAGGGCCTGGCCCACCCTGGAACCCCGCCCTTTAGCCCCTATGCAGGCAGGCCCTCCTTTCCCCTTGGGGGTCTCACCCCCCTACCCCGAACCGGGCACAGGAGATGTGGCCTCTTGCCCCTCCCAGCTTCCCGGCCCTTGCTTGCTCAGAAGCTTGGTGGCTGGTTGCAGGGCTGGCAGTGCTGGGCTCTCGCTGGTGGTGGCACCAAGCAGGCAGGTGGAGGCTGGGGGCACGAGCCCTTGGTAGGGAGAAGGGCAGAGAACGACGCCAGGGGCGGCGCTGGGGCGACCGTGGGCGGGGGTAGCGCTAGGTGGCAGCAGTAGTTGCAGGCCTGCAGCCCCGCCCTGGTCCAGAGGGCCTGTCCCCCCAGGCAGAGGCGGGTATCTAACCTGTGTCTCTTTCTGCCCCATCCTCCCGTAGCTATACCTTTCTGCCGTGTAAGTAACCGCACTGCCTGGGGCCAAGCGTAGAGTAGAGCAGGGGACAGCCTGGGTGGGGCCGGGGCCGGGGCCGGGGGCGCTGGGCCGGGAGTGGAGCTGGGGTGTCATCACGGGACTTGGACCCTAGGACTAGCATCGTGGTGGGGCAGCTGGCCTTGGCCTCCCCTGCAGGGGAAACGGTGGGGCAGCTGGCCTTGGCCTCCCCTGCAGGGGAAACGTCCCCTCCTGGGGTTGCAGAGAGGCGTCCCTGACCACAGGTCTGAGGCTGTCCTGTCTGGGACCCACTGACTACAGGGGGCTCAGGCCACTGTCCCTGCAGGGGTGGGTGGAGACGTGTGAGCTGCAGAGCCCCGGCTAGGCCTGACCTCGCCCTGTGAGGATGGGCTGTGCTGTCCTGAGCTGTCTCCACCTCGGCCCTGAGGACAGACCCTCCACCAGCTTCGGCTTTCTCTGGGCGTGGCCTGGCTCTTCCAGAAGCCTTGGCCTGAGTGGATGAACAGAGGCACTGGGCTTGCTTCTCGTCCCTTCCCACCCCCACCCCCCTCCCCACCGTGGCTGAGGGGCAGGGGCTTCAGCAGCAGCTCACTACCTCCCCTGAGAGTCTGGGGGCCGCCTGGCAGCCCAGCGCCAGCCTGGGCAAGGGGCTCTGGGAAGGCGGGGCCCGCTTCCTGCACGCCCACTCTGGGTTTTCGCTCTGCCTTTGCGTCCACAGTTACGAGAAGCGGCTGTACTGAGGACGGTGCTGGCGGCCGAGTCAGCGGAGGGGGCGTGCCCCAGGGCCCCGCTTCCGGCGCAGCCTCCCTCCGTAACTGAGCAGTCCAGAGACTTGCACTACTGGTTCCCCGGCCCCTTTTCCACGGAGAGAGGCGGGGGTGGGCCCTGAGTGTCCGGCAGCCGTTCCTTGGGCCTCCCCCCCACCCAGAGCCAGGACTGCTCCCAGGCTGGCCTGCCCTGGGATTCCTCCCAGGTCCCCCGTTCTTCAGCAACCCCCCTCCCCCACCCGAGCCCAGCCAGCCTGGACTCTCAGGCCCTGCGCCTGCCTCAGGTCTTTCTCGCTGCAGCCTGCTCTGGCCTGGCTCCCACCCCTGGGACCAGCGGCCCCTCCTGGCTTCTCCCGTAGGGCACCCCAACACCCTGAAAATGGTGCTCTCCTGGCCTGCCTCCGGCCCCTTCCCAGGCTGCTGCACCCTCAGCCGTGGAGCACTACTGGGCTCCTGACCTAGGCTGGAGGGAGGTCTCTGCCCCCTTTCCCTGGCTGGGACTCCCCAGCCCCTGTCCCTTAGGCCTCCCGTCCCTGGCCCTGGGGAGGAGGCTGCCCACCATTCCTGTCTGGCCCCCATCCCCAGGTGTACCGTCCCTGCCCTCTCCTCTCAGCTGCAGTCGAAGGCTTTAACTTTGCACACTTTGGGGCCACAGTTGCGTCATTGTATGTTAAAATAATCCGAATAAATCAAGAGGTTTCAGCGCCTCTGCCGTCCTGTCCCCTGTCCACTGGACTGCCGGCCACCATCCCAGTGGGGAGCCGGAGCCCAGAGCCCCATCAGAGCCGGGCCGCGGGGGCCACCAGGCCGAGCCTCCCCAGGAAGGTGGCGAGGGTGTTGCTGTACTCCAGGGGGTGCTGGCGCAGGTGGGCCGCATGGCGCGAGGTCTCCCAGGCCTGCACCCACACTGGCATGCCCAGCCGCTGCCAGGTGGACAGCAGCTCCTGAAGGCGGGCACTGTCGCAGAGGGGATCGTCCAGGCTGTAGAAGACAAGCGTCGGGGGCCTGACGGGCGGCTGCTGGAACACACCCACTGCAGCCTCGTAATGCCGAATAGTGCAGCTGGGACACAGGCGGAAGTAGAACATGGCTGTGGCCCTGACCACTGGGCCCAGGGCCTGCGGCTTCATCAGCTGAGACACACCTGTGGGTTCCAGGAGGAGGGGGTTAGCGCCCGTTGTCATATGCAGCTCAGGACCCGCCTCCTGGGAGCAGGGGACGGCGCTGACACAGACTGCTGAGTGTCCCTAGAGCTGGGGGTCCTGGGACAGAAACATTGCCTTCTCTGCCTTTCTTGTAGTTGGTCAGTGGGCACCCGGCTGTCCCGCCTGGTACAGACAACATTCTGGGCAGAGGCAAGGAAGGTGGCCTGGGAATGCTCTAGTGGCAGGAAGGAGCAGAGGGCAGAAGGCCCTAGTTGTGAGTAGTGGAGAGCTGGAAACAGCCCCATGACTGCCAGGGAGGGGTGGCCTCAGCCCACACTTGGCCTGCTGGTCCCTGCCCTCTCCCAGGCCATTCCTAAAAGAACCAAGTGGTCAGGAGCCAGCCTCTCTCTCTGTATTGTCCAACTTTGTGACATCTTCAGGGATGGGTGGGAAAGATCTAGGTGTTAGGACTGTTGGGTGGGTTCAGAATGGGTTCAACAACTGCTCCTGGAGTTGTTGCAAAGTGACTGGGTCATTGAGAGTCCCCTGAGGCCTTGGTGAGCACCTTGGAGTCTGAGGTGACCTGGCTGGGTGGGAGAAGGAAATCCAGATACCCAGGGATGGTAAAAGAAAAGAGGGGATGGACCAGAACAAGGCTGTTTCACGGTTTGTCTTGCACATTGCTTTACAAAAACCATACAGGAAGCAGTGTGACCAGCAATTGAAATGGAAAAGAACTAAGGGTTTTTAGAGAAATGCCAAGTCACTCAGCATCAAGGGTAAATTCTCCTTTTGAATTAGGCCTAACTGCTCAATTAGAACTGACCCATGGGATGGTTTTTTTGTTGTTGTTTAGTTAGAGTGAAAGTTTTAGTTGCTTAGTCGTGTCCAACTCTTTGTGATCCTACGGACTGTAGCCCACCAGGCTCCTCTGTCCATGGAATTCTCCAGGCAAGAATACTGCAGTGGGTAGCCAGTCCCTTACTCCAGGGGATCTTCCCAACCCAGGGATAGGACCCAAGTATTCCACATTATAGGCAGGTTCTTTACTAAATTGTGTCCAACTCTTTTGTGAGCAGTTACTTTGTTACTCGAGATATGTTAGTTTGGTCCTTCTAGAGGAAGTTAGAGCACAGGGGTCCTGAAACTGTGGTGTGGGTGAGAAACCACCTAGATCTAGAGCTAAAGTCGTCGCAGAGGCCCAGGCTCGTGAAAGTAGGATTCAGCACCAGGTGATTCTGATACTCACCAAAGTTTCAAATCCCTGTTTTAGAGGAAACCTGTGCACCCAGTCACAGTTGGCTGTTGAACACTGCAGGGTTTAGGGATGCTGACCCTCCCCGTGGTTGAAAATCAGAGGTAACTTTATAGTTGGCCTTCCACATCTGCAGATTCAACCAACCTCATATCATAGTGCTGTAATACGTGTTACTAAAAAAAATCTCCATATAATTAATGGACCCGCATAGCAGTTGAAACCCCTGTTGTTCATGGGTCAACTGTACATGATTTCTGAAACTCTTTCCAAAGCTTGTGTCCCAAGAAAAGAATTTCAAAAGGCACCACACCTATTTCATGGTCCCAGTGTGGGGATTGTGTGAGTATGTATGGAACGCTACAGGTGCTCAGTAAATTAGCCCTAATTGAGGCTGGAGATAAAGGTGTGCCAGGCTGGACCCAGGCAGCATGCTCATGCTGGGTTGTATTTTCAGCCGCAGTGGGGGAGGCCCATGTGGGACAAGGCAACCAACTCTCCAGGGAGGAGGGCCACATCAGGTGGGACGGTCAGAGGAGACTCGAGACACCTCTGGGACACTCAGATCACAGGCCTGTTGGTCAGCAGACTTGCCCATCCACCGGGTGTCCAGCCTGACTGTGTGGCCCAGGCGTCCCCTCACCCTTGCCCCAGCACACTCACCCAGTGCCATGCGCTCCAGGCTGCCCACCACCAGGCTGTCGAAAATATGGCCCCTCAGGCGCTGGGCCACGCTACCGTGGCGCCCCAGGTCCTGGCTCATGAGCAGGAGCATCTGTGCAAAGGTATAGCCACCCAGGGAGAGCGCGTGCACCACCAGTGGGCGGTTGGCCAGGGCCCCAGGCCCCCGCAGCAGCGCCAGCACGTGGGCAGCCCACCCCAGGCCCCTGCGCGGGCACAGGAAGTGGCTCAGCGTGCTCTCCACGGCCAGCACATCGAAGCCGAAGGCCAGGTACAGCTGCAGGTATTTGCCCTGGGCGGCTGGCCGCGCCCCCAGCCACGGTAGGAGCAGGAGCAGTGGGCGGGGCCCCGGGGACCCTGTGGGGCCCGGCCTGCAGTACAGGTGGATGGAGCGGGAAAGCCGGGTCACCGTTGCGTCGGCGGGGAGCAGCGGGGCCATGGCTGCCGTACCCTGGAGGACAGAGAGAGGAGGAGTGGTGGGTGGGCCTCCACTCACCCCCGCATTTCCCCCACGCATATCCGCTCTCAGATGGCTGTGGCTGGGATTAGCTCTCAGAGGGCCCTTTAAGCTTCTGCGGTTCTAATGCCGTTCGATAGGGAGCTGGGCAGTCAGCCCGGAGAGGAGGGGTCAACACCCCAGCTGCCCTCAATCTCTCCTCCACCCCTGCCCCGCCAGGAGTGGGGTCTGGAGAGGAGGAGGGACCAGCCATGGAGGGTGGGGGAAAAGCAGCATCTCCCTCCACTCTTCAGAAAAGCTTTGGACCCCTACCCCAGCCTCCTTGGACCCCCACCCCAGCCTCTCTGATTGCTCCTCTGCTTTACACATACACCATCTGGAGGTTGAGGGGCCGAGTCTATCCACCCAAGTGCACCCCCAGCAGCCCTTCTGCCATCAGCTGAGGGGAGTTTGGAATCAGAGAGTAGTACCAGAGTCAAAGCATGCAGGCCCCCCTAACCTCTCCTGGGCCCCAGCTCCCCCACTCTGCTCCCCATACCTATTGTCCTCAGGGCAGCACCCCTCACCTGCAGGACTCACCTCCATCAGCCTCCTTTCCCTTCTCTGCCACTCAGCTCCGGGGGGAAGGTGGGCGGGGTCAGGGACCTGGGAGACCTTAGTCCCCGACCTCCTGCAACACCTTCCCCCTTCTTAAGCCCATTGGCAACATGAGCTTCTGGGCTGGGAGCCAGGGTGTCTGGCTCACAAATCAGTGACATACCAACCCAGATAAAAGTCTGGGAGGAGGCATATGGGTTGCAAGGTGCAGTATTCCCCTGGGACAGTTAGGTAGAGACCAGCCTTTCCATATGGAAGTGCCTCCACCTCAGTTTCTCTGCTTGTGATCCTAAGCAGGGAAAGGGGAGCCATCCACAGGCACCCCAACAGCTTCCTGTCTTTTGATCCCCATCCCCCTCACCCCACCTCAGCAGTGGCTCCACCTCACCCTTCACCTTTCAGGGCAGGCTGACCTCAGGATGGCTGGGCACAGGGACTGCCCCAGGCAGGAATCCGACTCAGGAGACCTGGTCTCTCACAGAAGAGGGCTTTCTGCTTCTCTGCTCTTCTGCCCAGCACTGAGGGTCCCTTTGAAGCAGGGTGATCGGAGGAGGGCAGGCTGACCTCAGGATGGCCGGGCACATGGACTGCCCCAGGCAGGAATCTGACTCAGGAGACCTGATCTCTCACAGAAGAGGGTTTTCTGCTTCTCTGCTCTTCTGCCCAGCACTGAGGATTCCCTTTGAAGCAGGGTGATCGGAGGCTCCACAGTGGGGGTTGATCTGACATGCTGTCAAGGTAGGTGGGCAGGTTCTCCCCAGGAAAGAAAAGGGGAGTCAGCACTAGAGCATCAGGGGCTGAGCGGCTGGCAAGGAGGAGGGAGCTAGGAGGGGATGTTGCGTAAGGACCTGGCTGTGACCTCGCTCGTCATTCTCCCACTCTGTGTTAACCTCTTCCTCCCCACCCCGCCGCTGCTCTCGGTGGGAAGGGAACGAATGAGAAGCGAAACGTGTGTCTGCACTGCGGAGTCGGAGTTTCAGGAAGTCAATTAAGGGAAGGGCTTTCCTTTGGATCCTGCACCACTGGGAGTCCTGCTCCTTGGTCCTCGTTATTCTCTGGGAAGGACACTGCTCCTCCCACTGCTCCCCGTGGTCACAGTGCTTCCAGCTCCTTTCCCTTCTTCTGGTCTCTGGGAAAACCTAGGGACAAGGAGTAGAAAGGACTTTTCACGGTGGAGATGCTGGGGCCAGAAGAGGGGCAGGGCAGAGGGTGTTCCCTGCCCAAGGATGTGGCGACTCCCGCGTGTGGGTTCTTTAGGAGCGATGTGGCACAGTATCCAGCAGGTGGCACCAGAGTCCATCAACCTGCTGGGCCCCAGGGAACCAGAGTGGGGCAGTTTCCTGGGCGACGGGCAGCCTTTCTGAAAGCCCTGCCCTTGGCAACCGTTCCCTGGTTGCCCGTGTCCGTAGTAAAAATTTGGTTTCTGAAGGACAGACTGGGGGTAAAATCTAATCTCTCAGAAAGAAGAGAGGCTGGCTGAGGATGGGAGAGGATTCTGAAAGACCCACTCTGCTGTCATTTATTGCTAAGGACAAGTCACTGGGGCAGGTGCATCCCACCCTCAGCTGTACTGTAAGGCATTCACATGTACCCTGTGTTGTGGAGGGGGAGAATAAGGCTCAGAGAGACAAAGTGTCTTGCCCAGGTCACCAGTGATGAGAGGTGTGCCCAGTTAGGAAGCTGGACCTGCCTGGATGACCCTTCCCTTCCATTGCACCCCCTGGTCCTGTGTGAAGGGCCCAACCCCACAACAATAGCTGGTGCGGGGGCTGATTCTGGGGCCCAGATCTGTTGGGAGGCCAGGAGAGAGCAGTGAAGGGAAGCCCAGCCCTTCCAGCCCAGCTGTCCTTGCCTCGCGTGGGTGGGGTACCTCTCTGTTCAGGGCTCCCTCATCTTGTAGGGGGCTCCCCTCTGTCAGAGGACCACACAGTTGGAGGGGAGGGGATTTAGGGCTTCTTGGGGGTTATGTGAACCCTCTAGGGAAATCAAAGCTCTCTAAGCAGGACACAAAGCTGGAGCCCAGGACTATTCTAGGGAGAAGAATCAGGAAAGGATGCTTCAGCAGATGTGCAGAGGAGAAAAACAACTTCCTCTGGTTCAAGGGACAGAGATTGGGGGACTTCCCTGGTGGTCCAGTGACTAAGACTCCAAGCTCCCATTGCAGGTTCAACCCATGGTCAGGGAACTAGATCCCACATGCCACAACTAAGACAGGGTGCACTCACATAAATAAATATGGGGTGGGGGTAGGACAGAGATTGGGAGGATTCAATTCAATGACAGATTTGGCTCTCACTGCCTTGTGATCTCGTATCTGTGCCAACTCCCCATCTCCATCAGGATACTGAGCAGGATCTCATACTGAACAGAAGCAGCACCCCACTTCTGACTCTGTTAGGTGTCCAATGAAACAGAACCAATAGGACGTATGTACACAATATTTATTTATGCCCAAGAACAGGGAGGGCCATCCAGCCTGAGTCCAGTTCCAAAAGCAGGAAGAGACCTATGTCTGAGCTCAAGGACCTAGGCAGAGAGAGCAGATGCTCTCTTAGCCTTTTGTTGTGTTGTTCTCTTCAGGCCTTCAGCCGATTGGATGAAGCCCACCCACACTGGAAAGGGCAATCCACTTTACCCAGCCTTGCAGATTCAGGTGTTAATCCCATCCAGAAATACCTGCAGAAACACCCAGAATGTGCGACCAAATACCTGGGGACCACATGGCCCAGTCAGGTTAACACATAAAATTAATCACCACACTCCCTCACCATCCTCCCAGGCCTGGTTCTCCTTAAGTTTACCCCATCTCAAAAAATAGCAATTCCATTTTTCTAGTTGTTCAGATAAACAAACAACTCCCCCCAAACTGTTGGAGTCACCCTCAATTCCTATACCCTGTGTTTTAATCCATCAGCAAATCCTGTCTTCACTATATTCATAATATATCTTCAGTCTGACCACTTCCTCCAGTCTCTTCCATAGCAGCGCTGGCCAAGGCCATCACCATCTCTTGCCTAGGTTCCTGCAGTGAGCTCCCATTCTCCCAGCCCCCAGGGTTGTCTCCCTACAGAATCTTCCCACCACAGCAGCCAGGTGATTCTTTTACTTTTTTTAAACATTTTTATTTTATTTATTTATTCAGCTGGACCAGGTCTTATTTGCAGCATGCAGGATTGTTAGTTGTGGCGTGTGGGATCTAGTTCCCTGACCAGGGATGGAACCCGGGCCCCCTCCATTGGGAGTGTGGAGTGTTAGCCCCTGGACCACCAGGGAAGTCCCAGGTGATTCTTTTAAAACATAAGCCAGAGCAACTCATGCCTCTGTTCAAAGTCTTCCAGAGGCCAGGCACGCCTGGTGGCAAAGTAAAGCCCGGTCTTTTCTGGTTTTCATTTCTTATACGTTTATTACATGATAATATTATAATTAATATCAGTAATAATATAAGAAACATAGATGTCTTGGGGCGTATCACAACGTCAGGTTCAGGAGGCCTCGGGACTGAAGCAGGAGGTGAAATCCCTCAGATGGAACTCCGTACAAAAGGAGGGGTGAAGCAGAACTGACCCTGTAAAGTTAAAAGCTCCAAGTGAACGGAACCCAAAACCCACAGGTGAGTGAGAGTGTGTGTGTGACCTGGTCTGTTAGTGAAAGGGTTCCTGGGTGTGAATCTGCCCAGGGCAGGGCGAGTATGCACAGACAAGTATGCCAATCCCCTGGCATGCCTCTGTGCTGTGAAGACTTCTATTTTCTGTTTTTTTTTTTTTAAGTAGAAATGTCCACAGAAGCTTGTGAGTGCCATGGGTGGAGCTTAGTCCAGACTCCAAACCCTAGGTTTAAAGACATCCTGGGCCCCCCAGCCCACAGGTCATTGCTGGGTGTGAAGAGTCACAGTGAGGGGGGCTGGGGTGCTCACTGGGTCTTTGCTTCTCCCCAGGGCTCACGGTGGCCTAACTCTAGGGGTGCCCCCATGATCCCTTCCTAGAAGCCCAATGGGAGGTGGCGCACTGCCTCCCAGGACCCTTGGGGGCCTCTCCCAAGCAGCAAGACTTCACCAAGAAGGCCCCCTCAGGCTCCGCAAGTAAAGCTCTGTCTTTACTGTGGCCTACAAGGCCCTGTGTGATCTGGCCCCACTATGCCAGACCTTGTTTCCTGTCCCTCTGCCCTCACCCACTCTGATCCCATCCCACCAGCCTTGCTCTCCTCCAGTGCTTCCACCAAGCCAGAGCCCTCCACTTCCCCAGAAACCCACAGGGCTCACTTCTTCACATCCCTCGAGTCTCTACTCGAGCTGCAACTTGTGAGACAACACAAACAGCAAGCCACCACCCTACCCCCCACTGCTGGCATTCCCTCTTCTTCCTTTGTTGTTTTTCATAACAATCACAAACATACTCTCTGCATGAGTGAATGATTAAGTACAACACATACGCATCACCTAATACACACCAGTAAGTAGAGCAGTGCTGAGATACAGATGGACAGGACACCATGTTCCCCTTGCAGAGCTTGGCACCTGGCTGGGCAGATAAACTTGATGTTCTATCTGTGGGCAGTGGTGTGTATACATATGATAATATATGATGCCCTTGGAGAGTTTGCCGTATGCTTGGCCCTGTATATGCATGTGTTATGTCGTTTAATATAGCCCCGTGAAGTGGAGACTATGTCCTCGATTCCAGAGGAGAAAACAAGCCCAGAGGGGCAAAGTGATTTGCCCAAGGTCACCCAGCTACTCAGCCACTGAACTGAGATTGCTCTCTAGCCCCCAGGTCCCTCCTCCTCCCACTTTCCCAGGGGAGCCCAGGGGTGGAGAGGGAAAAAGAGGAGAGGAAGGGAGAGTTTTCTGCCCTGAAGGAGAGAAGCAGAGCAGGACTGAGCCGGCAGGGTGACCGGGCACCTCGCCAGCCCCTGCCGGCCTCCCTCCACTTTACTCGTGTGGCCTCTGCAGCCCCAGGGGTTGATGGGGCTCCCTCCCCTGGCACCAGCCTTCTCTGCCACACCCCCACCCTTGCCTGGGGCCTGGCTACACAGGGATCCCTTTCTGGCCCAGTGAGGCATGTAACCCCGGGCTGACAGGCGTCCGGATGCCAGGGCAGCCTGGCTGGCCAAGGCTGAGGTCACGGGCCGAGAACTCGGTGCCTGGCCCCTCCTCCCTCCCATCAGAGTCTCACTCCTCGCCCTGGGCGCTGAAACATGCCCCCTGCAACCTCCCTCCTGCATCACAACTGGATCTGGCTTTCCCCGGCAAGGCCCGGTGTGTTAGTTGACTGTGGTTGCTGTGACAAACTACCACGAATTTAGCTTCTACTAAAACACAAATGTTTTATCTTATAGTTCTGGAAGTCTGAAGTTGAAAATGGGTCCTCCAGGTGGTGTTCCTTCTGGTTTTTCTTTTTTCTTTCTGGCTGTGCCGCATGGCATGTGAAATCCTAGTTCCCTGACCAGGGATCCAAACCTGCGTCTCCTGCATTGGAAGCAGGGAGTCTTAACCACTGAACCACCAGGGAAGTCCCACGCTCTGTTCCTTCTGGAGGCCCTAGAAGAGAGAAAATTCCCTTGCTTTTTCTGGCTTCTAGAGATCGCCTGAATTCTTCAGCTCTGGGCCCCTTCCTGCATCTTTAAAGCCAGCAGTGCATCATCTTCAAACCGCCCTGCCTTTCTGACCTGCTCCCGTGGTCACATCTGCTCCCACTGACACTCCTGCCTTCCTGAAAAGTGAAGTCACTCAGTCGTGTCCAACCCTTTGCAACTCCATGGACTGTGTAGCCCATCAGGCTCCTCCGTCCATGGAATTTTCCAGGCAAGAATACTGGAGTGGGTTGCCATTTCTTTCTCCAGAGGATCTTCCCGACCCAGGGATCCAACCTGAGCCCTCCACATTGCAGGCAGACACTTTACCATCTGAGCCACCAGGGAAACCTCCCTGGAGGACTCTTGTAAACATCACTACACCCAGATAATCCATGATGGCCCGCCTCGAAACCCTTGATGTGCTCTCATCTGCAGAGTCCCTTTGGCCGTATGAGAGTCACAGGTTCCAGTGACTAGGACGTGGGCATTTTTGGAGGGCTGTCATTCAGCTTACCACACCCAGCAGGATGCTCACCTCCTCTGTGTTTATGGCCCTTTTACCTGAGCCTTGTTCTCTGCTAAATACCACGGACAAGGGACTTCCCTGGTGGTCCATTGGCTAATACTCCCCACTCCCAATACAGGAGGCCCTGGGTTCAATCCCTGGTCGGGGAACTAGATCCCAAATAAGAGTTCACATGCCACAACTTTAAGCTCCTGTGTGCCTCAACGAAGATGGAAGACCCTGTGTGCTGCAACTAAGACCCAGCACAGCCAAAGAAATACATATTGAAATACAGTGGACACTGTGTACCATACCATTCCTAAGAGGTGGTTCCAGATCCCCACTGTATGACGGAGAGCTTGCAGTCTCCAGAGCCTGTGGGCTCGCTGTGCTCCCAAGGCTGCCTCCCCAGATTAGAAATGAACCTTTCTCTCATGGGAATTCCCACTGGCCCCTATGCTTTAGCTCTGAGCCCCTTGGGTTTGCATCTTGGTCTGGCCCACAGGCTGCCCCAAAGCAGGGGGTTGTGTCTTAGTTCCTGGGGCGCTGGCATGGGGCATGGAGGAACAGGCACATGGTCGATGTCAGGATGATAAGAAGAGAGAATTTTGCGGGCTGGGGTTTATGGGCTCTGGAAGTGCCCCCTGTCGTGCATGTAAGGTGGGTGTCTATTTTTCTGGGCTGAGGGAGCACTAGATTCTCAGAACGGGGTTGACCTCTGAGGATCAACAAACCCTGCTCTGGCTGGTCCTCACCCGCCTTGCCTGGGCTCCCTTCTCTGAACCAGCCTTCTGCAAGGATTCACCCAGCACCAGGGGCTGAGGCCAGGGAGACTGTAAGGAGCTGCTGGGATGAGGGCTGGTTCATAGTGCACTCTTCTCTGCATTCAGTCCATGATTCAGTATTTCCTGCACTTCCACAGTAAGGGGTTTCCCTGGTGGCTCAGAGAGTAAAGAATCTGCCTGCAATGCAGGAGACACGGGTTTGATCCCTGGGTTGGGAAGATCCCCTGGAGAAGGGCATGGCTACCCACTCCAGGATTCTGGCCTGGTGGATTCCATGGACAGAGGAGCCTGGTGGGCTACAATCCCTGGGGTCGCAAGGAGTCAGACTCAACTGAGCGACTAACACTTTCACTTTCACACAGGATGCCACTCTCTGCCCTCCTCCCATGTCACCCCCACCTCTCCCCCACTCTCTGTATCTCAGTGTCCACTCTGACTTCCCTTATCACCTCCCAAGCCCCTGCCTGCCCCAAGGCTCCTGGCGGTCTCCACCCTTCAAGTTTTTCCTGTCCTTACCCTGCAGACATGACTTCACCCTCCTATCGGCATCGGACCCAGCCCAAAGGGAAAAGTGAGCCTTCCTCACAGCTCTGCCCGAGCCAGGACTAGAACACTGCCCTCCTGGTTCCCAAGTGAGGCTTCTTCAACACATTACTAATTGTTATTATTAATATCACTGTTACTGTTAATGATATAGTTTGATGAATCGCTTATTTCACATTGTGAAACAAGATGCTTGTTATAAGCCATCTGCTCCAACTGCCTGAGGCAACAGTATTTCTGATATGCCCCTCACCCTTGTCCTTCTTCCTAGAAAAGTTTTGCAAGAAACTCCACCAGTCCTCCTCCCACAGGCAACCTGATCAGAGGCTATACCTGTCCTGGGAGTAGGACCCAAAGTGCAGGAACACATAGACCACAGGCCAGTTGTACCCACAACCTGTGCTTCAGGGCGAGGGGACCCCAGGGCATCCAACTGGGCAGCCCCAAGCCCGGAGCCTGTCCCCTGCCTCCTTCCTCACCCAGCCCAGGTGCTGTGACAGGTAAGGTAGAAGTGAGTCCCTGGTGTCAACTTTGCCATTTACATAATGAAGGCATCAGGTCTCAGGAAACAGGGAGGAGATCTGAGATGAGGACAGGAGATTGCTATGAGGTTCCTCAGCTGGCCGCAGGAGGAGCCAACCCAGGCTGGGGCTCCTGGCTTCTCTGGTGATAGAGTTAGAGTAGGGGGCCTCCCTGCACCCACGCTCTGACCAGACCTCAGGTGGGTGCTGCTGCGGTGGCTGTGGTCATTCCTCCTCTCCTCCGTGGGCCCCTCAGTGCTTCTCTGTTCCTCCCAGCACCTAAGGGCTGGGGTGGGGGGGGGGCATCATCACCAGGAGGGGAAAGGGGACAGACAGAAGCACTTGCGCCACGGGTCTCTACTCCCGTGCTGCGGAAAATGACTGGGTTCTCTTGGCTCTTGTGGGAAGGCTTCCTTCTGTCAAAAACCAAAGCCCAGCTGGGGTTTGCTCCAACCCCTGTTTGTGTGGCAGAGCCCCAGCTGAGGCTCTCAATCTTTGCCCCCACCCACCTCTGATCCCGATCCTGGGTGGTCCCAGGGTCTGGGTAGGCTGGGAGGGGCAGAGTAGGGACCTCGGCTCTAAGCAGGGCGTGTGCTTTTAGGCTGGGATGCTAGAACCAGGACACTTTTCCCTGGGGCCCACTCTGCCCTATAAAACTTAAACAGATCAACCTCACAGATGGTATCTTCACTCCTACCAGCCGCAACCTCTTTACTTCTACCTGCTGGGGAGAGTGCACCTTGCCGTCCCTTCCTGGATAGGAATCCTCCTCTCCCAGCCACTTTTGTCTCTCACTCGTCCCCACCTGCTCCTGGTACCCCGTCCCCCTCCAGTCTCTTCTGTATGCTGCCCCCAAACTTCAACCCCTCCACTCACCCTAGAGGCTTTATTCGTCACCCCTGGAACCAAAACACTATGGTAATATGGCAGCAGACAGCTCCACAGTGTTTTGTGTGCCATTTCTATGTATCCAAAGCATTTCGGGGACTTCCCTGGTGGTTCAGTAGCTAAGACTCTGCCCTCCCAATGCAGGAGGCCTGGGTTCAAACCCTGGTCAGGGAGCTAGGTCCCGCATGCTGCAATTAAAGACTCATATGTATATATGCATTTCGTGTATATGGACTCATCCAGTGGTCCCAGTTACTAGTTACTCTATGGAGGAAGGGTTGTTGTTATCCCCGTTTGGCAAATGAGGAGTATGAATCACTGGAAAACAGTAAGATTGAGTTAAGCCTAAGGACTGCAGAAACCAAGGAGCTAGAGAGCCCCAAAGCAGACATTTGGCAACAGCTGTCCTTGCCAAAAGATGAAAGCACTCTTCTTCTTTTTTAAAAAATTGCACAGTAATGTGTGCAGCAGACCTCCCTGACCCTTGCCCCAGTCACTCCTAATCCCCAAGAACTAAAGACACAAAGAGATGAAATGCAGGGACTCACTGGGGAGGCTCTCTGCCAATCTGCCTCAGCTCCTCCACCCTGGGGGCAAGCTTGGTTCCTAGAGCCTCCTTCCTCTTACCGCTCTGCTTCTCATTTGCCCCTATTTGTCTTCATCTCTCTTGGAGAAAGCAGGCAATCAGCTGCAGGCACTAGCCTTCTGGCTGTTGGGGAGATGTTCTGACTTCCTGGGCAGAGGAGCCCCCACCCCAGGCCTGAAACCTGGCTCTTCTCGATGGTTCCTGCTGTGGCCCCTCCACCCTTCTGCCTCTGAGGGTCAGACCAAACTCCACTCTCAGGTGGTTGGCTCCTGGCTGCCAGGGGCATCCCTGGAATGTGGCCTCATTCTCTGTCCATGGAGAAGGGGTAGGAAGTCTCAGAGCAAGGTTCAGAGGGAGCGTTCGAGAACAGCCAGGCTCAGGAAGGCTGGACAGAGCAGTGTCCGAGGGAAGATGTTAGCCAGGCCGCTGGGAGGAGCTGAGAGGGATCCTAGTGTGGGACTCAGGGAGACTGTAGGATTCTTGGGTGATGGAGGTGTTGAAGTGTTGAGGCACTCGCATGGGTGATGCATGTTGTATTGAATGGGAAAAGCTCTATTTTTCTGGTTAAAAAGTAATGTTTGCACAAATCCCTGAGTTTTCACTGAGGGAAAGTATTTGCAAAAGATATATCTGATAAAAGACTATTATCCAAAATATACAAAGAATTCTTAAAACTCAACAAGAAAAGGAAACAGCTCAATTTTAAAATGAGCAAAAGAGTTGAAAGACATCTCACCAAAGAAGATGATAAATAAGCAAAGGAAAAGGTGCTCAACATCCTATGTTATCAGGGAATTCCAAATTAAAAAAGCAATGAGATTCTATCACATATTTATTAGAAGGGCTAAAATCTGAAACATTGACATCACCAAATGCTATTGAGCATGTGGAGAAACAGGAACTCTGATTCACTGCTGGTGGGAATGCAAAGTGGGAAGACTGGTTGTTTCAAAACACTTTCTTACCATATGATCTAACAATTGTGTTCCTTGGCATTTACCCAAATGAGTTGAAAACATATGCCCATACAAAAACCTGCCCATGAATGTTTGTGGCAGCTCTATCATAACTGCCAAAACTTAGGAGGTAACTGAGATGTACTTTAGTAGGTGGATGGATAACCAAATGTGATAATGTGAGAATGGATAACAACTGTGGTTCATCGAGACAATGGGATATTCTTCAGCATTAGAAAGAAAAGAGCTATCGAGCCATGAGACAGGGAGGAAACTTGGACACATATTTCTCAATGAAGGAAACCAGTTCGAAAAGGCCACATACTATATGATTTCAACCAAATGACATTTTTGAAAAGGCAAAATGTATTTTGGCCACCTGATGTGAAGAACTGACTCATTTGAAAAGACCCTGATGCTGGGAAAGATTGAGGGCAGGAGGAGAAGGGGACGACAGAGGATGAGATGGTTCGAGGGCTTCATGACTCAATGGACATGAGTTTGAGCAAGCTCCGGGAGTTGGTGATGGATAGGGAGGCCTGGTGTGCTGTGGTCCATGGGGTCACAATGAGTCGGACACGAGTGAGCCACTGAACTGAACTGAAAGGAGACAGTGAAAGGATCAGTCATTGCCGGAGGCTGGGGAACAGAAAGCAGTAATCTAGGTGAGACAGTGATGGTGACAGAAGGTGGTGAGGGGTGACTGAGAGGCTTTTGGAGATAAAGCTACTCCAAAAGCTTTATCTTTTTGCTGATGAATTAGATGCAAGGGTGAGAGCAAGAAAGGAGTCAGGAAAAACAGTTAGATTTTTTGTTAGTCAACTGAGGAGGGAAAAGTAGTAGCATTACATAAAATAGGAAAGAATGAGGGAGACTGTAGGGAAAGTTCTTTCAGTGGAGAGGCTTTGTGGGAAATGACTGGGGGAAAGAGCTCTGTTTTGGACATGACAAGAAACATCTCTTAATTGAGTAGAGATGTCAGGTAGGTGCTTAGACAATAGGAGTCCAGAGCCCAGAAGTCAGAGTTGGTGTTTAAAGCCAAGTTACCAGATGAGATTGCCTAAACAAAGCAATTTACTGTACGTGGAGGAGGCTAAACAGCAAAGGAGGGGGACGGGGAAAGCACAGTATCTCCAGAGCCAAGAGGAGTAAGTGGCAGAGGAAAAAGTGATGGAGGGTGTCTACTGTTTCAGGGAAGTCAAGAAAGAAGATTCAGGTCCACTGCACTTGTTCTTGACAGGAGCTGTTTCAGGAGTGCTGTGGGATGGAGGAGATAAGGAAGTGGACATGATGGGGCAGACAGCTGGAGAAGTTCTGCTGTGAGGAGCAAAGCAGTGGGCCAGTTGCTTGGCTAGTGTTTCTTGCCACTGCTTTCCCCTGCCTGTTGATTCTTGTGCTCTGCTGAGTTACATTAAAAAACAAAAATCATCGTGTATCGCTTATATGTAGAATCTTAAAAAGTCCAACAGGGATCTCCCTAGTGGTCCAGTAATTAAGTGGGTTTGCTCCCTAGTGAGGGAGTTAAGATCCCACCTGCCTCTCAGCCAAAAAGCCAAAACATAAAACAGAAATACTATTGTAACAAATTCAATGAAGACTTTAAAAATGGTCCATATAAAATGTTCTTTAAAAAATAAATAAAAATTAAAAGTACAACAAGCCAGTGAATATAGCATGTGGAATTTACAAAATACAACAAACTAGAGAATGTAACATAAAAGAAGTAGACTCTCAGATAAAGAGAACAAACTAGTGGTTATCAGTTGGGGTGCAATATAGCAGTGGGGGGTGGGAGGTTCAAAGTACTGGGTATAAGATAGGCTCAAGGATGTGGTATACAACATGGGAAATACAGCCACTATTTTGTAATAATTGTAAATGGAAAGTAACCTTTAAAATTATATCTATGTAGCTTTGTAATATAGTTTAATATTTATGTAAATGGATATATACTACCCGAGGAGCAGGTTTTTGCCATACATCCCATTTGCCACTCTTCTGTCCCCAAAAGTTGTTAAGTATTTTTGCCTGTTATTCTTACAGCTGAGCTATAGAATAACTACTTCAAAATTTTAAAAAATCTCATTGATATTTTAATTGGAATAATACTCAACATATAAGTCAAGTTGGAAGGAATTAATGATCTTATAAAATAGTGAGAAGTTGTACCCAGAAACAAAATTTGTTTCTCCATTGATCAAGGCTTTTTTCAATTTTTTCAGTTTTATTGAGGTACAAATTGACACATAAAATTGTAAGATAGGTAAGCATGTCATGTGATGATCTGGTAGGTACACACATTGTAGAAGGATTCTTTACAGTCTCTTATAGCTTTCATAAAGTTCTATAGTTTTCTTCACCTAGGTTTCTTTCATTTCCTGCTAAGTCTATTTATTTCCTTAATGCATTTTGCCTATATCAAATGGGATATTTCTCCAAAATCTTGTATAGAAAAGCTATTGATGGGGATATTTAGCTTTAATCACAGTTTTTTCTAATGGTTTTCCAAGTGTTTCGTAGTGTAATGCTATTCTGGCTTCTCATTTACTCTTTTCCAATATTTCATACTTGTGTTTCTTCTTCCTCCTTCTATTCCTCTTCACCTTCCTCCTCCTTTTTCTTCTCCCCTTTTTACATCTCAATTTGGCTACAAATTGCAAAACAAAGTCGTGTTGGAGAAAGCATAGATAGAAGAATCTCTACTTCTAATTTTAATGAGAATTCCTCTTGTGTTTGACTGTTAAGTATGGGGTTAGCTGTTCTTTTGAAATATAATTTTTATCAATAAAGGTGATATCCTCCCATTATTCTTTTTGAATATCTTTTGAACAGCTAGTAAAATGAGAAAATATATTTTTGTTAGTGGGCCTGTTGATATATTATTTAGTGCATTTAAATTTTTATTGAAAAATGTATTGGTATCATGCATTCAAAAGGGTCATTATATGTAAAGAAGAAAAAGTATATATGATATTATAAAAATAATACTAAATGGACACTTGTATATCTACCATATAAGGTAAGAAATAGACTATGATCAGCATCTCATCTTTTATTTTGTTTTTGGCCACACAGTGAGGCATATGGGATCTTAGTTCCCTGACCAGGGATCAGACCCATGCCCCCTGCAATGGAAGTGTGGAATCTAAAGCACTGGACCACCAAGGAAGTCCCTCCTTTGCCTCCTAAGTTCCCTTAATGGCAAATAGATGGGGAAACAGTGGCTGACTTTATTTTTCTGGGCTCCAAAATCACTGCAGATGGTGATTGCAGCCATGAAATTAAAAGACGCTTACTCCTTGGAAGGAAAGTTATGACCAACCTAGACAGCATATTGAAAAGCAGAGACATTACTTTGTCAACAAAGGTCCAACTAGTCAAGGCTATGGTTTTTCCAATGGTCATGTATGGATGTGAGAGTTGGACTATAACGAAAGCTGAGCGCCGAAGAATTGATGCTTTTGAACTGTGGTGTTGGAGAGGACTCTTGAGAGTCCCTTGGACTGCAAGAAGATTCAACCAGTCCATCCTAAAGGAGATCAGTCCTGGGTGTTCATTGGAAGGACTGATGTTGAAGCTGAAACTCCAATACTTTGGCCACCTGATGCGAAGAACTGACTCATTGGAAAAGACCCTGATGCTGGGAAAAATTGAGGGCAGGAGGAGAAGGAGACAACAGAGGATGAGATGGTCGGATGGCATCACCGACTCAATGGACATGAGTTTGGGTGGACTCCGGGAGTTGGTGATGGACAGGGAGGCCTGGCGTGCTGCGGTTCATGGGGTCCCAAAGAATCAGACACGACTGAGCGACTGAACTGAAGCTGAAAGTTCCGTTCATCCAGTCTTAACCATTCCCTGGTTATGGCCTCCCCTCCCCTAGGAAATGAGCCTCTTGATGTTTAGGCTAATCCCTTCCTTGCTTTTGTTTATGGTTTCACTGCATCTGTGTATTTTCCTAAACAGGGCTGAGAGGGAAGCATAATCTTAACTGTGAAAGGAAAGGCCAATCTTGCACTCTTCCAGGATGAGAGATGCTGAACAGAGCTTCTGGGTTTTGGTGTGATTTTGGCTTCCCTGAGAGTTTACAAGACCTTTTGCTGGGAATAACTGTGAACTACATCTCAAGGGAGTCCTGAAAAACACAGGGCTCACTGAGGTGAGAGCTGTAGTTGTCAACTAGACCTTGGACATCTGGATGGAATATGGTCAGGGCAGAAGGCTGCTCTGTGCTCTCTGCCTCTTCTCCTTTTTAAAAACGTTTTATTTTATATTGAAGTTTATCTGATTCCCAATGTCACGATAGATTCAGGTGTACAGCAGAGCCACTCTGCCATACATATACGTGTGTCCATTCTCCCCCAACTCCCCTCCCATCCAGGCTGCCACAGAACACTGTGTGCTCTTTGCTTCTGAGCTCATTCCCATCTTCTCTCAAGGAGCAAGTCACGGTGGGACATTTCCTCAGCAGGTGTGGAAGGGTGAACAGCAGCCTCACTGTACTTAGTCAAGACAAGGCAAGCACAAATACTGACAGGGGCAGGCTCACCCAGACATTCTGAGCTGAGCGTCTAAAGATGGTGCAAGGATCTGGTGTCAAGGATCCTGGTGATGACAACTGTCAACATGTCCATCTCTTGAGTCAATCACACTGCTCCGATCTGAACCCATGTCCCTTTACATGAGGCACACAGCTGATGCCCTGGAATCCCCCTTCACCATCTTCCCAGGAGATCCCTTTGCCTCTCGTCTGTGATGGATTTCCTATGCTTTCCAGAAAATCTGCATGAAAGATAAATGTTTTGAAATCTTGTGTTTCTTTTTTTTTTTTTAATTGGTTTTGCCATACAATGACATGAAATCGCCATGGGTTTACATATGCTCCCCCTCCAGAACCCCCCTCCCTCCTCCCTCCCGATTTCCTCCCCCTGGGAAATCTCAGTGCACCAGCCCCGAGCACCAATCCTGGGCTGGCGATTGTGAAATCTTGTGTTTCTGAAAAATCTATATATTCTTTTTACTGGATTGATAACTTGAATGAATCCAAATCCAAAGCCTTTCTTATATATAATCCTTTGTACATTACATTCCCCCCCCCTTTTTGAAAGTTTCTTGACTTTTTTCTTTAATTTGCCTGGGTATGGGTTTATTTTCATCCAACCAACCCTTATAATCCAGTAACTCATATCCTTCTGTTCTGGAAAATTTCCTCCAATTAGTTCATTGATGATTTCCTCCCTTTCATTTTTCTCTTTATAGAATTTATATTATTTCTATTATCCTGAAAGTGTCCTTTAACATTCTTATCAATAAGAATGTACTGTATAGCACAAGGAACTCCACTCAACCCTCTGTAATGGCATATTTGGGAAAATCATCTTAAAAAGAATAGGCATATGTATATGTATAACTGGTTCACTTTGTTGTACCCCTGAAACTATAATAACACACTGTAAATAAACTATATTCCAATTTTTAAAATGCTCTCATCTTTCCTCTCCTACACTTTCTCTTTGTATGTTTGTTTTACTTTCCAGGGAGATTCAATCAGCTTTACCTGCCTGTCTTTCTGTTGATGTTTTTGTTTCTGCTGTCATGACTTTATTTCTCAAGACATAATTGTTGCTTTTGCTGTTTTCTGAATGTTTCTTTGTATAGCACCTTGTTCTTGATTCATGGATACAGATCTTATCTCTCTAAGGATACTGTGGGTCTTTTTGACCCTCTCTTCTCTCTCGGTAATCTGTTTCCTCGAAGTTACTTTTTCTGATTGTTTTATTACTCTCTTCTGCATTTGAAAATTCCCTAGATGTCTGGCAATCTTTGGCTATGATTAAGATTGTGGGGATAGGAGGGAGGCTAGTCAGAAACTCTGAGCTCAGAGGCTGGGTTTGCCACTGCAGGGTGGGCTAGCTGGGCTGTTTCTTATGTCAGTAACCTTAGGTCTTTCCTCTTGGACTGATGAAATACCTGAGTAGTGTCATCCAGTTTCCTGTCTAGGTCCTACTCCCAGCACTTGGGGAGCCTGATGGTGGCAGAAAGCTCAGCATCTCTACATTTCACCATTCCATGTGGTAAGGTCAACCGATCCTTTGGATTTCAGTACTTTTCAGTGTGGTATCTCCATTCACAACTGTGCTCCAACCCAGACACCCTCTATGTTATCTTCAGAAGAAAACTCCCCAGACTCTGGCTGGGATATGAGGGGGGCTGTTGCCCAGAAATTTGGAGCTGGGGGAGAGATGGAGGGAATCTAACTGCCCATCCTGGTCCTTATCTTAGCAACCTCTTCCACCTTTCACCTCTGGGAATCCAGAGGTACCACGGAGAGGTTCTCCATGCCTCTAAGAATCTTGCAATGCATATCCAGTTAGTTCTCAGTTCCCCCCACCCTGTACCATGACAGCTGACATGACTCTTTCCTTGACGCTGATAAGTCAGTGCTGGTCTGCCATTATGCTTCAAAATTTTGTGGCTGTTGTCTTTTTCCCTGTTCTCTCTATCCTTGTAGGTTTATTTCTTGATTTAAAAAACCTCTTTATTGAAGTTTTAGTGGGGTTTTGGGAAGGAGTGAAAGTAGATGTACACATCCGATTACCATCTTAACCCAGAACCCTAACTTCCCTTTTCAATATGTTTTTAAAAATATAATTCCTGGGAATCACCTTTCTTGGTCATGGAGGGCTGTTATTTTAATGTACTGGGGTATGTTTATTTCTGTCTTTCCATTTACAAGTCTTTCTGTGGACATGATTAGCAGGAAATGAGCCTTTCTATGAGGAGGATTAAAGGAAAATGTCTCTAGTGGGATAACTTTTATTAAGTATATGAAAGAGGCCCAGAGGCTGGATCTCAGTATGCAGTCTCCAGGCAGCCCCTAAATGACAAGGGGGGGGCGGGGGGGGAGTTTCCCTACTAGAGGAAGGACCCTATAGCATCCCTAAGGGTGCATCCAGGGAATGTCCTTGGCAATGTTTTGTTAAGAGACTCAGAATACATCCCAGACTTCATCAGTGATGTGCCCTAGAAGGGTGGGGGGTGTTCAGTCAGTGGTCTGATTTTATCTTACACTGGGGGGATTCTTTGATAAGAAAGTGAGCCCTGGATGCCTTTCTGAAATGCTACCCATTGCCCATTTGGGCCCCAGAATTGTTCATTCATTTGTTATTCACTTTGCTAATACACGGCAAGCATGCCCCTGGGCCAAGTGCTACTCTGGCCATACCTGAGACAGACTTGCCCTAGGTAGCTCTTTAAGCACCCACTCCCCAATCTTACAGAGCAGCAAGTTAGGGGAATCAGGTAACAGGATAACATCCAAGGCTGTAATCTGGTGACACGTTTTCTCTCTATGTGGCTTGTGATGAGGACTAAGTGAGGAGATGCCTAAGCACCCAGCATGGTGCTTGGCACACAGTAGGATGTCTGGGTTTTTCCAGGACAGTTTTATATGGTGCAGAGAACCCACTGTGTTTTATATTTTCCTGATACTTTTAAATAGGAACATTTTTGGGGATTTAGATTCAAGTCTGCATAAACCAGCCAGTACTACTTAAATCAGTCCCTGCGACAGAACCACAGGGTCCCTGAAGTGTCCACAGTGAGTGCCCTTCTCTTGAATAATCTTTCACACTGGCCTGGGTGCTCTTATATTCCTGGGCTAACATTCTTTGACTTCACTGTTCTCCTCTTGCCCCTTATTAGAAACAAGCTGTAAACCACCTCTCACAAGGTGAGAGACGTTTCTGAAACTCTTTAAGTTTTTGGGTTATTTTTGAGAAATCAGTCTTAGCAAAAAGAAATGTTACACGCTGATTGAGCCTTGACTGTTCACTTATGAAATGTTGGAGGCACTTCCGACTGTTGAAAGCCACCAGGTGATGGAGAAGACAGCAGAGAGACTGAGTTCAGGTTACCAAGCTGTGCCATCTTGGACAAATTCCTGAGTTATTTTTTCCCCCAAGCCTTAATGTACCTATCTGTGAAATGGGTACACCCACAGAGTTGTCAGGGACTAAAGAAACAAGGGGTGTTGACGTGCTTATTACACTTTCCAGTCACAGCTTAATAAACATAGTGGTTCTTCTTGCCCGGGTGTCATCCTGGGAAGGCTGCCCTGTGTGTGTGTGCACGCGCGCGCGTGTGTGCACATGAGTGTGCACGCGGTGCTCTGGCCCGCGGTGTTTCCCGGGAAGGGCATGCGAGTGGTTGTGTGATGGGCTGCCCTGGGAGCGTGCGGCTGCCGGCACCAGGCTGAGAGCGCGGCCCCGGCGCCTGCCCCGGCCGGCGGGCAGCGCTGAGTGAGTGAGCGCGCATGGGGACGCAGGCACAGAGGCGGCGGCAGCGGCGGCTCTGGGGTGCGGTGTGCGCCAGCCTGCCGGCTGGGTGGGGGGCGGACCGCGGGCCGCGGGCCGGGGAGGAGGAGGGGAGAGGGCGGGCGCGCGGGGCGGGAGCGCAGGAGGCGGGGAGGGCGGGCAGAGCGCGGCTGCCGCGGAGCCCGGCGCGGGCGGCTCTGCCGGGGAGCGAGGCTCGCAGCCAGGAGGCGGCGCGGCGGGTGGGAGCGCGGAGCCCGAGCCGGGCCGGGCCGCCCGCCTGGGGCCAGCGCTGCGGGCCGGGGCCGGGCCGCGCCAGACCGAGGGCCGCGCGTCGGCAAAGCCGCCGTGACTGGGACAAGCCGAGGGGGCGTCGGGCGCTGGGAGCACCGGCCAGACTCGGCGGAGCGTCGCCCAGCCGGGTGCCTGGGTCGCCGCTACCGCCCCTTTTCGGGGGACTTGGCCGAGGAGACCCGCCTGCGGGAAAGGAGCAGGTCTGCCGTCTGGGCAGGGGGGAGAGGGACGTGTGTGTGGGTGCGTGTGTGTGCGCGTGTGCCTGTCTGTAGGGGTGGGTGTGTAGGAATGTGCATGTGGAGGGGGGTTGATGGTGTGTGATGTGTATCTATATTCCGAGTGTGCGAATGTGTGTGTAGGGGTGTGTGTGCCTCTGTGTCTGTGTATACTGTGCGTCTGTGAGGTAGGGGTGTATGTGTGAGAGAGGCAGAGCAGGCTGGAAGCTCACAGACCTTGGATCTGAACCCATGTAGGAGGGAGGGGGCTTGGCAGGACTGAATGTGTGTGTGTTTGTGTGTGTGTGCACTTAGGCACAGGGATGTGTGAAGGGTGAGTGTGGGTCAGGGTGCTAGGTGTGGCTGTGTGTGTGATGTAGCAGTGGTGGGTACATGTGTGTGCCCCCTGGCTTCCCCTCCCCTTTCCCTTCCAGCTGTGTGTGCCTGGGGTGGGTCAGGCATCTACTGCAGCCAGCCCTTGGTCCCGCTTGCCTGCCTGGCCATCTTCCCCCCAGGAAGCCAGAGATGGCCAGGCCGTCCCTCCCCCCAGTACTTCTACGGTTAAGGGAAGAAGAGCAAGCCAAGCCCCAGGGAAGAGGGAACAGGCTGAAGGGGTAGAGCTTCTGCCAGCCCAGGGCACCCTGCTTCCCTGGCCAGAGCTGCCTTCTCCTCCTCTGCCATCACTCACCTGTGCTTTACCCCTCCAGGGCTCCCTGGGTCTGAGTGAGAGTGAGGCTGGAGCAGGGGTTGGAATAGGGGGGACACTCATCTGTGAGGGGAGGTTGTTCACAGTTCTGTTACCAGAAGGGTGCTCAGCACGTAGTAGGGCTCAACAGATAGCCTAGGACAAAAGGAGGAAAGAGGGAAGAAAGGAAGGGAGGGGATCAGAGTCTGGGAGTCGAGTCCACGCGCTCTGCTATCAGTCAAGGGTGAGGGCAGCTGGATGCAGTCAGACCCCAGGCCTCAGACTGAGCAGATGGGGGTAGGGGGTGGGCACTTAGGGAGAAGGAGACTTGGCTGGAAGGGAAGGGGAGCTGCAGGGGAGAGACTGGTGCTGGGGCCTGAATGTTCAGCAAGACGCTAGCCACTCTCCTTGGGCAGAAGCCTTTGTGTCTTGCCCTCACACTTGCTTCTCCTGGATCCGCAGCCTCTCTTGGGGGCATCAGATTCCAACCCTCCAGGGCTCATAGTGCCTCTCCCCTCTCCAGGACCTTCGTGCTCAAAGGTGCGGAAGACCCGAGCTCGCGGCCCCACCAGGCCATGGCAGGGTACGGCTATCTGGGGCTGGGGCTGTTCTGCTGGGTCCTGCTTGCTGTTCCTGCGGGTCCCCAGCCTGCCTCCTCTGTCCCAGGGGCCCCTCTCACCACTTTGAGCCCCCCGCCCCAGAGTGAGGCCTCTATGCTGTCTCTCAACCTGGGACTTAACTTCAAATTCCACCTTCGGGGACCGGCTGCTGTCTGGGGGAACCCTGTCACGGAGACCCAGGCACTTTCTCCCAGGCCAAGCCGGGAGCCCAAGGAGGAGGCAGCTGATGGGCTGAGGACTGACCCTCTTTGGGAACTGCTGGTGGGCTCTCTCGGAAACTCCCCCCGAGAGTGGGGCTCTGCCGAAGGCAGCTCTACTCCGTGGGCCTCCTCCCCGGCTCTGGAGTCCGCATCCCTCCTCTCGGGGCCCGCTGACGGGCCCACTGCTCCCTATCGGCCTGGGATGGGCACCGTGACCTGGGACACTGCTCTGACAGCCACAGCACCTCCATCCAGCGCGCCCAGGCTCCGCCAGAGCGAGCTGGAGCTGAAGTTCGATGTGGCGCTGAGAGCAGGCGCAGCCCCCACACTTGGGCATCGAACGCTGCCCCTGCTGCCCAGCCTGCGGGCCAGCCTGGCAGAGATCGCTGGGCGCCTGGGACCCTTTGGTGAGTACTCACCCGCTCCCAAGGAGAGCCGCTGCTGGGCCGTCCGGCAGGTAGGAGGAAGCTTCAGCATGGGGCTCCTTTTGCAGGGTTCTTTGGCACTACAGTGTCCCCGCTCCGGAACTTATCAGGCCCGAGCCCCCCAGGCCCAATTACATCCCCAGGCTCTCCCTCTGGAGTTTCAGATTCTCCAGGTGAGTGTCTGCTTCACTGCGACAAACGTTTATAGAACACCTCTAAATGACAGTGTCTCCTTTTTTCTCTAACTTAAGGGGAGCTTGCATTCCTTCTCCCAGGCCCTGGGATACTAGCCACTGCTCCCATGGGGAAATACCTGCTTTGACATGCAAAGTCTGGTTTGGCCCTTGTAGTTTAGCTTCTGGTATACACGTGGCTGGGCTTCTCTGGTAGCTCAGCTAGTAAAGAATCTACCTACAATGCAAGAGATGCTGGTTTGATTCCTGGGTTGGGAGGATCCCCCTGGAGAAGGATGGCTACCCACTCCAGTATTCTTGGGTTTCCCTGGTGGCTCAGATGGTAAAGAATCCACCTGCAATGCCAGAGACCTGGGTTTGATCCCTGGGTTGGGAAAATCCCCTGGAGTGGGGCATGGCAACCCGTTCCAGTATTCTTGCCTGGAGAGTCCCTGTGAACAGAGAAGCCTGGTGGGCTACAGTCTGTGGGGTTGCAAAGAGTTGGACACAACTGAGCGACGAAGCACAGGACAGCACATACACGTGGCTGGGCTCTTTAGGTGGTGCTGGTGGTAAAGAATCCTGTTGCCAATGCAGGAGATGTAAGAGACGGGGTAACCCTGGGTGGGGAAGACCCCCTGGGGAAAGAAATGGCAATCCACTCCGGTATTCTTGCCTGGAGGAGCCTGGCTGGCTACAGTCCCTAGGGTTGCAAAGAGTCAGACTTGACTGAAGCCACTTAGCACGCACACACACATACATGTGGCTCCAGTTTCTGGGAGAGTATTCCTTTTTGGTCAAGCTCTGAGAAAGGACTTGATTTTCTCCAAAGCTCCAGAGGTCAATGCCCAGCTGGCACTCTAGCCCTATGTGCTCCCTTTGCAGGATTCTTTGGCACTACTCTGTCCCCGCCCCCATCCCCCCAGGAAAGAAAGCTCCCAAGTCCAAGGCCACTGGACCCAGCTGCTTCTCTAAGCTCTGCGTTAATTGCAACAGCATCACTAGGTAAGTGCCCAATTCATTTGAACTTGATGATTATTTATTGAGCACATACTATGTGCTAGCCATGCATTGACATTCTGGGATCCTTTTATTTGATTGTCATCTTGATCACCATTCTCTTCATTACCACCATGGAGATGTATATTAATGGTCTGAGAGCAAGTGTTGCTGAGGATGGTTCCACAGAGTTAAATAGCAGTCCTCTGGGAGTTTTGTAATCATAGGCAGAGCAGGATGTAGACAAATGTATCAGGGCAAACAGACTCAGGAACTCCTTCATGATTTCCACAGCCTCAGTACTAACCCCGCCCTCCACTTCAATCTGCCTGGCCTGCCTCCCACCCTCCCACTCTGAGCTTGGGGCTCTCTCCTTTGCTGTCTGATCTGACATGACGTGCTGTCACATATGGGCAGAGCAGGGCCCCTCACTGGGAAGACATTGAAGAGAAGACCCTGAGCAGACAAGGCCATCCTTGTCAGGGGAGCCTTTCAGAACATGTGTAGAGACAGAGGAAAGACCAGGGGCTGTGAGATCTTGGGACCTGGTTTTGAATCCCAATCTGCTTCCTAACTGGCTAGTGCCCCACCCTCCTTCCTCCTCCTCAATTATGGCTGGACAGGCTATTTAAGTTCTTTGAGCCTTAATTTTCTCATATATCTAGGGTTTAGTGCCTATTTTTGCTATTGCAAAGCTTCCATGTAATGTAAATTTCGGGCATGAGGCTGGTCATGAAACATGAAGTATTAGCTCATTACATAGTATCTGTTAATGTGGTTTCCCTGCCCCCCATCGTGTTCCAAATACACTTCCAGGTATACCTCTCAGACACTCCAACTGTGCCCCTAAAATGTGATGGGACAACACGTACTATGAAAGGCAGAGGACACGCTGCTTGGGGAGGGGTTCTGGTAGATGAAGCCAAAGGAGCCGTGCGAAGGGCTGACTGTGACTGGGAATGCTCTGAGCCACCCCACACCAGGAACTGGAGCAGCAGTGGAAACCACTAGTCCCCAAGCTTCTTCCAGCTCCAGACTTAACACAGCACCTGACTGTCGATCACTCCCTAGTAGTCCCAGCACTCCCGGGCATGTGGGTGGGAAGCCTGCTGTCTCTTCCCCATCCAGCCCAGTGAGCAGCAGTGGCAGGATGTGCTGTGGAGCTGGGGGCAGGCTCTGTGGCCTCAAGGGAAGGAGGCTGGCTGGCGGTCTGTCAGCCTTGGTGACAGCGCTGGCCAGGCAGGTTTAATGAGTCTGGACAGTATCAGAGGCAGCCCGGCCGGCTGGTAGCCCCACCCTCCTTTCCCCTCCTCAATGATGGCTGCAGGAAGCCAGTCTCTTCCTAGCTGTTCCTCCTGAATAAACCCTGGAGGGCTCCAGGCCTCCTGGAGAAAAGGCCAAAGGGTTTTTTTGCTCACACCAGCACCTTCAGAGCGGAGAAGTGCCAAGTAGTTAGGGGATAAAGGAATCTCTCTGTATCTTCTCTAGGAACTTTCTAACCTAGGTACAATTAACCTTTGGCCCTAGTGCTTCTCTTCTCTAGTTCCTCTTTGAACCTGAAAGAGGAATGTGAAAGAGCTGGCTTAAAACTCAACATTCAAAAAACTAAGATCATGGCATCTGGTCCCATCACTTCATGGCAAATAGATGGGGAAAAAGTGGAAGCAGTGACAGACTTTATTTTCTTGGGCTCCAAAATCACTGTGGATGGTGACTGCAGCCATGAAATGAAAAGACACTTGCTTCTTGGAAGAAAAGCTATGACAAACCTAGACTGCGTATTAAAAAGCAGAGACATTACTTTGCCAACAAAGGTCCATATAGTCAAAGCTGTAGTCACGTAAGGGCATCTGAGGAGACCAAAACATGAGGGATGAGGGAGAGTGTGTGTATATTTGATGCCACTGCTGTCAGACTGGCTCTGCCCCACCCCACCCCACCAGCAAACCGTCAGTTCCAGTTGAATGATTCTCCACTTAATTCACTGCTGTGTCCTCAGTAGGTGTTTGGGTATGGTCAGTCTATCCAAATGGTGTTCTTCAAACAGGGTTCACAGAGTGAGACAATGTGTTGATGTTCACTGATTTGGCTAACTGTTGACTTTATAAGGGACAACAGCCTTTTGTTGGTTAAATCAAGAATGAGTTTAGGCCCCAGAAACGGTTACACTCACACGGACACACACCAATGACTGATGGGTGATGGACATCAGCCCATAATGATGAGGCCAACAGCAGTTGTATATCGAATGCTGATTATGCACCAGGCTCTCCAAAGAGCTTTGCACACATTGGCCATTTATCCTCATCACAGCCCTGCGCTCTTCCCCATTTCAGACTCGAGGCATGTGATGGGACAGGAACCAGGGAACATGCTGCCACCGAGCAGGCAGCTTGCTGTAAATATGTAATGTTTTGGCAGCTCCCTCTCTGCCCTCTCCAGTTGCCCTGTTCTACCTTTCCCTCCTGTCTCTCCAGGACTGCTTTCGGGCCCCCTCACTCCTTTCCCTTGTTCTCAGGACTGCTCAGTTTTGCATGTCCTCAGCTCAAGCTCGCACTGCCTGGTGTGGGGTGGCGTCGGGGGTATTCCTGGGGCCTTCCTGTTCTGTTCAACGGAGGCAGGGCCGAGTATCACCAGGCAGTTGGGGCAGGGGGTCTGCTTGTCAAGAGATCCTCCTTGCCTCATTCTACACCTGTCTCCTGTGCACCTCCCCATCCCCAGCTGGCTCCCCCATCCTTCACCACCATCTTTCTGCCTCCATCCCTGCCTGCAGCTGTGCTTCTGCCCAGCCCGCTAGGTAGGGGAGGGAGGTTTAGCCTGAAGCATCTTCCCTTGCTGCCTGGCCAGGAGGAAAAATCTTTGGGTCTAGTTCTTTCTCACTCCTCTCTTGTTCCAGGAGAGTAGCATGGGAGATCTTAGTCCTCACACTCTCTTACCTGACTTTCCTTTCCCCAAGGGATGTGTGGGGCCAGGAGCCTGAGTTAGCCTGTGCTCCCAGAGCACCTGAGGGGCTCACTCGCTAAGATGGCATTTTATCCTACTATGATCCCCACAACTGTTCCTTCCTAGGAGTTCAAGGGTGGTCTTGAGACCTAGGGGAGTGATCTCAATGTCATCTGTAAAAGGGGTGAAAACCAAAGGAGTATAAAGGGCCTCAGACTGATGGCTTGTAGTGGAGTCAGGATGGGACCATGGCCATTGGTAGGCTCAGGGTTGGCGGTAGAGCAGGCAGGAAGGCCAGGAGTACGAAAGATTGCTGGTGACAGGAGGGTTGTATCACTTCCTCTGCTGTGTGTGTGCGTGCATGCACGTGCCCCTGTGGTCGCCTTCCCTGAAGAGACTGGGAGAAGGGGGACGCTATTGAAAAAAGGCTGGAGAAACTTGTTCTAGCACCAAGGTGTGAGACGGGAGTCAGGGGTGCAGAACAAGAGATAAGCAAAGTAGTATTATGAGGTTGCTGTGCCATCAAGAAGAGGGGCTCAAACTGGTGCTCAGATCTGGATTTTAGATGCAGCTCTGCTAATGTGTAACCTTGGACAAGTCACTTTGCCTCTTGGCGCAGCCTCAATATCTTCATCTGGCATGTATTCAGTGAGTATCTGCTGAACGCCAACTCTGTGCCAGGACATTGTAGGGAAGAGTATTCAGATGTGAGTAAAGCAAACAAAAATCCTGTTCTCATGATGCCTCCTTCCTGGCAGAAGGGTTCAGTTAGAGCTTCTACAGCTCCCTCCACTTGTAAAATTCAGTGACTTCTTAAGAAAAATCCTTTTCAGTGGAATCACAGTGTACTGAACAAAGCTGGGAGCTGAGCCTGGATGGGATGAGAGCTGAAACTCTGGAGGAGTTTGATATGGGAGGGGCCGATGAGGGGCGGCCAGGTCCATGAGTCTCATATTTATGACAAGTCCTTTCTGGATGTTATGAGGACTCCCATTGGCATACAGGCTACTGGCTACTGGTGGGTAAGGGGAGGGTTGCACGAATGCCTCAGACAAACATTCTTTGCCCACAGAGTCCACCACCCCCACCCCCGGCCTAGACGACCCCTCTCCTGCCAGCCTTGGGAACCTTTCGGTGCAGCCAGAGTGTGGGCCAGGGTCCTGCAGTATCAGAGAGCTGCCTGAACGCGAGGGGCAGCCGCCTGCGGCCCCCCTGCCCCTTTTCTTCCTGACTCTGGAGGCCGACTGGGCAGAGGCCAAGGCTCGCTGGGGTCTGGCCTGGGAGGCCCACGTGTACGGGGTAGGCGCGCTCTTCGGCCTGGTGGCCCTGCTGGCGCTGCTGGCGCTGGCCCTCCTGCCTTGGCGCTGCCCGCCCGGCGCCCCCTGCCTGGCGCTGCTGGACATGCTCCTGCTCTCGGCCGGGACCACGCGGGCCTTCCCGCTCTTCTACGACGCCTACGGGCACCGCGACCGGCTGCCGGCGCTGGCTTGGCTGCTGCTGCAGGACCTCCCGCTGCCCTGCCTGGCCGCCGGCCTGGGCCTGGCCTGCCTGCTGCTGGCCCGACCGCGCCCGCCGCGCTGCCCCGCCGGCCTGGCCGCGCTGCTGCTCCTGGGGTTGGGGCTGGCGGCCGCCGCCGCCCTCGGGAGCGCCGCCCACCGCCCGCTGCGGGCTCTGCGGCTCGCCTCCCGCGGCCTGCATGCCTTCCTCGCCGCGCTCCTTTCCGGGCTCCTGCTGGCGCTCTCCTGCTGGGGGGGCCGGCGGCGGCGGGCCGGAGCGCCCCTGGGAGGGGCCGGCTTCAAGGGCGCCACGCCTCTCCCGCTGGCGCGTAGCCCCTTCGGCCCGCGCGAGTCCTGGCGGCGCGCGGCGCGCACGGCCCCGGTGGCCGGCACCTTCGGGCTGCTGAGCGGAGCCCTGCAGGGCTACGAGGTGCTGCACGCCCTGGGCTACGGCGGCCAACCTGGCCTGGAGGGGCCCTGGCCCTGGTGGGCCTTCCAGCTCGGCCTGCGCCTCGGCGAGGTGGGTGTCGCGCTCCCGTTGGCACTGCTGGGCCTCTACCCGGCGCTCTGCAGTCCCCGCGTGCCGCCGCGCTGCTGGGCCAAGCTCTTCCGCCTGTCCCCCGGCCACGCCGCCCCGCTGCTGCCCGGAGGCTGGGTCACCGGGGCCCCGGAGAAGAAGCCGCTGGGGAGCGCCATCGCGCGTGGCGACGCGGAACTGCTGCAGCTGTGCGCCCTGGCCGGACCGGGCCCCGACCTCCTCCTCCAGGGAGGAGGCTGCCGGAGCTTCGACGGCGCGGCCGCCCTCCCGGCGCCTTCCCCGGCCTCGTCTCCCTGCAGCGATGACACCGTGGACTTCCGCCCGCCCTCCCCCATCAACTTGCGGCGCAGCATCGAGGAGGCCCTCTGCAGCGAAGCCCTGCTGGCGCCCGGCCTCTTCCAGGTGCCGGCCTTCGGGGCAGCTCTGCCTGGGGTCTACCGCACCGCCTCGCTGGGGGCCCAGGCCGGGGCCGGGCCCGTTGGGAGGGCTGGGGAGGCCACGGGCTCCCCGGCGCCCCGCGAGCTCCCCTCTCCCGGGACCTGGCCCGCGGGCAGCAGCGCCTCATCCGGCTCACTGTGCGGACTCTCACGGGACAGCTCGTCCGTGCTCCTGTGCTCCAGTCCTGACAGGGCCCCGCGCTGTCCGCTGGTCTGCGTTCTCAGCCCTCCGCGGCCCTCAGGAAGCAGCCCCAGCCTCCCGGCCTCAGGATCCTACCAGGCCCTGTCCCCACCCTCCCGCGACTCCCCAGAACCTGCTCCTGAGCTGCAGGCCGAAGAGGCCTTGCTGCAGGAGCAATTCCTGGACGCCTGCCGACAGATCGACGAGCTGAGCATGGGCAGCGATACCATAGACTTGTGAAGAGGTGGCCCCCCAGCCACCCCCGATCGCACGCCCCCTTCTGGCACCTGTTCTGCCCCCCTATACCCCGCCCCGAGACCTGCACACTGTAACCCTTCCCCAGTCCTGCCTGGCTCAGATACCTCTCCCGGCTTCCTTTCCCATCCAGAGATCCCTGGATGGGTGGGTCAGCAGCCAGGCCCTGTTGATGGGGAACTAGTGCCACCTTCTCTGGAGCCCCTGGGCGCTGATGCCCTCAGCTCAATTCTAGGCTGGCAGGGGTCCCACTGTCCTTGGCATTCACCAGCAATAAAGCTCCAAGGTGCTCCACTCCAGACCACCACTTCCCACTCTGGTGCTGAGTGAGAGGGGCTGTCCTTAGAAGACCTCAGGACCCATCTCTGTCCCCAGACCCACCTCTGCTACACCCAGGAAGCCCATCCCTGCTGGGTGAGACTCCCACATCCTCCACATGATCCTTCTCGGTAGAAGGGTCCATGGCCCACCTAGGAGACTGCAGCAGTTGGGTGGGAGGTGAGCGCTTTCAGAGTTAATTTATCAATAAAATATTTTCAGAGGAGAAAGGTCTGATCTTCTTGGGAAAGCCTAGATGAGGCAACAGCAGCAGTGGTTCTGCGAGAACGGGAAAAGAAGCAGTGTTTGGGTGGGGTGGGTCCGTCTCAGACCCTCATGGCTCCTGACCAAAAGGAGTCTTGTCCTGCACATGACCTTTCCCCATAGATGGCTCCATGGCCCATTGGGATGAGAGAAGGTCCTGGGAGTGGCCCCTTGAAGATCCTTCTGACTCCCCAGGAAGTGGCTTTTCAGAGATGGAACACAACCCTGAGAGGTGAGGCAGAAACTCTTCAGTAGTTGGTGGAAATGTCTGTATTCCTAGGGACCTGGCTTCATATCCTGGGGGGCAACTAGCTAGGCAACTACTTAGTGGCAAAGTCCTTCATGGAAACGTTGATACGTATCCCAAGATCATGATCACTTTGAGCTGGGACTCCCAGCAGTCTCCCTGCCACATACCCAGAGGAATCACAGAGGCCTTTCGGATTCACAGAAGAAATTGCTCACTCCATCTACCAACAGGACCTCTTCAAGTCTTCACTCACAACCCTCTTCCCTGGAGAGCATTCATCTCCCACAGGTTCAGAGCCTCCCTGGGGAAAGCCTGTCTTCCCCAAGCCCCAGCACCTTCCTACCCACCAAAGCAGAACTCACAGTGCAGAGACCCATGAATACATCCAGCCACCAGGCACTCTGTAATCCCTCCCTTGTCCAGGGCATTTGGCTCTGAGCTCTGCAGTGTTGCATTTGTCATTTGTCTCAAATGTGGTAAGTTCAGAGTGGCGCTAAAACAGAGTTGTAGATTTTAGAACGAAATTCTGGTAGTGTTTTGGCAGATGTCCTGTACATCACAGGGAGGCCCAGAGGGGTGCACGTACTAGGCTTGAAGTGGAAAAACAGGAATAGGAATGGTTTTTCTTCCAACTCTGCCCATCAGCTCATGAGGATTTGAGAAGGGAAGCAAGGGAACCAAGAGGGAAGCAGGCTGGGAGGGGGTGGGGTGCTCACCAGACCAGGTCTAATGCTCTAGTGGAAGAATTACAGCACTGCTCAGCTGGCCCCTGAAGCTCTGTCTTGGCTGAAAGGAGCATCCAGGGCTTGGAACCTCAGAAGGAGAAGGGGAGTAAGTGAGGATCATAGTAGGGAAGAAAATGAGAGGAGGATAGGGCAGGCACCGCTGAGGGATGGGCCCCGAGTGGTTCTGACTGTGTCTTCTCATCACCTGGCTCAGCTTGGCTCAGAAATTCCTGCTGCATCGTCACTGGGCTGAGGCCCAGAGAACTGCCATCCTCCTAATTACAGGCATTTCTCACTGGTGTCTTAGTGGCTGTAGCGGCCCCAGCCTCAGAGTTGCTTTGTGTCATGGAAGGAGTGCTTGCTGTTCTGAGAAATTGTTTCTTTTCTTCCCCACGTACACCTCCATCTGCCTCTGCTCACATTCAACTCCTCTCTGCTGTCTCTTCCTCTTTGTAATGCTTGCCAGCTGCTCTCACTCACTCTTCCCACCAAGGGTCCTTGAGTTCAGGCACACACCTCCCAGCAAAGTAGTCCAAGACCCATGTACCTCATCACTCTCTCTCTCTCTCTCTCTCTCTCACACACACACACACACACACACATACATACACACAGGCTCCTTTTCTGTCTGGACATTCTGAATGGGGCTGGTGAATTGGGGGTCGGGTGGGGAAATAGAGCTTGGTGTCCGTCAACTCCATCACTTCTTTGATTTTCCTCAGTGAGAATCATCTAAGCCCTTTGACTTGATCAGGAGGCTGAGGCTTTGGTGAGGCAATCCTTCCCTTTTATCTGATACCTCAGCCCTTCCTAACTCAAAGCAGTTTCCCAGAAGAGCCTGGGTAGACCAGGATGTAATATATACACCCTGAGTTCCAGTTCTTAGTGCTATAGGAGACTGAGAGACAAACCCATCTTCATTCATTCAATCTCTTTAAAACATTTTATTGGGTTCTTACAATGTTCTAGATGCTGGGAGTAAAAAGGTGACCTAGGTGTACAACAGTCCTGAACTCATGAAGCTGAAGCTTTTTTGGGGAAAGCAGACATTAAAGACCACATCATATAAGTAATTCCAATAACACAAATAATTAAATACAGTGGTGAAAAGTGCTAAGAATGAGAAGTACGCAGTATTATAAGAATGTTTAGCTTGCAAGTGGGAATGGAGCCAAAAGGATGCAGCTTGGAAGAGGCTGGCTGAATACAGCCCAGCCCTCTCCTACTTCCTTTCCAGGCTCCTGCAAGTGATGGATGAGAGAGAGTCCAGCAGTTTATTTCCCCTGGAAGCCACTTGCTGATGTGGTGCAGGGTACCATGACTCCTGCTATTTAATAAAGAACCCTGCATGTGTCCTGGATAGATGAATGAGCAAATATTCCTGATTTAAGAACCACATGGCCTTCCTGATATGAGTGGATAGGAGGGGATGGGGCTGAGGCTGAGGCTGGGAGACTGAGATGGAGAGCCAGGTCTGAAAGTTGGGAAGAATACAAAGGGTCAGCTGCACTGTTTTCCTTCTCTAGGGGCATGGAACTCCTCTGCACTGTGGGTGGCTGCTGCCCTCTGATGGGCACAGGACCACAGTTTCTTTTTGTTCTGTAGGGAAGGTTTGGGTCCAAAGCATCTCCAACTTAGCACTGTAAGGGGTGTCCCAAAGGGATACTGGAGCAGCCTTCTCAGGATTCTTTCCCCAGTGCACACTGCAGCCAGGACTGGGAAAGTGTCCTCACGCTTGTAGTTTAGACTTTGGGTATGAAATTTTGATTTCTAAGGTGGTGAGGGGGCAGGAGAGGAGGAGAAAATAAAGGAGAAATGTGGAATTCCAAACCAACTTTATTCAAAGGGTCCATTTTCCTTTTTCTGTTTGTCTCTCTTTATCCTGGATGGAATTAACCCATGCCCCTATAAATCTGTTTCAAATTTCAATACTTCATCCACTGAGTTATGTGTTTAAAAATAACTGTGGCATTTTCTTTTAAGCATAAAATACTTAGAGTTAGGGTTTCATAAATCTAACATTAAACATTTTCCCTTTCCCCCCATTGCCATCAACCAGTTATTCATCAATCCAAAATGCGTGGAAAGTAGATGGGGTTCAAGGAGAAAGGGAACCCCTTTTCACAGTATCTTTTGTACTTTTTGAATGTTCTACCTACCCTGTGTTCAGGTTACACCGTTTAAAAGTAATTACTGAAAAATCGCATTGGGTACTTTTGTTCTGTACAAATGTTCTGCAGAATGCTGCAGTCTTGTACACAAGGGCAGTTCCTGAGCCCAATGGGATGGCAAACACTGTCTGTGTTCCAGGATTCAGGAGCACCCAGATCTCCTGGCCAGTGACATTACTCAGCCTTGGGTCCATCTGATAAGCTGACCTGAGGAAAGCTGTCTCTTGGAAGACCTGGGTTCTAGGTCTGTGTAAGCTGGATGTATTGCTTGTACTGGGTGTGTTCTCTTGTGATCTTGCACGGTGCAGGCTTTGATTTACTTGTAAGTTTCTTTTGTGCTGATGTTTGTCTATCTCCACAGGCCTATTCCCCATCAAGGCAGGAGCCCTGTCTTCTTTTTAGCTCATCAATTTTATCTTTAGTGCCTGGCACATAGTAGGAGCTCAGTAAATATTTTTTGAAAGAATGATTATGTATGACGTGCCTATTTCAACCTTAATAGCTATAATTTGTCAGCGAAGTGTTAAAGGCACAGATACAGTTATCTGTTAAAGTGTGACAGATGTCTCATATTCTCTGAGAACTGGAGATTTGTTCGAATGATATATATGATTACTTGTGTTGACTTGTATTATGTCTGCGTTTTATGCACGTAATCTGGTTGCTCCTGGATCCTGGAACACAGGCACTTAGAAAATATTTATTAAACATCCACTATATGTCAGTTCCTGGGTTAGACCCAGAGCAAAAACAGCTTCTCCGGCCTGCGGGGCTGCGTTTGGTATCGATCCCCAGCAGGTTAGATTGTAATAAGCCTAGAAACTGAGCGAAGCCAAACCTCCCTACAGAGGCGGGGGCGGTACTTGGGTTAGGGGGTGGAGCCCCGCTCAAGAAGCTTCGCCTTTAGGCGGCACGATTTTTCTTCCCTTCCGGAATGATTTTTCCCTCTCTACTACGTCTTCCTCCGGACTCTTTTGAGTGAAGCTCACTTCCGGAGTCTCCCGGCAAGTTTAGGAAGCGTGGTCCGCTCCCTCAAGCCGCTTACTCGACTCGCGTGCGCGTCGTTGTGCGCCCGTTTCTCGGCCTCATGGCCGGACTGACCCTGTTTGTGGGCCGCCTCCCGCCCTCGGCTCGCAGCGAGCAACTGGAGGAGCTGTTCAGTCAGGTGGGGCCGGTCAAGCAGTGCTTCGTGGTGACTGAAAAAGGTAGGGGGCGGGGCAATCGAGAACAGAGTTGGGGTTCCTGGGAGCCGGATGGGGGCAGAGGACATTCTCCCAGCCTCAAGTGAGCCCTTAAATGAAAGGCCTTGGGAGTTGAATTTCTTTTCCAAACGGACTCGACTCTAGATAAATCCATAGGGGCCGTTTCTGGAAGTCAAGTCAGCCCTTTAAGTTTATGTAGGCTTCCTGTTTATTAGGCGCGCTCACATATAAGCTCTCATTTATTAGTCAGTAACTTAATAAATGTGATGGACAGCGTGATGGACAGGGAGGCCTGGCGTCCTGCAGTCCATGGGGTTGCGAAGAGTCAGACACGACTGGGCAACTGAACTGAACTTAATAAAACACCACTAAGACTTACTTGAGAAGCAGCTGATTGTCAGGTGCGGTGCTTGAGTTTCATCTGTTACCTCCTTTAATTTCCCCATCAGTCTTGTTGGGTGGAGAGTAAACTCCATTTTACAGATGAGAAATCTAGTACTTCAGCTAGAAATTTAGTAACCAGCTTAAGTTTGTACTGCTAAGTAAGCAGTGGATTCAGAATTTAATCACCAGACCGCGAGCTCTTAACCAGTGTGTTACTCATTCACCCACTTATGTATTCCGTAAATATTCCGTAATTGAATGTTTACTAGGTTCCAGGCAAATATTGTAGGTCCTTGGGATACAGTAGTGCACAGACCAAAAGCCTTGCTCTGTATTCAGGATGTGGAAGACAGTGAACGAGCCAAATATATAGTGATGATGGTGATAAATATTGAGGAGAAAAATAAGTCAGTGAAGAAAGATAGGGAGTCTCTGTAGGTATGTGTGGTGGTGGTGGGGAAACTTCACTCCCTGAGTTTCCGGGAATGAAGAATAGACAGGGGAGACCTTACTGCTGTGAGAGAGTGAACTTGTGTTTCTCAATGCGAGGAACAGCTTAGGCAGAGGGAGCTCAAGGATACTCAAGAGGAGTGGGTATAGTGTATTGGAGGAATCTAGATGAGACTAGGGTTAGCAGATGCCACCTGGTCCTTCCAGATCATGTAGGACCTTACAGGCCATCGAAAGGACTTTGACTTTTACTCTGAGGTAAGAAACCACTGATTTTGAGCAGGGAGCAGTGACTATGATCTGTCTTGCATTTTGAAAGATTCTCTGAGGCTGCCATGCTGAGAATAGGCCTTTAAGAATAGGACAGGAGCCAGGAGCCCAGTTACTAGGCTCTTGTAATCCAGGTGAAAAGTCATGGGGTTGGACCAGGTACTCTAGCAGTGAAGAGGGTAAAACATGATTGGAATATGGATCAGATTTGGGGTTTGAGAAAAAAAGTGTCAAGTCTGACTCCAAGGGTTTTGACTTGAGCCACGGGAGGTATTTACTGACTTGTGGAATACTGCCATATGCTTCTCATCTGTTTGATATTCATGGCATCACTATGAAAGAGGGTTAGCATGTATTAGAATGAGTAAGAATTGTAAGGGTTTTAATTTTAGAAGCATTTTTTCTTACCTAGACTATATTACATGGCACCTGATGTTGCCCAGAAAACAAATTTAACTTTTTTCCAAGTCATCAATCTGTCACTGTAGGTGGCTGCCTTCTTGCCTTTCAGACTAGCAAATGGTTTGAAGTAATATCTTGGGTACCCCTCTTTTCCCCCATGGTACCAGAGTGTGTGAGTGGGCAGGCTAACAGTGCACTAATAATCACTCCATCCTTATCCTCTATTTTAGTAACAGAAATTAGATTTAAGATCACTGACATGGCTCTGATTGCTATGCACACAGCTGGGGCCTTTATCACTTTAAGTATAGATATGGGTGAATGAGAGAATGAGAGTGCTGTACAGCAGTGTTTCTTAGACAGCAGATCATTGTCCATTTGTGGGTCTTGAGTGGTTCATGACTGGAGGGTTTTTTTTTTAATGAAATAGGAGTATATCTGTATATGGTAAAGGAGAAGTTTTCATAAGACTTTTTTTTTTCCAGTATATAAACAACTGGGTCCACTATAAATTACATTTGTTACTGTGGGTCATCAAACCAGTCTGAGAAACACTGCTCTACAATGGTTGGTTGTGTTCCAGGGAAGAGCAGGCCTTTGAATGGAAATTCTCCTTTGGGTTCTCATAATATAGGCTATGTGTAACCTTACCTATAGCTTTATGTACATAGTCAGCATTTTTAACAAAAGCTCCTATTCCCTTTAAACAGCAGCAATAAAAAAACTGTGCTTTCCTGTCTAGACAGCCAAATGTATTGAGCACTCTACTTCAAAGGATGGGAGGGAAGGGGTGGCGGATGAGGTCTTACCAGTAGTGGTGACTTGAACTTGCCACTTACCCTCTTTAAGATGGGAATAATTTCACAAGATTGTTGTAATTGTTTATAATGGATGGTGTTTTTGTGAGCACATGCTTTTATTTTGTCAGCAAACTCCTCGTTTCAGCTGCTTTTTATTTTTGGTTGTACAAATCAGGAAGGGCCGATTTTTCTTGTTCTTGTTTTATGAAAGGTGAGTGGGCAGGTTTTTGTGAGATGGAGTTTCAAGGATAAAAAAATATAGTATGCTTCCCTAGTGCCAGGTGTCAACTTTAACCAGTTTATGTGGCTCAGCGTCCTGTGTTAGAAGGTTTGCACCCTAAAGCAGGTTAGGGTGTAGTTGTAAAGGAGAGTTTGTGGACCTTTGTTTCTTTTTTCAGTGGTAGGCCGACTGCTTGGTCTGTCTTTTTCTTTTTTGATGCAGTACATCACTTAAAATTTTACTACACAAAAATATTAAACTAAAAAAAAAGCATACTAGAAAGGGCAAAGGTGGGTTACAGTTGACATTTGCAACTGTTCATCTTCAACGATTCCTTTGGGAAAAAAGCGATGATAGTATTGGCTTTTCCCTTTTTGGTATGTTCTGACAAAATGAGATAAGAGATTTACAGCTGCTTTGAAAAGATTTAATTTGATATTGATTGATTTCTAAGGCTTGGTAATAACGGTAATAGTATCTGCAGGCTCCTGAAGCAGTGTTTATTGTTTGAGGTTCTTTTCTCAGGGCCCCCAGCATTCATTGCTGATCTGTGCTCTTTTCTGAATTATTTCATTGTAGTTTTCAAAGCTACCATACTTATCTTTCCTACTTTCCTGGTGATGTTTTGTTCTGTGATGTTGAGTTCTTCTTTGGAGGCGTAATGCATGTTATGGGCCCTCCATATTCTTGAGATTACCAGGAAAGATGAAAGAAAGGGAGCTAACAGCCAAGACACCACATTAGGAAAGGAAGCCTAACAATTTCTGAGGAAAAAGGGGATGGGAGGTGTCTCTCATGTTAATCTTGTCTCTTTCCCTCTTGAGAACTTTGGCCAACTGGTAACTGGCTGGCCTGGTTGTATATCTGCCAGTTTAGGGCTGTGAGAATTTACTGGTTTAGAGATCTTGGCTTACTGTTAATCCCTCCCCCCCATACTGTTCCAGGGAGTAAGGCATGTCGAGGCTTCGGCTATGTCACTTTTTCTATGCTGGAGGATGTTCAGAGGGCCCTCAAGGAGATTACCACCTTTGAAGGCTGTAAGATCAACGTGACCATTGCCAAGAAAAAACTGAGAAATAAGTCCAAGGAAAAGGGGAAAACTGGTGAGTTTCTATAACTGAAAGGAGTTTCCCCCCAGGTTGGAGGGGACAGTGGATTGGCTGGAAGGAGCATCTAGACTTAAAAGCTTCCTGAATTTTCTTTTGCTGTCCAGAATCATCCAGTGTGTTTCGTTACTCATTTTAGTCTTTTGTTTACTTATGAGTTTGGAAAACCTGGTGTTGCTGGGCATTGCCATACTTAACCCTGTGATAAATGCCTTCTGTTGCTAGTACTTCCTTCCTGTAATATTCTGGGCTGAGAGGATCACAGACTTACTTCATTGCCTGTTATTTTTCAGAAAATTCAGAATCCCCAAAGGAGCTGAAGCCTAAAAAAGCTAAAGTGGCAGATAAGAAAGCCAGATTAATTATTCGAAACCTGAGCTTTAAGGTAAGAGAGAGAAAACTAACATTGAGTGTTCTGAAGGTTCTTGGAGTCAAGGCCTGCTTGTTGGTTGAACTCCCCACCAGGGTGCTATACCTGGGCTTCATTCCTCCTGGGAATGAACTTTAGCAGCATTGAATTCAGAAAATGGGCCTGTATAAACAAGAACTTACTGAGGACAGAAAGCGTGAAGATGTTTTCCTTTTGGGGAAACCACTGCTGAGAATAGGGGAGGAGGAAAAGCTCTCTCATGTCTGTCCATTTTACCTTTTAGGTACAAAGAAAGATGTAGTCTATTTTGGAACATTTGATGTCCTAGTCTCAAAATTTTAAAAGGAGTAAAAATATTCAAGTTCTTCCCAGTGAACTAATTTAATAGTTGGTGTTTTATATTTATTTGCCGTGATAACATCTCTTTCTTTCTCACTTTCTGCTTCAGTGCTCAGAAGATGACTTGAAGACAGTGTTTTCTCAGTTTGGAACTATCCTGGAAGTAAATATCCCCAGGAAACCAGGTACTTGCCAACCTTTGTTTTGTGTGGATTAGATTATTTTACATAATGGTGTTTTTTCGTGTCACCTTTTGACTAAGCACTATTTGAAATAGAAATATAAGATTTGGGTCATACTCTCCAAGCTCCAGATGATATATAGAAATTATCAAGCATAGTGCTGGACACAGAACAGTGTTTTTTCTCCAGATGGTGTGTTTAATTAGATCAGAACTCCTTTTAGAAGATGACTTAAATGCTTTGCTTTCCCTGAGCCTGTGTCAGGCTAACATCAGCAGGATAAAAGATCTTGCTTTGGGCAGGGGGCTGACTGGCTGGCAGGATTTGAGCCTTATTGCCAGTCCAGGTTGCTATATAGGCCTTCTTAGCATCTGTTGGTTCCTCCTGCTACCTCTAATTTCTTTATGTTTGCACACAGATGGAAAGATGCGTGGTTTTGCTTTTGTTCAGTTCAAAAACCTCCTAGAAGCAGGAAAGGCTCTCAAAGCCATGAACATGAAAGAGATAAAAGGTAAGTTTTCTGTGCCCATACCATTGACTCAGATGTTTCTGGTGTTCATGCAGCTTAACACAGTAACCCACTTTCTACATTTCCAAAAGGTGTTTGCCTTGTTGAGAGTCTCACTGCTAATATAGAAGCTGCTTTGGTGAACTGTTCCTAGGACTTGATCTTAGGGTTAAACTTGACAGGACCCTTGCCAGCCTTCTCTTTTTCTTTTTTCGGTGAATCTTCTTTTTTCTTTTTTCATTAAATCTCTTAATGAAAAACCGTCATTGATATATAGGCAGATTGCTGTCTAGGGGATATGGGATTAGCAGATTCTTCCCTCTTGATTATAATCCCTATTCAGCATATGTGGGCTCCTAAACTGACCTTGAGGTTACTCTGGGTATTGATTTACCAGGTACTATGCCTAAAGAAGGGATTGGCTTGGAGATTCCCAACTTCTGAGTAATGTGCAGATTATTCCAGAATGTCTGTTTTCCCTCTTGTTAATATAACTTGAAACTTGATCTAACTGAAAGCACTGTTCTAACACTTTATTTTTTTAGTCTGTCTTATCCCAGGTGTAATGACTGTGTAGAAAGGCAAAACTTCTGTTCATTGATAAAAAAGGTTAAGGGTTAAAAGAATAGATATCTACCAGGAATTTTGTTTTAGGACCAGTAGCCTCTGAATCTGCAGTTTGTCTGCCTACTTTGGTTCTGTTACTGTCTTTGATGACTAGGAAGTTGTTTATAGGAAATAGGAATGTTAAAGAGAAGAATGCCTTTCTGATGCTGCTTTTGTGTCTGACAGGGCGGACAGTGGCTGTGGATTGGGCTGTGGCAAAGGATAAATATAAAAATACACAGTCTGCTTCTGTCCCAGGTAAGATGCAGTAGTATTGGGTAGGAGGGGTTGTGTGTCCTAAATGTATGTCAGTCTGCATTGTACCATCTGGTGATCTGGTCCCAAAACAGGCCCTTTTGAGTCTAAGCTCACTCCTCGATGTGGATGTGATAGTGGAGCCCAAGTTCATTGTCCCTACTACTTGCTGTCCTTTCCCAGCTTTCATAATACAGAGTGTTGGAACATTATAAATAGGGAAGCTTAAGGCTTGAGTTTTATTTAGAAAACAATTGGCTTTTAAGCCACTAGGAGCTCAAAGAACAGAACTCACAGAGGTTAAAGCTCATGGCTGGGCTCCAGAGTGTTCCCTGTGCTGGCTGTGGCACACCGTGGTGGACTGTTTGCAGAGGTTCAGTTGCTGAACCAGATTAACCTTAAGGCTCCTGATGAATGGAACAGCCTCCAAGGAAACCTCAGGGATGAGGGGTTTTTGTTGTTTGTTTTTTGCTTTTTTTTTTCCTCCTCATACTTTATCCTGTTGGGTAGAGTAAGAAAAACATGTGAGCATCTGTAAGACCATAGGAACCAGTAACTTGGGGTGTTAGGTACTCTTGTTTAAATGACCTTATTTTGGGTACTTAATGAATTCCTAACTTTCTTTATTGACTGTGAAGGTGAGGAGAAGAGGCCTGAACCTGAACATCAGGAACTGGGTCAAGAGAATGGCAGGGAAGAAGAGGATATGGAGGAGGAGGAGGAGAAGGAGAGTGATTATGATGATGACGAGGACAAAGATAAAGAATCAAAGCTGCCCAAGCCTGTACAGATTCACAGGAGGTAAGTGGCTCCGTGTGTTCTGAGACAACAGAGGAAGATTTAGGACTGTCCCTAAGAAGAAGGTGGTATCTTTCCCTGGCCCCAACATCAGAGAATTGGCATGAATGGTGAAGTTGGATGGGGCCCCCTCTCAGCCCAGAACCTCAGTTCTGATCTGTGCCATTGCAGAGCAGTCAAGAGGCTGGAACCTGTGGAGAGCAGTGACGAGGAGCATTCTGATGATGACAGCGACCTGGAGGAAGGAGATAGTATTGATGGTGGAGAGGACCTGGCTCAGAGTGATGCCAGCAGTGAAGAGCATGAGGAGGAAGGTTTGCCTGGACTTTTTGTAGACACCTTTAAATTTAAAATAGTTTCCTGAGAAATGGGCATCAGTTTCACTCAGGCCTCTTTTTAAATAGGAACTTAAGATGTCCTATTAAACTTGTGTTTAAATGCTGAAAGTGAAACCTTTATATTCCTTTGTTCTAAAGATATTTTTGTGTTTTAAATGAGTTTGGAGTGGTTTTGAGGATTAAGATTCTTAGGGAATTTAAAACCCAGCTTACTGCTGAGGTCTTGCATCTCTTTCTCTCTGAATTATCCATGTTGAATGAATAACTGGATAAACAGGATATTGCATCCTGCCACCAAAGTAGGTCCTCTTTCATTAATTTAATTATTTTATTTTTGTACTAAAATTACATTCTATTAAATGTGACAAACTCATTTTTCCATCCCTGCTGTATTTTTCCATTCTTGCTATTGTCTGTAAACAGTAAATTATATGAAGTAGATTTGAAAACCCAAAGAGGGTGTTTTTTCCCCTCAGTGACTAAGAGGTATTATTTGAAGTGTCTACAGTGTTAGCAATGGAGAAGGAAATGGCAACCCATTCCAGTATTCTTGCCTGGGAAATCCCATGGACAGAGGAGCCTGGTGAGCTACAGCTCTTGGGGTTGCAAAAGAGTCAGACACAACATAGTTAATAAAACAACAACAGCAGTGTTAGCAAACCCCAGAAACTCAGCTTAGTATATGCTACTCAAAATCAGAGGTACCCGAATCACTGACACTTTCCGAGATGGAGACTAACAACAGCAATAAAGTAATCCATTATTATAGCAACAAACTACTGAATTCAGAATTTTTTATCTGGAAAAGTTCAGTTCTTTTTAGCAGTCATCTCGGCTTTTTATTGCATGGGCTTAGGAGTCAAATCACGTGGGTTCTAGTCCTGACTCTTATTTCCAGCTGTATGGGTCTGGTCAAGTTCTTGCCTCGAGCGTCCTCATTACTTCATCTGTGATTGGATATTAGAGGTCCTCATCTCCTGACATTTAGAAGAGTACCTTGCCTACAGTAGACACTCAATGGTATTAGTTGCCTTTGTTGCTGCTGTTTTCTTTTTATGGCCTCCTCCTCCAACAGTCTTCTAAAAAATGTGTGAGTCTCATTAAGTTAGATGTGAGATGGCTGCTGATAGATTCTTCTGGCTTTAGTCGTAACTGGGATGGATGTAGAGTCAGTTTTTGAGTTCTGTTAACTAGAATAATAATCTTGGCATTCCACTACTCCATTCAGTGCAGCAAAACAAGTCCTCTCTCTTCATTCACTTAAAAATAAACATTTATTGAACACTTACTAATTTTAAAGTTTGAACTGAAAAAATAAAATCCTGTTCTGCTGGAACTTTTGATCTGACTCTGTGACTTTCAGTCACAAAGCATTGGCAAGAAAACAAGTGAATACCAACAAACACTTTTGCATTTGCAGAGTTTTTTTTTTTTAACATATAGATAAACAAATTTGAAACTGATGAATGAATGTTATTCTGTGCATACACTTCCACATTGTGTGTAAATAAATGCCCATGTGTTTGCTCTTTGAACTGTTGCAATAGATGCTGCATGTGACAGCGTGAACCTGTCAGGAGAGAAAAATGTACCTTTTGTGTTTTTTTAACTGTTGTTGTTGCTCAGTCGCTCAGTAGTGTTTGACTCTTTGCGACCCCATGAACTGCAGCATGCCAGGCTTCCCTGTCCTTCACCATCTCCTGGAGTTTGCTCAAACTCATGTCCATTGATGATGCCATCCAACCATCTTATCCTCTATCATCTCCTTCTCCTCCCACCTTCAATCTTTCCCAGCATCAGGCTGTTTTCCAGAGTCAGTTCTTGGCATCAGGTGGCCAGAGTGTTGGAGCTTCAGCCTCAGTCCTTCCAATGAATAGTCAATGATTTCCTTTAGGATTGACTGGTTTGATCTCCTTGCAGTCCAAGAAACTCTCAAGAGTCTTCTCCAACACCACAATTCAAAAGCATCAGTTCTTTAGTGCTCAGCTTTCTTTATGGTCCAACTGATTTCTCTGTAGGTCAGATGTTAAAGAATCTGCCTGCAATACAGGAGACTCGGGTTCAATCCCTGAGTTGAGAAGACCCTCTTTAGAAGGGAATGGCAACCCACTCCAGTATTCTTGCCTGGAGAATCCCATGGACAGAGGAGCCTGGCGAGCTACAGTCTGTGGGATCACAAAGAGTCAGACACGACTGAGTGACTAACACTACTCTGCTCACATCCATACATCTAAGTACTGGAAAAACTAGAGCTCTGACTGTACAGACCTTTGTCAGGAAAGTGATGTCTCTGCTTTTTAATACGCTGTCCAGGTTTGTCATATCTTTTTCCCCCAGGGAGCAAGCATCTCGATGGCCGCATTCACCATCTGCAGTGATTTTGGAACCCAAGAAAATAAAATATGTCACTGGTTCCACTTTTTCCCCACCTATTTGGCATGAAGGGATGGGACCAGATGCCATGATCTTAGTTTTTTGAATGTTGAGTTTCAGGCCTGCCTTTTCACTCTCCTCTTTCACCCTCATCAGGGGCTCTTTCGTTCCTCTTCTGTTTCTGCCATTAGAGTGGTATCATGTGCATATCTGAAGTTGTTGCTATTTTTTCTGATATACACCTTGATATATTCAGACAGCAGATATTCAGAATGCCCGCAGTGCTGGATATTGGGTGAACAGGAGTGAATTAAGAAAAAATAAAATCCCGTGTTTCCTAGAGATCACAGGTGTAGCTTGTTTAGCAAAGAGTTTCAAATCCTATCTCTGCTTCTTTCTTGAGGTATGACTTTGGGGCAAGTTAGTTAACCTCTTTATACCTCAGTTTCTTCATCTATAAAATGGCTCTAATAACCACATAGGGTTGTGAAGATTAAATTATTTGTACTACTAATGACTACCAATATTATCATTGTTACTATTCTGTGCCAGTAGTGGAGTATAAACAACAATTTTGAATTGAAATGGGGATAAAGGACCTCCTGGGGCATTTTGTAAAACTGTAACCAAACCATATTACTACTTTCATCAAGAGTGTTGGGTTTTAATTAATCTCAAAAATTTACAAACAACTCCTGCAGCTCCATTCTGGAAAAATAAACAACCCAATTAAAAAGTGGGCCAAAGAACTTAACAGACATTTCTCCAAGGAAGATATAAAAATGGCTAACAAACACATGAAAAGATGCTCAACATCACTCATTATCAGAGAAATGCAAATCAAAACCACAATGAGGTACCACTTTACACCAGTCAGAATGGCTGCCATCCAAAAGTCTACAAGCAATAAATGCTGGAGAGGATGTGGAGAAAAGGGAACCCTCTTACACTGTTGGTGGGAATGCAAACTAGTACAGCCACTATGGAAAACAGTGTGGAGGTTCCTTAAAAAGCTGCAAATAGACCTGCCATATGACCCGGCAATCCCACTGCTGGGCATATACACCGAGGAAACCAGAATTGAAAGAGCCACGTGCACCCCAATGTTCATCGCTGCATTGTTTACAATAGCCAGGACATGGAAGCAACCTAGATGCCCATCAACTGACGAATGGATAAGAAAGCTGTGGTATATATACACAATGGAATATTACTCAGCATTAAAAAAAAATTCATTTGAAGCAATTCTACTCAGATGGACGAAACTGGAGCCCATTATCCAGAGTGAAGTAAGCCAGAAGCAAAAACAACAATACAGTATATTAACACATATATATGGAATTTAGAAAGACAGTAATGAGAACCCAACATGGGAGACAACAAAAGGAACGCAGATGTATAGAATAGACTTGTGGACTTTGTGGATGAGGGTAAGGGTGGGATGAGATGGGAGAAGGGCACTGAAGCATGTTAATTGTCATGTGTCTAATCAATCGCCAGCCCAGGATTGATACTCGGGACTGGTGCAGCGAGATTTCCCAGGGGGGAGGGAGGAGGGAGGGGGGACCCGGAGGGGAAGCATATGTAAACCCATGGTGATATCATAACAATGTATGGCTAAAACAATAATTAAAAAAATAAATAAATAAATATTAAAAAAAAAAAAAAAAAAAAAAGATTTAAAAAAAAAAATTTTTAAAAATTAAAAAAAAAAAAAAAAAAAAAAGAGTGTTGGGTTTAAACTCCACTCGTTTATTGAGTGAGGCAGGTCATTACAGAATCAAGAGTGGTCAGTAAGTGATCCTTTAGTTTCTTTGGAGGTTTTTATTTACTAGAAAGTTTACTGTCATAGAGTGTGTGGGAATCTCTCTCTCTCATTTTCCCCCACACCCTTACCACAATGGATTTCATCTATCTTTTTTGATTTTTGCCAATCTTTGGTGAAAAATAGTATCTCATTTCTGGCGCTCTGTCTTTCTTTATTTATGAGTGAGTTTGAGCATTTTCATATATTTAGTTGCATATCCTTTGTTCATTTTTAATTGGATTTCTTCTTAATTTTTGTAAGGTCTTTATATATTTAACAACCTAACTGTTTGTTGTAAAGCTTGCGCTTGTCTTAAATTCAGTTTGTTGCTTTTTTTTTTACTTTGGATATAGAAGTTTCAAAGAAGAAGAGGAAGAAGAGAAAATTACCCTCTGATGTGAATGAAGGGAAGACTGTCTTTATCAGGTATGACTTTCTATCTGGAGAACTGCTGTTTCTGTTGCCTTCATAAGATTTTCTTCTCTTCCTCCTCCCTCCCTTCCTTTCTTCTTCTTTTTCACTAATTCTGCTGGCTAGGCCAAAAAGTTAGATGCATGTAAGACCATTAGCACATCTGCCTAGGAACTTAGCACACAATGGCAATCAACTGTACACAGGAAATAAACAGCAAAGGCCTCTGTATCTTGTCCTCATTTAGGTTCCATTCTTTGTAATTGGGGTTGCTCATTGGAACAGATGAATTCTTCAACTGTTGTTAGTAGAAGCATCTTGCTTCTGGCCTTTGTTTTAGGGTGAATGCTGGGGAGGGATTGTACCTCTTGTCCCAAGTGAATTCTCTCCTCACGCCTGACTGATCTAAAGTCATGTCCATAAAGTGAAGCATCCTGTTTCCTGGAAAACAGAGAGGGGGATACCGTATCATGTTGCCTTTACTGTTTCAGTTGTACTAACTGCCTTAGGTTGGCATTTTCAGGAAGTCGGTATGTCCTTGGCACACCTCAACGGCCTTTGCATCCTTTCTTCAGTACCATTTTGCTAGGGCTATTTGGGTCTTATTTTAGAGATTTCTGTTTTATTCTCTTGTACAGTCTTTTAAAGATGGTTTTCATTATGCAAGTAATTTATGTTTATTGTGGGAAATTTAGGAAATGAATAGGCAAAAAGACATACACACAAAATTAACTTTCATCGACACTCAAGGAATACCCATGCATGTGTTCACATCATAAATACTTAACAAGGATGATTTCAGTGTATACATGCTGTGCTGTAGCCCATTTTCTTCCTTTATAGCATGTCTCCTTTTTTTTTACTGTGTTATTTGGAATTTCCATATAAATAATTTAATGTTTGTAGAGGACTCTGTGTAATAGGAATGAGGAGTGTCACACTTAGAAGCCTGTGACCTCAGTACCAAGGATTCCCTTCCTTTTACATGTTTTTAATTTAAAGAGAACTTAGGAAAGGAAAGAGATGGGAGAGAGAAGGCTATGAACACAGTGAGGCAAATTAGAAGCAATAATGTAGCTAGGATGTGTCTTATTGCAGAAAATCTTTTTTATCTTGGTTGCTCAGTAAGCTAAAACTGTTTATGGGGCTGTGAATTGAGCAAAAGAGAAGTAAAATTGTAGATATTTATTTGAGACTCTTTTTCTTACCCCTAGAAGGCTGTGCATAACTGGGTTAAGAATCTTTACACTGTGTTGAAATTTAGTAGAACAAAATCTCCTTCCAACATTTTTAATCCCACCAAGGGAAATAGTAGTTTTCTCTCTTTCTTTTTTTTGTACTTAGCTAATAATCCTTACCATGTTTGGTTTTGAGTTGCTGTTTTGAAGGATTTTCTGACTTTTGTAGAATTTTAACTGAAACCTAGATTTCATAGGAGTACAGAGGAGACATTGAGAGATGTTTGACTTCTCATTTGCTGTCAATCTTTTGGTTGTAAGGGAAACTGCTGCTGCTGCTAAGTCGCTTCACTCGTGTCCGACTCTGTGCAACCTCATAGACGGCAGCCCACCAGGCTCCCCCATCCCTGGGATTCTCCAGGCAAGAACACTGGAGTGGGTTGCCATTTCCTTCTCCAAATGAGAGTGAAAAGGGAAAGTGAAGTGGCTCAGTCGTGTCCGACTCTTAGTGACCCCATGAACTGTAGCCCACCAGTCTCCTCCATCCATGGGATTTTCCAGTTAAGAGTACTGGAGTGGGGTGCCATTGCCTTCTCTGTAAGGGAAACTAATTTTGGCCAATTTAAGTGAAAAACCTGGTTTGTTGGATGAATGTTAGGCTAGGTCACAGAATCAAAGTTGTCAAAGAGCAAACCTCAAGAAGGGACATTTTGCTGGGACCTTTGCTGTGGAAGACTGTGTGATCCTTTCTCTGAAGACACCCATTCTTGTTTTATCCCTTGTTAAAGTATAACATGTATTCTATAAAGTATGTGTACAATCCAGTGACATTTTTCATATATATAGCCAGAGATATACATATACCTTTATATGTGGAGATACATATATATGTTTCAGAACATTTTCAGCTTCCCATACTGTTGTTTTGAGGTGAATCTGTATTTGCAACTTCTGTCTCTGTATATGTGTGTTCAAGTTTTATATTCCTGGGAGAGAAAATCTGATTAACAGAGGGAGGTCAGTCAGTTATGGCCGATGGGCAGAGTCATACATTGGTGGTCTGGCTAGTGGGGTCACCCCTTGGTGCTATCCTTGGGGAGGGTGGTTCCAAGGAACCACTGACTCACTCACCTTGTACTGGAACACAGGAGCTCCCTTTTGTAATTGACCTCTCCGGTGACCTGATTGTTCTTCATAGAAACCTGTCCTTCGACTCAGAGGAAGAAGACCTTGGAGAGCTCCTGCAGCAATTTGGAGATCTTAAATATGTCCGCATCGTCTTGCATCCAGATACAGAGCATTCTAAAGGTATTTGCTGTCATCTGGTCAGCCCCAAAAGGATTGAGACCACTGTTGTGGGCACTGACTAGGTTACATGAGAGCAGAATGTGTGCCACTCTGAGGGCTCCACCATCATCCAGGTTTCTGTGATCCATAGATGCACCAAGGACATTCTGAGGTTGTCTTCCAGTGATGTCAAACTCAGCATCTGTCATGGTGCTGCCAGCCATAATTTTGTCTAAGCTTTTTAAGCTCTTGCTTATTTACTTTAGGGTAATGAATTCCATTTGTTGTTCTTTGAATTTCAAATGTGATAGCATCTCATGGGTATTAATCATTCCATGGTGCTTGAAATTGCTCAGATATTTTTCAGTTGCTTTTGTTAGTGAGGGAAGCTGATGGAAACTCTGTTGCAGTGCCCACACTCAGAAGGAAAAGCAGAAGCACTGCCTTAGTGGTGGTGCTGGTTTTTTTCCCCCCTAAGCTATTTCTTTTGAGCTTAAAGGTGGACCATACCTCATTCTAATATACTGTTCTTAGATAAGCATCTTTTCAACCTATTCATAATCTTTGATTTTATTGAGTACAGTTGTTCTGCTAAAGCAGTGACTTTTTAATTCATTCTGGTTCTTGATCCCTTTGAGATCTAGTAAGAACTCTGAACCCTATCCTCATAAAAATGCCATTTCTGAGTGTTTTGGAGCTCTCTGGAGCCTATCTATGGATTAATTATCTCCATTCTAAATTTTCTTATTTTCCAGTTTGATGAAACCTGATCATTTTTAGTTTTTATTTAGCTATAGAAGATGTAAAATGAGGTAGTATAATGGAAAAAAGACTAAACTGCTTTCTGGAGGTTAGGGGTCTAATCCCAGCTAAATCACCAGCTGGATGATTTTTTGGCACCCATTTAACCACTCTGTTCTTCCGTTCCTTATCTGTAAAATGAGTGGGTTCAACTAGAGTAATCACTTAAGGTGTCTTTAGCTCTGATACTCAATTACACTTCTTGGACCTTCTCCATTTTTATTTTTCTGAAAATGAGCAACTAGAATTGCATAGAATGTTACAAGTACTGTCCCATACTGCTTGACTCTGATCATCTCTTTTATCTCTTTCTGAGTGTCCTAATGTATTGGGTAGACATTTTTAGAATGGAGTCTGTGGTTGAATTGCTCAGTCTCTTTCTTGGTCTATTAATGTTAGCTGAGAGTTAATGGTTTTAATAAGCACAGTTTGTTTGTTTTTTTTCCCATGATACATTGTCTTTCCCTAGCTCATATTAGATTTTCCTGGCACTTTTTCTGCCTACTCACACAGCCTTGGCCGCCTCCTACCTCTCATCCCTGTTAGCTGCTATTTTACTGCCTGGAAGGGCTAAGTATTATCTGAAGACTTTTAGGGAAGTGTTAAAACTGACCCAGTAGTTACCCTGGAAATTCCCATGATAACATTCTTACCCATTCAGAGAGAAGAACCCATCTTATTTTCTTCATTGGACTTCTTTCTGTATTACTTGTTGCTTCCTATTGAGTATGTACTAATGGTGGATGTTATGGTAGGTGCTTTGGATGTAGAAACAGCCAAGAAACATGGGCTTTCTTCCTGAGACGTTCAGGTCTTTTGGGGAAGATGCTCCCTGACATCCATAATAGAAATGGGCGTGGAGGATGGCTGGGGTGGAGTGTAGGGGCAGGGGAGGGATGTGGGGGTACTTAGCTCTGCCTGCAGGAGGCAGGGAAGACCTCACTAGATGTGGCCTTTGGGTTGGCTTGCCGCATGCGTCCTTGCAGGCCAACATGGCTGCCATTCATTCTTAGAGGGGGAAAAGGTCAGTGCTCCAGTAGCTCTAGGAAATATGGCACTGCCTTCCTTTGTGAGGGAAGAATTAAGGTTTATAGGAATGCTAACAAAATGTTATGGGACTTAATTTTTTTTTTTTGAGTTTACTGTAAAGTGAACTTTTTTTTCCCTTATAAAAGCTGCTTTTTATCAAAAAAAGCAAAAAATTAGGATAGTTGATAGGCCCTGCCTGTAACCAGTGAAAGGTATGCCTGTGGAAATTCTATAGCAGGAGTCAAAAGTAGAGCTCATGACTTTCCAGTTCACCACTATATTCACGGACAGAGACCTCCAGGAACTGGACCTGCCCTCATCTGATGCCTCTTAAGTGACTCTGATATCTGTAGTTTCAGGCTTAAGTGATTGCTGCTTCATTTTTTTTTTTTTTCCAATATACTAACAAGCACGTAGAAAGTAATACTGAAACATTAGGCTGGAATTTCTCTAGTATTTCTTGTGGGTATTTCTCATTGCATGAGATGGTGCGACTAAAGTTTCTAAGAAGCATTAGAAAAGATGAAGGGAGTAATAATAAAATTTCATTGTGAGCGGGTGTGCTGTCTTGCCTGTCTTGAACCCCTTGGTGCTGGACACAGTGCTTTTCAGTTTAGTTTCATTGTACTTAACAAAAGGATGCCACTACCCCTCCCACTTCATGTCAGGCTGCCGCCATGCGTAGTGTCTTTGGCTTCCAGGTGGGCCATGTGAGTTTGGGATCTCACTTAGTTTTGTCTCTCTGTGCAGGCTGTGCGTTTGCCCAGTTCATGACTCAAGAAGCAGCCCGGAAATGCCTTGAAGCTGCCTCTCCAGAAGCTGAGGTAAGGAAGACGTTTCCTTTACTCTGTAACTTAGGTGATAGTAGCTCCCCAGGGCAACAGTTGATATTTCCACAAAACTTTATTATTATTATTGTCAGTGATATAAAAATAATAAAGCTAAGACTTATTGAACACGTAAACGTGTGTTAGGACTTCCCTGGTGTCTCAGTTGGTAAAGAATCTGCCTACAATGTGGGAAACCTGGGTTTGATCCCTGGGTGGGGAAGATCCCCTGGAGGAGGGCATGGCAACCCACTCCAGTATTCTTGCCTGGAGAATCCCATGGAGAGAGGACCGTGGTGGACTGCTGTCCATGGGGTCACACAGAGCTGGACACGACTGAGTGACTAAGTACAGCACAGTGGGTGTTAGGCACTGAACTTGACACGCATGACCTTGTTTAGTCCTCACATCAGCCCTATAGTTGTTTGTAAGGTAAGTAATAATGTCATTATCCTTTATAAGTGAGGAAGCAGGTATGATAATTATATTATGGGTCAGTTTCTGTATATCAATCTCTATCCTAGGCTGATGGTATGAAAGACTGGGACAAGAAGGGATTAAAGCCATCTGTGAAGTGGAGTAAATGTTTGAGAGAGAAAGTGTATAGGTGATAGAGAATTTTTCTGTGTATCCTATAACCAAGTATAAATTGTTTTGAGCTAAGTTATCATGTATTGCTATTGTCTCTTAAATTCTCCTGAGTAGAGTTATCACTACCATTTCATTAGCTTTCTTTAGCATACTAAAAAATTGCCTACCTACAGATCGTTTTTCTTAATTTGGTCCTACTTTGGGACTAATCAACTCCCTGAAAACAAATGAACATGTGGCCTTTGCATAGCTGTGCTAAATACTGTTCGGCTCAGTGATCTACTTGCATCTGGTTGGCCTAAAACATCCTAGCGGCAGGGGTCAACACAACAATGGGGTTTTGCTGTTTTCCCTTTCCTTGGTGCTCCTTGTCAGGTGCTTAGTTTCTACTCATCATGAACTTTAATAGAGAGGTCGCAATCTGTTTCAGGGTGGTGGACTTAAACTAGATGGCCGGCAGCTTAAGGTTGACTTGGCAGTTACACGTGATGAGGCTGCAAAACTCCGGACAAAGAAGGTGAAGAAGCCGACTGGGACCCGTAACCTCTATCTGGCCCGAGAAGGCTGTGAGTAGTGGCAGGGAGAGGGGACCCAGGCTTCGGAGTAGCTGGCCACTTCCCATGACAGCGACCCGGCAGTAGTATGTTTGGACCATGTTTCAAATTAAAAACCCTGCATCCTCTTTAATGGTGGTATATTATTATTATTCCACTTTAGCAGATGTAGCAGATATTCCACCTAAACAGATGCACAGCTTTCTGTTAGGAAGCCTTCATCCAATTCATGGATTAGCCAGTCTGCATTCTCCTTTCTGACTGATTGATTGCCTTCAGACCTTTTCATCAGAAGATTATCAGGGCAAAGAGAGAGGAAAAAACCCAAATTACCTTTGTCCCTTGTCCTCATTTCTGATAGGTTTTCTGAAGGAGTTGAAAATTATGATTATAATTACTCTTTTGGATTACTCATGGATTTTAAAATATGCACTGAGTACCTTTCCCTTAGTGTCAGAAGCATAATCAGAAATTAGCTTTAGTTAAGACAAAAGAGGGAATTCCTTTCTTTAGGTCACACAGTATGGCCACTTGCTGCACAACCTTACCGCCGGGACTAGCCAATGGGAGGCTGTTAACCTTTGAGACCGGGCCCCGTGTTATACAGGGTGGCTGTTCTCTTGGCTGGCTTATCTCACCGTTTAGTAATGGCTCCCAAATACATGAGCAGGGAAATTCCCAAGGACAGGTCATAGGTAGAGCATATTGGCATTCCGAATACCTAAAATGTACGTATTTCCAGAACTTCCTTTAGGCCTTCCCATCTGACTTTGGGCATGACATGAAATTTTTTGAAGGGAAGGAAGAAGAGGAACAGAATCACAATGTTCAGAGTTTTAGTCCTTGAGAGCAACTCACAGACAAGAACTTAGCCCTGTAGCCTATTTGTGGACCTACCCAGATACCACTGTGTCCTGGCCAGCATAGTCCTCTGGGCCCTCTACAGAGAGCTTGCATCATTCACATCACATTCCTCTTATTGCTCAGTGAAAATTCCCTTGCTGATGTCTTGGCCTTTTTCCCTCTTTCTGCAGTGATTCGTGCTGGGACGAAGGCTGCAGAGGGTGTGAGCGCTGCTGATATGGCCAAGAGAGAACGAGTGAGTAGATTAGGCACCAGCTTCAGGTTCTGCGGGACTTAATATAAATCGATAAATAATAGTGGTAAAGGTGCTCATCAAAGAGCCAAGCAAGTATCGGTCACAGGTGCTACTTACAGTATTGTTAGAAAACAGGTGTATAGGTGGAACAGCCACTAACCCGACGTTATACAAAATATCATGTCAACATTATGTACTGGGTCTTATTCTTTGTTTTCGTAATGCTCAACAGCATGTGTTTGCCAGATAGTATGCTTCTAGATCATGCAGTAGACACTTAGAGGCTCAGGCTATATATAATTAGGTGTCAGTATAAATGCAGAATAACATGAGAAAGGAAGGTCAGTGTGGGCTAGGGTAAATAGGGAAGGAAGTGTGGATGTGGATCTTGGAAGGGAGAGATAAGATGTATTTTGGTGGAGGGAGGGTGGTATCTCCAGATTATGAAATCATTTTAGGAAAACCCCATATTATGGGATTTCTAGTGATAACTGATACTGTTGAGTTCCTTTGTTGCTTGACAGTCTTTGTTCCAATAATTTTTACTTTTGCCCATGTAGCTTGCTTTCGCAAAGCTAAGCCAGCCTAGAGTGGTAAAGATGCATGATCATGAATAGATTTAGCTCCAGAACCTGGAAGTGCAAAAGATGATGGACAGAGATGAGAATGTAGTAACAGCTGGAGGCAGCATGTCTTTTCTGTGTGCAGGTTCTTTTCTGTGTTCTGTCCTCAACAGTTTTTGGTAGTGAGCATTTGGAGATCATGGTATGTGGGGGGCATTGGATGTCCTTTTCTGATCCTAATGCAATAGTGACACATTTAATTCTCCTTAAAGGGAATTTTCCTAGCAAAAGGCTCACTAGATTATATGCGTTATAACTGAACAGCAGGCACAGCTTTTCCTGTTGAATTTAGGCATGATAACCCTTCAAATAGCCCTTTTAATATTCGTTTCCAGGGTATTTATTTTGTGAGTCGCTATAATAGTACCTTTACCAAATAAGAAGCAGCAAAAATGAAACTTGATAAAAGTGTAACTTAGAACTTTTTTCTACTGAGCTGCTTTTAAGAAACAAGTCAGGAGAAGGTCACCCTCTCACTTTAGAGATTGTCCTAGGGCCAGTGCTTTGTGCAACATAGGTGAGGCTCTGGAAACTGTTTCTATTGACGTTTCTTTGCCTCAAGGTGGCAGAGTTGAGACAAGACAGTATTCTGTCTAGTATTCTTTAAGTAAATCCATTTCCTTTTGGAAGGACTAAATAATTAGTTTGAGTTGGTGGATAGGTAAGGACTTGGCATAGATGTTAACTACAGTGTTATTTATTATTTGCTCTGGACCAGATTTGAGCTTGGGGACCAGCTCAAATTATTTGTAGATGTTAACTACAGTGTTATTTATTATTTGCTCTGGACCAGATTTTATGCATATTACCTTATTTCAGCCTCACATCAGTATTGAAAAATTGGTATTGTATTTTGATCTGCAGTTCTACCCTGCAGGTGAAATTATTGAGGCTTAAAAAGTGTTACGTAACTTCTCAAATTCAGACCGATTCCAGAGCCCATGATCTTATCACCCACCCACCCTCTTGCCTCCTTGAGCCTTTCTTTCCCTGTTTGCTGGGAATCATCAAAAGGCTGCAGCATGAGTGATTTCCCTTATTTTTTCTAGATGTGTGGTTACTGGATCGGGGTCATGATTCTTTCCTGTTGGAGAATTATGTGCCTGTATCTTTAAAGAGTGGATTGTACTGTTAACAATTTGTTTTTCTTTCAGTTCGAGTTGCTGAAGCATCAGAAACTCAAGGACCAAAATATCTTTGTCTCCCGGACCAGGCTGTGCCTGCACAATCTCCCAAAGGCCGTGGATGACAAACAGCTCAGAAAGCTGCTGCTGAATGCCACCAGAGGGGAGAAGGCGGTGCTCATCAAGGAGGTGAGAGTTGGCCCTGCCCACTCGGGACTTTGGCACTCATAGTCGGAGCACATGTTTAGTTCAGGCTGTGGTGCTAATGGGTTTCCCTGGTGGCTCAGCAGTAAAGAATCCACCTGCGTTGCAGGAGAAATGGGAGATGCAGGTTCAATTCCCTGGATCGGGAAGATCCCCTGGAGGAGGAAATGGCAACCCACTCTAGTATTCTTGCCTGGGAAATCCCATAGGCAGGGGAGCTTGGCAGGCTATGGTGGGCTACAGTCCATGGGGTCGCAAAGAGTTGGACACGACGGACATGACTGAGCGTGCATGCCTATGGTGCTAGTAGGTTGACAGATTTTCTTTTGGGCTCATTGTCAGCAAACAAGACTGGGTTTGGTGATTTTCATGGTCTGGGGGGTTTCTTTTTTTTCCCTCTTCTAAGAACTGTTTTTCACATCTGACCAGGTTGCAGCAGAATGTGCAGAAGTATCTGTGCTCATGACTTAATTTAGCAAGCATTTATTGGATGCCTGCTGCATTCTCAGCATGATGCCAGTTGCTGTAATGTTAGTTTTCTTGCACAGAAAATAATCTGTGTCCTTTGCTCTTTAGAGGAGCATTTCACTACCATTTAGGCTCTTGCGCTATACTAAGTTCTCAGTGCCCTGGGTGAGCACAGGGAGTCACTTGGGTCTTCAGCAGTTGTGCTAGACAAACTCTGAATACACACCAAGACTTCATCAGGCTCTTTGTGACTACATAAACCTCTGTCCTGCCCCCACAGCACCCCCACATGCCTGTTGTGGCATTTGTTACTTCACTGTCCTAAAATTGCCCGTCAGTCCTTTCTCCCAACCACACTGAGCTCTTTGAGAGCAGGTGTCATCTCATTGTTGCCAGTTGTTGGCATAGTCCCTGGCACATAGTCTCCTCTTGACCAGTGCTTACTGAATAAGTAATATAGACAGTATTAGGAATCTGCTTTGCTCTGATTCATCACCGTAAACTATTTTCCTACTCCTGGAAATCCTCTTCAAAATGTATGATATTGCTATTCAGGGAATTACAGGAGAGAATGTGAACATAGCTGACGCCACTCTTGGTAAAACCATTCAAAGAGTTACTGTCATAGGAGTCAGTTGTGTAATTTCTCATCAGCAGCCACAGTACTTAGTAAGAGTCTGTGTATCTAATACCTGTCATCGCTTAGAGACATATATGTGTGTTTTACAGTATTTGCATTATATTGAATTTTCTCTTTAAATGTTTTGTATGTGTAAGTATAGTGTTTCAGCTAAGATAGTAAGCTTTTTGAAGATAAGAGCCTCATTTTATGTTTTTTTTTTAATGAATACCTGAATCATTTTACTATACACTGAAGGCTAGTAACATTGTAAATCAACTATACTTCAATAAAAATTTTTTAAAAAGCAAAAAAATCAGTTACAGTTTCTTTTGAAATGCAATCCAAACTTCTTAATCACTAAGAAAACTAGGGAAGAAAAGAGTATTAAGACACAGTTTCTGTGGCTCTGTTATAAAGAGCATGCCAGAGGAGCCACAGGTTAGTACAATGTAAATGTTCATCTCAAAGATGAAAACAACCCACCAGTAGTGCCAAGGGCTGGAATATTTAGTAATATCCCCACTGAAGATGAGAATATTTCTACATTGTTTTGAGTGTACCAATTTTAATTTTGTTTTGCTGAGGTAAGTCTTCATAACATACCACTTCATCGATGCTGTGCTCAGCCAGTCTGCCATCTGCAGTGGGCCAGTATCTCTCTCTCGATGGCCCCTCCTCTAGCTGTGAGTGGTAATCACTTCACCTGCTCAGTACTGTCCTGACTCAGTTCTTTCATTCTGCTACTTTGTTCAAAAGACTGTCAGCTTCTTTGCCTTGGGCATCACAGTTGTAACTCTGAAGGTCCAGAATAAATCTGGATCCAGGCGGGTGAATTCTCAAATTGGCAAAAGCTGCCATTTTTATGTAGGTTGCTAAACAGCCATGGTTCTGCCAGGTGTGCACTGACTCCATCATCACCTGCTTCCGGAAAATGGACTAGAGGCCTTTTGGAATGGTCTCACCTTCCACTTTGGCTCTGAGCACGAAGTTGAGGGTACGCCATGCTGCATCGAAGCAAGACCTTGGGCCAGGCCTGGGGGTGGCAGCTGAGGAGACTGGAGTGCTTCGCAGTGTGTCTGGCTGCCTATATGCTTTTCTCGATTTCCCTGCAGTACATGGCACCATTCTAGGCACAGAGTAGATACTAGACACATACCAAATGCGGCATCCACATGTTCCCGATACCTAGACTTCTCTGTTACCTGACAACCACAGCTTCCTGGGAGTAAAACAATGTAAATGATCAGTTTTCTCAAAATACCCTACCATTCCTCGGTGCCCCAAGATGCCTGGTACAGCTTAAAGTTTTAGGAAAAAATCATGCAAGAGAAGATCTGAGCTCTGAGGAAATACAGCTGAAGCTCTTTCCTGTATTTCTGAGGCTATTTGTTGATCAAGATCTTCCTTATGCCTGAACTTTCTTATGTAAAGCCATCAGTCCTTCATCCTTCCCGTCTTCAGTATTATCTCTTCTGAGTGGTTTCTTCAGTGAGGAGACCTGCAGACAGCGCTTCAGGCTCGGTGCTGATTTATACAACCCCAAGTACCACGTACCTCTCAGCTTGTGTGTGCTGTCATGTCAGCAGTTAGCCATTAAAATCCTTCCTTGAGAAGTTTACCTACATGCTTATTTGGAGGTCTGGGTGGATGCCTGTAAACCCTTGGCTGCTGCTGCTGCTGCTGCTAAGTCGCTTCACTCCTGTCCGACTCTGTGCGACCCCGCAGACGGCAGCCCACCAGGCTCCCCCGTCCCTGGGATTCTCCAGGCAAGAACACTGGAGTGGGTTGCCATTTCCTTCTCCAATGCGTGAAAGTGAAAAGTGAAATTGAAGTCGCTCAGTCATGTCCAACTCTTCGTGACCCCATGGACTGCAGCCCAGCAGGCTCCTCTGTCCATGGGATTCTCCAGGCAAGAGTCCTGGAGTGGGTTGCCATCACCTTCAAAAGCAAGAAAATATCTATTTAATGTGTTCTGTGCTCTCAGTAGGTATATTCTAATAAAACAGACATTCAGAAGTGTTACTCTAGTAAGACTCTTGTGATAGTGGTACAAATGAAGACTGTTTCAATAACCTGATTTCTCGTTGAAGCTGTTAAGGATCTTTATCCTCTAACTACTGATTCTTTTCCTCACTCTACTGGTAGTGTCGGGTGATGCGAGACCTGAAAGGAGCTTATGGGAAAATTAAGGGTCAGTCCTTAGGCTACGCCTTTGCAGAGTTCCAGGAGCACGAGCACGCCCTGGCGGCCCTACGCCACATCAACAACAATCCGGAGATCTTCGGGCCTCAGAAGGTGAGCCTCGTCCTGTGCGGGGGAACCTGTCCTCCGGGGGCCATTTATGGGAAGCCCTCTGACATTTCTGTGATGGGTAAGAGTGGCAAGGCCTTGGAGAAGTGAGCAGTGATTCAGGTGATGAGATGATTTACTACTCTAAATTGGGTAGTCTGCTTGCAGAACCGGCCCCTTGTCTTTAAGTAGAGGGAAGTGAGCAGCACCCTCTGACTTGCAAGCAAGAGGGTAGTGGGGTCAGGAGTGGCGAGCATCCCAGCTCATTGCATGCAGAGATAAGAAATCAAATGAATGACAGTCTGTCTCCTTCTGCCACAGAGACCGATAGTGGAGTTCTCTTTGGAAGATCGAAGGAAACTTAAAGTCAAGGAACTGAGGATCCAGCGCAGCCAGGTACAGAATTGATATTTTTTTTCCTCTTTGTTTTTTTAATTGTGGTAATATATACATCACATAAACTCTACTATTTTTAAGCATACAGTTCAGTTTTTTTTCCTGTTTTGTTCAGTTGTCGTTCTGTTCCCTTAAATTAGGTTCTCTGCCTCGCTAGGTTCTCGGTTACCCTTTCCTCTTAGTTTCCTAGAACTCTGCAGGCCATCTGTCCTCCGCTGGCCTGGCTGGTGATAGCTCCACAGAAGGCAAGGGAGAGGAGTGTCAGCCCGATGCTGCTACCAGTCAGCAGTGTTGTACGGCAGTGTTTGGGGATGGTTCGTGCCAGAATTAATAGCCAAGGTTAAGTTGTACATTACCTGTAGGTTTCAGCTATCTCTTCCATAATTCTTTTTTCATCCTGCATGCTCCAGAACTGTGATGCCTGGTAGTTTTAGTACTGTTTCTAATCTAGTGTAGTGTAGAGGAACTCTGGAAACAGGAAGACTCATATTCAAACTCAGGCTCTGCCCCTTTGTGAGTTCCTTGGCAAGTTACTACCCCTCTCAGCTTCAGCTTCTAGTTTATAAAAATAGGTTTAATATCATCTACGTTTAACATGTGTAAATTGTCTCACAAGCTACATGGTCAGTACGCAGTCGGTGCTCATTCTCTTGTCCATCATGCCACAGGACATAGAAGGCCAGGTTATTCTTGATTCCATAACTCTTACAGATCTCATCGATATTATACCTTAACTTGCATGTATACTAAACATTTGCTGTGTTCTGGGTCTTTATGGTGTATATCATGAGCATGACCTACAGAAGAGGAGTTTCAGTGATTCATCCTATGACCCTAGGTTGGAAAAACCTGGGTTCTGCTTATTATTCAAGGCAGCTTTGTTATTGTAGTTACAGAATTATTTACTGCCTCAATCAGAGGTGATTCTGTAACTTCTGGCTTAAAAAAAAATCAGGTGACCTTATTTGTTATCTACACTTACATACATACCCATCTTTCTGTTAAAGTGCCCCTTTCCCCTGACTCAGGGATACTTCTACTCAATTTCCATACTCATATTCCCCAAGTAGCATTTCCTCACCTCTCTCAAAAGAGTTCAGACTTTATTACTTGTGCTTTCATGAGCTTCCTTAGACTCTTTTTTAGTTTTTTACTTGGTTTATATCTCTTTTCTCCACTGGGCTGTGAGTCCTAAAAGGTAGACATTATTCTTTCATCTGTACCGTTACCACTTAGAGACTGGCATGTAAGAGACATAAATTAATACTAGATCTTTGTTCTCCCACTATGCCTATTTAGATTTCTGAGGTGAAAAGGACAGAATAACATTATTATTACTGCATTGATTTCACATGAATCTTCTTTGTCTTCCCCCACTTGTGCAAAATAAATATGTAACATACTTTATGTCCTCCTTCTCATGTCTTTTCCTTATCTTCATTTCATTAATTTTTTCTCTAAGGTTCTTCCTTTTTTTTAATGTGGATTTGAGTTTCTAACTTATCATTTTATCTCTCGTAATAAATTCATTTAGTATTTCTTGCGATGCAGGTCTACCAGTAATAAATTTCCTTAATTTTTTTTTGGAGGTGGGTAGGTGCCTCACCAAGTGGCTTGCAGGATCCTAATTCCCTGACCAGGGATCAACCTAGGGCCTTGGCGGTGAGAGCACCAAGTTCTAACTACTAGGCCCCAGGGAATCCCCAGATTTCTTTAATTTTTGTTTGTCTGGAAAAGTTTGTTTTTCCTTCACTTTTGAAGGATAATTACATGGATACTGAATTCTAGGTTGATGATTCCCCTGCCACACACACTTACTTTAAACACGTTATTCTGTTTTCTTCTTGCTTACATGGTTTCTGAAAGGAAATCCAGTGTAATCTTAACTTTGTTCCTCTGTGGGTAACGAGTTTTCCCCACCTCTGGGGAAAGATTTTTCTCCTTGATTTCTTGCAGTTTGATATGATATGCCTAGATGTACATTTTTTTTTGTAAATCCTGTTTAGTGTTTGAGCTTCCTGAATCTGTGGTTTAGTGTTTGTCCTTAAGTTTGAAAATCTTCAGATATCATTACTTCAGATACTTCTTTTCTTTCTCCTCATTCCCATTACACCTTTGCCCCGTGCTGCTGGCCCTTTGTTTTCTGCTGGCTTTTGAGTTTGGGGCATACATATACTTTCCCCTCGTTTCTGCATGGGGAAAGGAAAATGGTTGTTTTGTGTCCCCTACCCAGTAACCCTCTGTTATAATGTTAGGGCCTGTGAACTATTTGTGTTCACTTTCTTAAAGTCTCTAACTATTTGGGGGAAGAATTCCCCTTCTCTAGCCAAACTTAGTTCTCTTCTGCTGAGTGTTCCCAGCGAATAAATATCACCTAGTAACCAAGTGGCATTCTCTCATCTTCTGCAGCAAAAAGTGAAATCTAAGCCTGAAACTGGTGAGCCCCAGCAGGTTCCACTAGAGCCTGGGAAAAAGCAGCAACAGAAAGCAGCTCAGAACCGCATGCAGAAACAAAGCCAGGCCTCCGTGCAGCAGAAGGGGACGGCGGACTCCGTCTCGTGGGCAGGGTTCCAGACCAAGGCTGAAGTGGAGCACGTGGAGCTGCCTGATGGGAAGAAGAGAAGAAAGGTCCTGGCGCTCCCCTCACACAGAGGCCCCAAAATTAGGTGAGATCTGGGATGGCTTCTCAGAGGGTTTGTCTGACTTTGCCATTTTTCCTCTTTGGGGCTTTTGTGTGGATGAAAGGGATGCTGATTGCGCCCTTTCATGCAGTATCTCTATGCTGACAGAGTCACTCCTGGACCAAATGGAGGCCGGAACAGGACTGGCCTCAGGCGCCTCAGAGGAGCCTTCCAGGGTGGGCTCTGATGCCGTTCTTCTCCTCTGAAGCACTTCCTCTTGTCTTGATGGCTGTCTCTGAGGCCCACCTACTTGAGGTTTCTGTCTGGAACAACAGATTAGTGCAGTCAACAAAAATCAAATCTTTACAAAATTTTTGTTAAGTAAACAATGGTTTTTGAAAGTCCCTTGAGGTTTTTAAGTCAAAGCAACAGACAAGTATACAAATGTTGAGCCCTAGGACATTCTGTTGCAGTATCCCTTGATTTCTCAGGGGCTTAGAAAGAGCCAGTGTAAGAAAAGGCATTTTATCTTTTGGGCTGAGAAAACCTCAGGAGTGCCAATTAGAGGAAGAACTCAGGGTGACACTTGACCATGTTGTTTCAGGTTGCGGGACAAAGGCAAAACGAAGCCTCTCCCTCCCAAGAAGCCAAAGCCCCAGACAAACCACCAGAAGCAAGAGAAGCAGAAATTATCTTCCAAGCAGGTAAGTTTGTAGGCCCTGAGGCTTTGGTATGGCACAGCTCTGCCGGGTCGGCAGCCACCTGAGCCTTGATAGTTAAGCAAAGGATAAGGCTTCTTCTGGATTGTAGTTATGTACAGGGCTGCAGATGTGGAGGCACACAGTCCTAAAAGTGGGAGAAGAATACAATGAACCCCATGTATTTGTTACTCTGCTTCAACGATTACCTTGTTTTACCTACCCACCCCCTACCCCATCCTGTGAGTATGTTACAGTGAACTCTACCTCACTTGTAGATGTGCCCCATGTAGAAATGTGTATTGCACAGAAAAATATCTCAGGATTCTTCTCCAGCTGATCAGGCCTTAAACATACATATGGTTGCTCAGATGGTAAAGAATCTGCCTGCAGAGTGGGAGACCCAGGTTTGATCCCTGGGTTGGGAAGATCCCCCTGGAGAAGGGAATGGCTACCCACTCCAGTCTTCTTGCCTGTAGAATTCCATAGAATTCCCTTGCTGCTTTCTTCCTTGTTGCTATCATTTAACTTGTTCCTCTAGTACCCCATGTTGCTTATAAACTGGACATTAGATCCAGAGCCTTGATGAGATTTAGGTTCAGTTTCCTTGGTGAGAGTATTTCATAGGTGGCGCTATGTGCTTTCTGTCGTATTGTACCATGTGGTGCATCGTGTCTGGTTGCCTCATTTTCTTTTTACTTTTTATTTTATATTGGATTATAGCCCATTAACAGTGTTGTGATAGTTTTAGGCGGACAGCAAAGGGACTCAGCCATGCATATACGTGTATCCGTTGTACACATGGATCCAGGCGGCCACGTAACACTGAGCAGTTAACAACACTGCAATGTGTGCGTGTCAGTCCAAACTCCTTAACTGCCCATCACCCCATTCTTCCTCCCTTGGTTGCTTCATTTTTAGTGATGCTCTGATTCATCAGTAGCCTTAGAGATTGTCTGCCTCATCCCTCCATTTGTAAAGTCTTAGCACCCATTGATGATTGCCGTTTATTTAGATCTGTATTTCAGTATGAGTTGCAGAATGGTAATTTCTTTATTTTACCAACCCTTATGTGTTTTTTTAAGTAAAATTCTAGAAAAAAGAGCCTTTCCTTATCAACTGTTTGGTTACCATGGAATACCATTTGTGTAGGAAAGGCAAGGTAATTCTTGAGGGTTTTTTGTTTGTTTGTTTGTTTTTTATCAGTTCCCAGAGTAATGAGTTGTTTCCCTACCAGCCTTCTCTGAGAAAGAAAGGTTTTTGTAGCATTGTGAATTCCTGAGTTTCTGTGTACTTGACATGTTTCAGCCAGATGCAGTCATTATTCTGTCCCATTTGAGGCCAGCAGAAGCCCCTTCAGGGTGACTCCTGAGTCCTGACATAACCTTGCCTGTGGTTGTGTCCTTGATTCTAACACAATCGGATGTTCCTGCTTACCTATTACTTTGTCAGTCCTGGCATTAGCTTCCAAAGGGCCCTGGCTCTTTTTAGTAGAAAGTGGTGGTCATGCGTTCTTGATCATCTGAGGTCAAATTTTCCTTTTTACTTGCCTAGTCTCTTTATTTTAAGGGTACAAGATGCATTTGCCTTCTCATCCTACTCAAGAAATCTGTCTCTGGGAAGCCTCTAACCCAGCAGACTGCCTTATAGAGGTGTTTTTGAAGCCCTGTAATCCTTGCTGAAGGAAGGGGCAAGCGAGACCATTCAGACTCGAGGCTGACTCATCCTTGAGGATATCTGTGTGAGCATTTGGGAGTTGGAGGTGGGAGTGGTATTTTAGCGGGATCCTTCTCTTAGGCATTCCTGGTCTGTTTTCTCACCGATGGACTATCGTTTTTGGCGTCACTCCCTGGAAGTCCCTCATGTGGTGTCTGAACCTAACTCTCTTTCTCCCTTGGCTGGCCTGAAGGTAAGGTAATGCTTCATGCTTGAAACTGATTGTCTTATGTTTCCTTTCCTTTCATTTGCAGGTACCTAGAAAAAAAGCTAAAGGAAATAAGACGGAAGTTCGCTTCAATCAGCTGGTAGAACAATATAAGCAGAAATTATTGGGACCTTCTAAAGGAGCTCCTCTTGCAAAGCGGAGCAAATGGTTTGACAGTTGATGATGCTAGAAGACTGGGTAAGGAACTAGACTGTGTGCATCTTGATAACGCTTCCTGCCACTTGTCACTCACTGAGGGAAGAAGCCCCCTGAGAGCACTGCCACTTCCGGATGTGAACGTTTGGACTTTGGTTCCTCCTGTGCGTGGTTAGCTAACCACGAAGAAGAATATCAGGAAAACATTGTGACGCTTCCTACATATTCTGAGTGAAGTTGTGTCTATTAATTCTTACCCATTTTAATTGTGTTTCTCAAATGTGAACAATTATAAAAAGCATTCTTGACTGCTGAAGTTTTAAGATGTATATTTTGTTAAGTGTCTTCTCTAAATGAGATAATTTGTGGCTTTTTGAATAACAGACTCTCACTTTTAATATATGTGACTCCTTTATTATAATTTATAAGTGTCTTTAATATTCCCAACTCTCATTCAGTCATGTAGGCCTGCATACTGCAGGAATTAAGAAAGAGCAGAGAAGAATGATTTCCAACCTAATCTCTGAGGGTGGGAGAAAGTTGGAAAGTAATCGAGGGCATGGGGCCTGGCCAGGAACACCGCTTGATAATTGTCTGCCAAGTGAGTGGGGAGTAGCTAGCTGGTAGTTAACTTGAAGTCAGTTTGCAGTGGCCCACCCTGTCTGGCGCTAGCCTGTATTTCCTGTTTTCCAGCACCACTGCCTGAGGACTCAAGAGACTAGTGGGTAGAGGAGAGAGCAGTGAGCAGGAGGCCAGAGAAAGAGCTGGAAATACAGCACAGAGTTCTTGGTTCCCCAGTCCAGTCCAGTGCTATCGTGAGAGATGCTTTCTTCAGAACCATTGCTGACCTAGGGATAGCACTATTTCATTGCAGTATCTTGGGAAACCTGTGAATGCTCAGAAATGCTCCTAACTGGCTTAATGATGGGTGAAAGAGAGACCATGAAAATGCTAGAAGCTTTTGGAGAGAACTCTGTCTCCAGAGTTACCTTGAGACTGTGTGACCTGGGGAGTCCTGGCCTGGACTCTGTGGACGGAGTCAGACATGTTATTAAGGGTGTATTAATACATAGAATATCCACAGCCTGTCTGTCCTCTGCTCTGTTTTCCCTTGTCCAATTCTCTGCCCACCAGACAGTTTTCCCCCTGTTGTCTAAATATCTATAAATTAACCTTTAAAAATAATCTTAACATTTAGGATAGAGAACAGTTGGTGTTCATTCAGATAGCTTTGCCAGATTTTCTCAGATCCAGATGTTTCTCCTGACAGGTTTAGCAACCCAGTATGTTTAAAACATCATTCAGTTGCCAGAAAAGTTCTTTAAAAAGTTCTAGGGTGAATCATCCACTTTTTTAACACCCAGATTCCTTGTGTGACGTCCTGCTTGGGGACACGTTACCACTGGTTATCTGGGCAGCCTCTTACACTTGCCTTGGGAGTTTTAATGCAAGGAGAATTGTACCCACTTCTTCACATCAGAGCCTGATGCTTCATGAAATGGAATTTTCTGAATTAAACATGAAAGTGGACTTACGAACTCCTTGATTCAAAAACAACATCACGACAAGCATTTCATTTAACATCCAAGACTGAAGGCCGTCAGTCAGAACTTTCAAGTGTCAGTAGATTTTCTGGCTCGATTATACAGCAGCTTGACTCAGAGATACTTCTTTTAAATAAAGAGTCTTAAGATTGTGTACTGGCTGTTTCTTTGCTTTATTTTTTTTGTGTGTGTGTGAGGGGTGGTGTAAGTGGGAGACTCGGTTGATGTGAAGACTCTGCCTGGATCCAAAATGTACAAGTCCCCTCCTCTAGACTTCACCTGGGGCAAGAATTCTGCCTCCACTGTCTTGAAGTGAGGTTTGCAACTCCCTCTGTTACAGAGTCAGGGCATGTGAAGTTGTTCTTGGAAATACTTCCAAATGTCCTCTGGTAGGTTTTTGTCTTGAAAAGAGATCTTTCAACTAAAAATTGAGAGTAAAAAGTTCAGAGTACAGAACAATAACTTGTACCCTGTAAAATTCAGAGTACAGAACCTCAAGGCTCTGGAGAGCTCCTCCTCACCTTGCAGTTGACCTTCCGTCATCTGAGGAAGCAGGTCACCTAAGCCTCTGTGAGTGCTGACCACTCAGAATCTTCACTTCATAGGCCCTCTGGCTGACCCATATAGCTAGTTCATTGCTTAAAATTCCTGTCACTCACTTTTTGAGAAGTGACTGACAGGCTTCTACCAATTTTGTCATGTAACTGGTGATGCTGCCCACCCAACTTGGAAAGTTCCCTAGACTCCCCCATGGACTGCTTCATTATGCAGTAGCCACGTCATCAGACTGAGGATGCCCGAGGTAAGGTTGCATTTCCGTTTATCTCAGATAATGCTCGACTGTGCTTTCTCTCAGTCCTCACTGGTGACTGTGCTTTCTCTCAGTCCTCACTGGTGCTGAAAGGGCCAGGATAAGATCACTTTGTTACCTTCGGGCAGAGTAAAAATTTCCAGACCTCCCTTTGCCCACGGTTGACTAATTTAGAAGTTACACAGATGCACTGTCTTATTTTGGTTCTTTTGTTCTTGTCCTGACGCCTCTTCCTCTCCAGGATTAATTGCAGAGTCCAAGACTGCTCATTGATTGGGATGGTATTCAGTGGCCTGGTGGTGGATGAGTTATAAGTACATCTACAGTGACTGGCTTTTGATTCTGAACTGGTGTTTGGCTGCAGACAGGCTTCTGTGTTTGTGGAGTAATAAAGTGGGAAGCCTGTGAAGGACAGACTGACTCAAGCTTGGTAACCAGTTCTGAGAAGGGAACTGCAGAGTCACCAGAATAACCTTTTGGACCACCCCCAAATGGAGCATCCTGATGGATGGTAAATCCAATTTTCCTTGGACTTGTCCATGCCCCCCAGAGCCTGCTGCCTTTTGTCAGACATAAGACTTCAGTGCTGCAGAGTCATCCTGGGATCTCCTTCCCTGGCCTTTTGACAGAAGGGAAATCCTTTTTGTCCTTGAGGGCAGGGACTATATTTTACAGTTTTCTATATACCCTGCAATACTTAACAATGATTTACCCATAGTAGGAATTCATTTAATTCCATTGAACTCCCTGGAACAGAAGGCCATCTGTTCCAGGGTTTAGCGAGGTTTGTGAAGGACAGCAGAGTCATTTCCTGGGGTGATGTATGTGAAAGGGATCCAAAATACAAACTGATAGAAAAAGAATAATAAACTGTTGGTCACAGTCCCTTGAGCATGCCACCTGTGTTCTCTTTGCCAGCCCTGTCCTTGCCATTTGTCCCTCTCCACTCACATCCGCCATTTCTCCCTGGGAACTTCGTCCAACGCAGGGCATGGCAGTCCCTCCTCTGGTCCCTGACACTTTCTGGTTGGGTGTCTAACTCTTTCTTCAGTATATGCAACTAGCTAACTAGTCATTTCGTTGGGTCTGACCTCCCCGAGTAGACTGAACCCATGATGGCAATCCCAGGCCCAGGGCATGGCCGCTGGTGCCCTTAGTGGTTGCTAACAAGGATGATGAAGATAAGGGGTACAGTGGTCACCTGCTGTAGTGACCGCTCCCCAGCCTATCATTTAAAGAATTTCCTTTTTTCTTTCTAGGTCAACCTTGTTCCTCATAGTAGGTGCTCAGTTAGTGTCAGGTCCTGTCTCTCATTTTCCTCTTCCCTGCACTACTGTCTGAGCCTCAGTCCACCAGCAGCTTCCCTCAGATATTGCTTAATCTGCCTCATGGCTGGTGCCCATGCCATTTCTGTGTCCCTCTGCCCGAGGGCCTCCCAGCCCTTATGTACAGGGCTGTACATTAAAGGCTGAATGTGCAAAAACCCTAGTAAGAAGCTGATTCTCAAGTGTCACCTTCTCATTCTCAACCTCACTATTTTCCCCTCTTATTTTCCTCTGTCCTGGGTCTGCCACTCCATTGTCTGCATGCATTTTTCAACCAAAAGATACTCAGGTGCTGGGCTTTTTTGATGAGGTTTTCCCTTGGAAGCTACTGCAGGACAGATGCTTTTTATTTTAACCTGTGTTGGGGAATATCCTGACAGTTGGCACGTCAGATGGAGGAAGAAGTCCAGATCATTGTTCCTGTATTACCTGCAATGAGAGGATTTAGGCGCACCCTTCTTATAAGATAGTGTAATATTGTGATTTGTAATTTGAAATATATATTTGGTCTTTGTCCCTATTCATGGAACAGAGGTCCTAAAACTCTAGGAACTTCCTGTTCAGGGAGCAATAGAAGTGTCTTGTTACAAGGTGACTTTTGGAAGCCCCTAAAGATGCCAGTGGAGCCAACCCAGCGATTGGAGGGTTGGAATTTTCAGGGCCGACCTCCCATCTCCCATGCAGGGAAATGGGCTGAAGGTTCAGTCGTCAATGGCCAGTGATTTAATCAATCACACCTCTTTGAGGAAGCCTCCATAAAAACCCGGAAGAACAAGGTTCTGAGGACTTGTGGGTTGATGAGCATGTGAAAGGAGATCTGGGGAGGGTGGCTCACTTGGAGAGGGCATGGAGACTGCCTGCCCCTCCTCGATGCTTTCTCCTGTGCACCTCTTCCATATGCCTGTTCCTGACTTACATCCTCTTATGATTAACTGGTAATCTAGTTTCTTTGGGTTCTGTGAGCTGCTCTAGCAAATTAGGAGGGGGTCACTGGAACCTCCAATTGTTCAGAAGCGCAGGTAACATCCTGAATGCGTAATTGGTTTCTGGATTTGGGGGTGGGGAGCTGTTTTAGGGGACTGGGCATTTAACCTGTGGGATCTGATGCTATCGCCAAGTAGATAGTGTTAGAATTCAGTTGGAATGTAGGACACCCAGCTGGTGTTGGAGAATTGCTTAGTGTGGGGGAAAAGACACACACTTTAGAGTTGGATGCAAAATTGTAGTTAGAATTATAGACAATGTTCTTTTAAAAGTGCCCCAACAAACACTCTTCCTCCAGGAGTGCAGTGACCATCAGTTACTGGAGTATATGTACTTGTCCTGCCCTCATGATACCGCTGCTGCAGGGCCCTAGGGAGCAGAGTAGGCCTGCGTCTTTAGAGGTGGGTAACGCCACGAAGCAAGCTCTGGGAGATGCTGAAGGACAGGGAGGCCTGGCGTGCTGCAGTCCATGGGGTTGCAAAGAGTTGGGCACGACAGAATGACTGAACAACAGCAACAATGCCACAATGGAAAGGAAGAACGACTCCGAGGCAGAGTGCTCTGGCTCCTCTCAAGCCAGCAGGGTCAACTCTGGTGTAACTCCCTCTTTACATCAGACCCCAGACCCACCTTATGTGTTAGGCAGACCAGAGAGCACCTTCTCTTTCAGAGACAGCAAACTGAGGCCCAGACAGGGGAGCTGGTGCAGGACGGGGCTGGGATGCAAGCCCAGATCATCTGACACCCAGGCCAGTGCTCTGTCCTCCTCTGATCTCTGCTGCCACCCAACCTGCCCCGCCTCAGGGCCTCCATGTCTCCCTTTGCATTAAAGAGAGTTTCTTGAAGGAATGTGGGCTTCCTTGTCCTGGCTGTCACCAGCTATGGGAGGATGTGACCCAGAAGAGCCCGTGACTGTTGAGAGGGGCGGAGCCACAGCCACACAGGCCTCTGGATCAAAATAGTGGAGTAGGAGCAAAGGCAGGGCTGAGGGGCAGCGAGTCAACTTTATTCTGGGGCTCCAGGCTTTCTTGGGGCCATCTACCCCATGGGAGTATGCAGACAAAACCCTGGGGAGAAGTAGGGGGCGTGATGGTGGGTCCCTCCATCCTCTCCTGGCTTGAAGCTTTTCTAATAATGGAGAAGACAGCATGAAGATAAACATCTCTCTTGGTTTTTTTGCCCAAGCCAAACAGCGGGTGGAACCCTAGTGCCCTGACCTGGGATCCAACCCACGTTGCCTGCGGCAGTGGAAGCTCGGAGTCTAAACCACTGGAATGCCAGGGAAGGCTAACAAAAACAATCACTTTTTTTTTTTTTTTTTTTGGCCCACACCGCATGACAAGTAGGATCTTAGTTTCCCCCACCAGGGATTGAATCCATGTTCCCTGCAATGGATGCACAAGGTCTTGACCACCAAGGAAGTCCGCCGTATGTTTCTCATTTCCCTTCCTCGCCCTTCCCAGTCAGGGTGAGGACAGCCCAGTCATTTGAGAATAGATGAAGATTGCCTGAGGGAAGGTGGTCTGGCTGTGACAGGCATTTAATTCAGTTTTGCATCGTTGTGATCATGGCCCCTTTGGTGGCCGCTGGGTTGGGCATTGCTCCTTTCTCACGAAGACTGAATGGGCAGAGCTTTCATATGGCTCATCTCAGGTGATCTTCACAACAATCCTGGCTTTGGTCACCATGGGGGGGATTGTTCCCATCCCAGTCTTACAGCTGATGGAAACAGCTGTCCTAGGAACCCTTGGATAGGACAAGAGCAGGTCTCTGACCTGGCCCAGGGCTCTGTCTCTGGGGACTCTAAAAGGAACTTTTATTTGAAAATACTTTTTCCTGGGCACACCATGTGTTTTTAGGGTAAAAAAGTGGTTTCTCTTTTTCAAATTACATGATAAGAAAAGGAAGGACATTTTCATTGTCACATGTTCTTTGAAAGGCAGTGAACAGTTTAAAGTCCTTTGCTTCCCAGCTCCTTTCCCCCCAAACCCAGGGCAACAGACACCAGTCTTCACATCTTTTTATAGTTGTTTTCCTCTCTCACTCTCCCCCTCTTCTCTCTCTTTCTTTGGCTACCAGAAGCCAGATGTACTCATGTACATCAAAACAGGTGAAGAGAGAATTTGAGCACCTACTACACTTATTTTGTGACTTTTTAGCAGTTGCCAGGGCTCCATACCTTCTCTTTGTACTGGGGCTAGATTGACTCCACTCAGAGTAGTTTTATAACTGCCTTTCTGGGAATTCTGCAGACATCTCCATTCCCCTGGAGGTCAGATAATGGCTGTTTATTTTCCATCGTATGAAAACCTCTGGGGATAGCCACGGCAATTTGATGAGGACTATTAAAGGGACATTAGGATTGAAGTGGCTGCTCAGAAAATCACAGACCCTTGCTCCTGTCTGTGGGGACAGCTGCCAGCCGGGCTTTCCTGCCCACGGCCAGCTGTGTGCGGGTGCAGCTGGTGAATGGGAAGACCCCTTCGCCTCTCTTTCTCTCTGCAAGAGGATGGATGCTCTAAAGTCAAATATATAATGGTTCATAGCAGTAGACAATTGGCAAGCACATACGGTGTCAGGCACGCACTGAGGATTATCCCGTTGAGTACAATGCCTATCCTGTCCCTACCCCCAAGGCCAGAGGCCAGAAGAAGAGGACAGAAGGGACTTAAGTCTGTATAGGAAGGCTTGAGGTCCCTTTCCCTCTGCTTGCCGACCTTCTGGGACGGGGAGCTCAGTGTCTGCCACAAACACCCCGTGCATTATCACACAGCTTGGAATGCATATCCACACTTGGCTAATTAGCTGAGCACTCAGGGTGCCTACAACGCCCTGCCTTCTGTGCTAGGGTGTGAGCTGCAGGAGGGTTGATGGGGTGGGGTGACTTCCCTTCCATCTGCCCAACCCCAGGCATACTTAGTAGCTAGCAGGCACTTAAGAGAATGCATTGAGGGTGCCCTCTAGGGGTGGCCCCCAACAGATTCTCTGTCTTTTCAGGAGGTATGAATTTTCTGGGGCTGGGATGGTGTTGGGGGAGTGTCCACACAACTCCCAGGGACCCGCTGCAGGGCCTCTGGGGTTTGAGCTCCTTGTTGAGATTTAGGCAATTAAGGGCTTTAACAAGGGACCCATGTTCTACTTTCCCAAGGAAGCAGTGAAGGATCTGAGCAGTTCTAAGCGGGTGAGGGACTAAAGGGGAAAAGAGTCTAGAGCTCCTCCCCAGAGATTTCAAATTCTGTAGGACAGGAAGCACCAGAAAACTCACCCTCTGCCCACCTTCACAGTCCCTCTTCCCAGAATAAAAGGCCAAGGGACAAAGGGGTGGTCTTGGACAGATCACTCAGACTCTCCAGTCTTCCATTTGCTCACCTGTAAAGTAGAGGCAATAAAGCCACTTTGCAAAGCTGTTAACACTAAGTGAATGAAAGTGCTGTTGGAGGGGAGTGTGGAAGTCTATGGTGGGGACCTGCAGCATCTGTGGAAGAAGGTCTCTAGGAGGTTTTTTGCCCTCAGTGACCTGAGTGAATTCACAGGGAAGAGGAGGAAGAACAACCGTCCCAGAAGGACTTTGCCCCCCTCCAGAGGACTGACTATTTTCCATCTCTCTCCTGCCTGGAGTCCAGAACCCACTGCCAGTCCTCAATGGAGGGGTGGCCTTACCTCTGCAGAGAGACCCAGACACATGGGCGAGGCTCTGCTCTTGGGGCAATCTGCCCTCATTGGAGACAGTCCTGCCTCCAAAATTGCCAGGAGGATGAGTCTGTCTTGTCTGGACATTTTACCTCTGTAAGGAGCTGGCTATGCCATTTGAGGAGGTCTATGGGTAGGATGCTGTAAGGAGATGGCAAAGATGGGGCACCCAAGCCACCCTACTTCCTCCTTTGCTCAGGGCAGTCATTGCTAACTCACGTCACTCCTGCCATCCAGCCTCAAGATCCTTTTCAACAAAACAGTCCAGGAAAACATACCAACAATTGAAGCTGGCATAAGAGGGGACGCCTACTTGCTAATTTTGCTGTAAGGAAACAGTCTTCTTTGTCAAAACATAACTGATATTAGTTATTAATATTGGGTTAACTAGTAGCTAACAATATTAAGTTCTTGTTTTTTTCCAGCCATCGTGTAGAGTTTCATGAGCATGAAGACACATCGTGTAGAGTGTCTTCAGTCCTCACAAGGTCGGAAGTAGATGCTGTGAGTGTGCTTATTTAATGATTTGGTGAGGCCTGAGAGGGGTCAGACCTTCTTTCACTCAGCAAGCGTTAATTGATCACCTCTAGGAGTGGCAGAGGGCACTGAATAGAATTGAGCTCCTACCACCGTGGAGCTCACATTCTAGACATCAAGCTCCAGTTTAAAAGATACTGCTCCTCTATCCCTCCTAACCTAGGTCTTCAGCAACTGAGTTCCCTTCCCTAAAGGCACCACTATCAGGGTTTCTTGTGGGTCCTTCTAGAGAGATTCCGTGCTGACAAGCACCCAGGTGTGTGCAGTGGAGAATATTGCACTTGGTAATTCCCACCAAGGTTTTTCCTTTTTACGACATCTCTGGAGACATTCCATTCTTTTTCATGGCTGCATAGCATTTGACTATATATATATATATATATATATATATATTTTTTTTTTTTTTTCACCAGCACTTATTTACCCTGCTCCTTATTTGGTGGTAATTCCATTGGTTTCTAATCTTTGCTATTCCAAACTGCTAAAAAGAGAAACCTTGCATGTGCATCACTGTATTAATATGGTTTTTAATTTCTCTGGGCTTCCCTGATAGCTTAGTTGGTAAAGAATCCACCTGTAATGCAGGAGAGCCCAGTTTGATTCCTGGGTTGGGCAGATCCACTGGAGAAGGGATAAGCTACCCATGCCAGTATTCTTGGGCTTCCCTTGTGGCTCAGCTGGTAAAGAATCTGCCTGCAATGCGGAAGACCTGGGTTCAATTCCACGATGCTTTCACATGTGGGGCTTTGATCATCCTGCTCCTTTCAGGGTTGTTGTTGCTGTTTAGTTGCCCAGTTGTGTCCAACCTTTTCAGGGTTAGCTGATTCCTAAAGACAGTGAACAACTCACCACAGAGAATGCCTTTCGTATGTAAACAGTCAATCCAAGCCAACCACCTCCTTGGCCTAGCTCACACACCAAGTCAATATTCCCCCTGTCCCTGGTACCCAGGACCAGGTACCTAACAACTAGGGGCCACCCTTTTAGCCTAGATCCTGAAGAAATTATTCAGACTAGCCAGTCATAAATCTATCTCCTCTGGCTTGCCTTGTCTTTCTCATGGAAACCATAATAAAAGCTTGTGCCCATCCTTTCTCCTACTCTTGTCTCCTAACTGACCCTGGAGCTTTCTGCATGACCCTACCTGACACAGCATGCATGCTGCCTCCCCTTGAGAATTGTTAAGAAACAAACTTGTCTTTTAAAAAAATAGTTGCCATGGTAAATGTGTGAAGTGATGGATGTGTTAACTAACCTTATTGTGTTAATCATTTCACAATATAGACATATATCAAATCATCATATTGTATACTTTAAGCTTGTACAATGTTGCATGTCAATCATACTTCACTAAAACTGAAAGAAAAAAAGGTAATTGTCTCCAATGTCTATCATCTCACCATGTCCGATGAAAACAAGTCCCAAGTTCATTTAAAAACAGTCATTTTGTGCATGTACAGCCCTTGCTGTCAGTTAAAGGGAAAATTTGAGCAATTCTTAAATGGCAACCCACTCCAGTATTCTTGCCTGGAGAATCCCCATGGACAGAGGAGCCTGGTGGGCTACAGTCCATAGGCTTGCAAAGAGTCAGACATGGCTGAGGAACTAACATATGTCTGACTCCAAGGAAGGAGTGCTTATGCATAGAGAAAAGAAAAAAAAAGCAAGAAGAGGCATTTGAAAATAAATGTTCTTTTTTATGCTAAAAACAATACATGCTCAGTAGAAAAAATCTGAAAAATGCAGCTGCTGCTGCTGCTAAGTCACTTCAGTCGTGTCCGACTCTGTGTGACCCCATAGATGGCAGCCCACCAGGCTCCCCTGTCCCTAAGATTCTCCAGGCAAGAACTCAGGAGTGGGTTGCCATTGCCTTCTCCAATGCATGAAAGTGAAAAGTGAAAGTGAAGTCACTCAGTCGTGTCAGACTCTTAGCGACCCCATGGACTGCAGCCTACCAGGCTCCTCCATCCATAGCATTTTCCAGGCAAGAGTCCTGGAGTGGGGTGCCATTGCCTTCTCTGCAAAAATGCAGAAGAAAACTTAAAAAATGAAAACCAACCATTCATCAAAAATTAAACATGTAATTATCACATAATCCAGCAATTCTATTCCTAGGTATATGCCCCCCGCAAATTGAAACCAGAGACTTAGATACCTGTACACTAATGTTAACAGTAGCATTGTTCATAAGAGCCAAAGAGGGAAACAATTCAAAAGTCCACCAATGGACAGATGGATAAACAAAATGTGGTATGTAAATTACATATAATGGAATATCAGCTATAAAAAGAAATGATATTCTGATGCATGCTATAATATGAATGAATGTTAAAAACATTGTGCCAAGTGTCTTAGTCCATTCAGGCTGCTAAAACAAAATACCATTGAATGTGTGGCTTATAAACAACAGAAAATGATTTCTTACAGACCTGGAGCCTGGAAGGCCAAAATCATAGCACCTCAGATTCTGTGTCTGCATGCTAAGTTGCTTCAGTCACATCCAGCTCTTTGCAACCCAATGGACTCTAGCCCACCAGGCTCCTCTGTTCATAACGTTCTCCAGGCAAGAATCCTGGAGTGGATTTCCATGCCCTCCTCCAGATGATCTTCCCGATCCAGGGATCAAACACAAGTCTCTTGATTTTCCTGCATTGGCAGGTAGATTCTGTACCACTAACACTCCCTGAGTGAGAGTCTAATTTCTTACTGATGGCCCCCTTCTCACAATAACTTCACATGACTGAAGGGGCGATGGAGCTCTTTGGGGTCTTGTATAAGTGCACTAATCTTCTTCATGAGTGCTCCACCCTTATGACCTAGTCACCTCCCAAAGTTCCCATCTCCAAATATCACCACATCAAGGGTTAATATTTCAATTTACGAATTTGGGGGGGATATAAACATTCAATCCACTGCTCTAAGTGAAATAAGCCACAAAAGGAAAATACCGTTTGACTCCACATATATAATAAAGTACCTAGAAGAGGCAAACTCGTAGAGATGGAAAATAGAATAGGGATTACCAAATGCTATGCAGAAGGGAGCATGGGTGCATGGGGAATTATTGTTTAATAGGTATAAGAGTCTCATATGAGGTGATGAAAAAATTGTGAAAATAGTGGTGATTGTGAATGTACTTAATGCCACCAAGTTATTTACCTAAAGATGATTACAATGGTAAATGTTATGTTACATATATATTTTACCACAATAAAAAATTAAAACATCCATAAATCATGCTGCCCAGAAGAGAAGATTAATATTGGCTTATTTTAATCCATTTTTCCCCCTGCAGCTTTGTGTTTTATAAAGATTAGTTTATAATATACATATGATAATGAACTTTTTGGTCTTAGATTTTTATTGTGACTATTTCCCATGTCATTAAATAAATTGAAATCACCATCTTTAGTGACTGCATAATTTAACATTTCATAGTTGTGCAGGATTCCCCTATTTTTGAACAGTGGTGGTGCAGTGGTAAGGAATCTGCCTGTCAATGTAGGAGATGCAGACTATGCTAACTTTGATCCCTGGGTTAGGGAAGATCCCCTGGAGGAGGAAATGGCAACCCACTCCAGTATTCTTACCTGAAAAATTCCATGAACAGAGGAGCCTGGCAGGCTACAGTCCATAGGGTTGCAGAGAGTCGGACACAAGTGAGCATAAGGATATTTCTAATTTGTCATTATTATAAATTACGCAGGGATGAACACCTTCGTAGGTAAATATTTGCTTAAATTTTATTTGTTTCCTTAAGCTAGACTTTTAGAAGAATTTCTTTATCAAGTGTGTGAATTTTAAATATCTATTTATACCTAGCCCCAGAATGCATTCTTAAAAATATAATTTAAACTTTGAACAGAATTATTGGGGGCATACAATTTTTACTGTACCCTTATCTGTATTAAGTAGTATCACATTGTTAATTTGAAAGGTAAAATATACCATCTTTTAATTTATATGAATTTGATTACTAATGGGTTTAAACATTTTTTATGTTTACAGTCATGTGCATTCTGTGAGTTTTCTGTTTGTGTTCACCCAATTTTCTCCTGGGTTTTAGAGTTCTTATATATTAAGAATAATGTCTGCTTACAAACCGAAAAGACAGCCTTCAGAATGGGAAGATATTTGCATATGAAACAACTGACAAGGGATTAATCTCCAAAATATACAAACAGCTCATGCAGCTCAATATAAAAAAAAAAAAAAAACAGCACATGAAAGAAATAGGTGGAAGACCTAAATAGACATTTCTCCAAAGAAGAGATACAGATGGCCAACAAACACATGAAGATGATCAACATCACTAATTATTAGAGAAATATAAATCAAAACTACAGTGCAGTATAACCTCACACTGATCAGAATGGCCATCATCAAAACAATCTGCAAACAATAAATTCTGTAGAGGATAAAGAGAAAAGGGAACTCTCCTATGCTGTTGGTGGCAATGTGAATTGGCATGGTCACTATGTAGATCAGTATGGAGGCGCCTCAAAAAATGAAAAATAGAGCTACAGTGACCCAATAATCCCACTACTGGGCATACACCCAGAGAAAACCATAGCTAAAAAATATACCTCCATCCCGATGTTCATTGCAGCATTATTTGCAATATCTGGGACATGTAATCAACTTAAATGTCCATCAACAGAGGAATGGACAAAGATGTGGTACATATGTACAGTGGAATATTACTCAGCCATAAAAAGGAATGAAATAGTGCCATTTGCAGAAATGTGGATAAACCTAGAGATTGTCATAGAGTGAAGTTAGTTGGAAAGAGAAAAACATATATAGTATAATATTACTTATATGTGGTATATGTGGTGAAAGTGTTTGTCACTCAGTGATGTCCAACTCCTTGTGACCCCAGGACTGTAGCCTGCCAGGCTCTCTATCCGTGGAGTTCTCCAGGCAAGAATATTGGAGTGGGTAGCCATTCCCTTCTTCAGGGGATCTTCCCAACCTAGGGATTGAACCCAGGACTCCTGCATTTTGGACAGATTCTTTACTGCCTGATCCACCAAGGAGGAAAACTGGCACTGATTAACTTATCTGCAAAGCAGAAATAGAGACACAGATGAAGAGAACAAATATGATACCAAGGGGGGAAGAAGGGTAGGTGAGATAAACTGGGAGACTGACATATATGCACTACTATGCATAAAATAGATCACTAATGAGGACCTGCTGTACAGCACAGGGAATTCCAGTCAATGCTTTGAGGTGACCTAAATGGAAAGGAAATCTAAAAAAGAGGGGGTGTGTATATATATATGTATATATATATATATATATATATATATATATATATAAACTGATTCACTTTGTTGTACAGTAGAAACTAATCAACATTGTAAAACAACTATACTCCAATAAAAATTTTTAACAATTAAAAAAAGAGTAATGGTCACTTCTGTTGTAGCAGTTATATTTTCTCCCAGTTTGCTGTTTACCTTTTAGTTTGGGGTAAAGCTATTTTTTCTGTTAGTTTAAGTTTTTTTAATGTATAACAAGTATTGATTTTCCCTTTGGATGTTTTCCTTCACTTTTATGCTTATAAAGTCCTTATTGCTTTTGGAAGCACATACATTTTTCACTTATATTTCCTTTAAGAATTTAAATGGTTCTAATTTATACACGGTGTTAGTTTCCTTGGGCTTCTGTAACTAAGTGCCACAAAGTAAGTGGTATATTTTTGCTTGATTTTTTGGCATTCATGGCACCGTGAACCATGCAGGATCTTAGTTCCCCAACCGGGGATTGAACCTGTGTCCCTTGCATTGGGAGCTCGGAGTCTTAACCACTGGACTCCATGAAATCTCAAGAACTGTCTCACAGTCCGGTGATGATAGGGCCACACACCCTCTGAAACCTCTAGGAAAGAGTCCTTCCTTGCCTCCTTCTGCTTCTGGTAGCCCCAGACGTTCCTTGGTTTGCAGCTTTGAATAACTACCATCTCTGCTTCTGTCTTCACGCACCACCTTCTTGTAAGGATACCAGTCCTACTGAATTAGAGACCCATCCTATGCCAGTATTGACCTTATCTTAATTAATTATATATGCAATGACCCTATTTTCAGACAAGGTGACATTCCAAGGTGCTGGGGGTTAGGATATACATGTTCAACCCATAACATCGAACTCTTTCATCATCTGGAATTTACTTATTTGGATGAGTGGTGTGAAAGAAGGTATTTTTCCTCCTGAATAGTTAGTTAACCAGCTGTCTCCATACCATTTATCAAATGATGCTGCCTCTTCTGACAGGATTGCAATCCCCTTGACCTGTCTGCCAATTCTTGCATTATTTTAGCTTCATTGTGTATTTAATAGCTGGTGGGACAAAATTCCTTTTCATTCCTCTACACATTTTTTTCTTAACTACTCTTGCCTATTTGTTTCTTCTGAGTAAACTTTAGGACAAGTGTGGCATGTTTAACAAGAAAATGACAAACCTCCTTGGACTTTTAATTGGATTGTGTTTAATTTATAGGTTAAGCCTACGGTATGGTCACTCTTCCCACTTAGGAACAGGTCGTGCCTTTTCTCTCTAACTATTTCATGTGTGCCAGAAAAGTTTGTATATTTTTAAGATCTAGTTTTCCTGTTTCTCACACTTGTTGGTAAGGTCAATCTTGGGTATTTTCATTACTGTTATTGTTTTTCAACTGACTTCTCTGTTGCCTCTATCCATCCACCCTCATTGTATTTTCTAATTGGTTGTGGCTAGTTGATGAGGAAGCTATTGAATTTTGCATGCAGCCACTTTATTAAATTCGCCTGTTAGTTCTAATAGCTTTTCCATTTATTCTTGCAGGCTCTCTGGAGTCTTTTGCACAAACCAATTCAGATGAATAATTAACTCTGTAGCTGAATCAATGACCTTCCCTAAATCGGGTCTCTTATAAATTTAGGAGTTTAACTGAAAGAGAATGCTGTGTAAATGCAGTGTGAATAGGGGTCTTGGAAAGTTCTGGTAGTCTCTAGAAAATTTGTATTCTTTCATTTATAATTTCACTGCTCAAGATCTGCCCTAAAAAGTTATCAGAACTGTGAACGAAAGAATTTAGGAATCAAGACATGCATTGCAATGTTTTTTTATCTATCACAGTGAGCAGGGAGACAACTAAATGATTAACATTTGCAGGTTGGTTAGGTCAATGTTTACTTTGTTTTCCACCTGTCTCCTAATCCTCTCATTCTACCCACTTCACCTCTTGCTCAGCTGCAGCCTCTCCAATCCCACAGAAGGCTCTGATTGTATTTCAGTTTGTCTATGGGGATACCTTCCCTGCTCAGAGTTGAGTACCTGCTTGGAACTCAGCCTCCCCCTCCTCCGGCTAGGTCAGGCTGGTGGGAAACTCTTGAGACAGAGATCTGTGTCTGATTATTGGGGAGACTTTGAGAGCGGCATCTGCCAGGGAATGAGGGAAGAGGAGTGGGCAGGAGGCGACTTGAACTGTGATATAATTACAACAGAGTCATCAGCTAATCCCGTGGGGAGACCTAAAGCTGGGAGGGCCCCTTCAGAGTTGTTCCAAGTTGAGGGAAGGGGGCTCTGGCAGCCCCCACAGGCACCGGTCATTGGGAGGGGGCTGTGCTTTGAGTAGTGGGGAGATCTTTGGGGGAGGACAGCTCCAGAAAGACACCCAGCTGTGAGCAGTCACTCTGCCAGCTGGGAAACAAATGCCTTTATCTGGAAGGAGGCGCTGGATGGCTGGGATGCTTCATTTTATGAGTCAACTTGATTCAGTCACAGGGTGCCCAGATATTTATTTGGTTAAGTATTATTCTGGGTGTGTCTGTGAGGGTGTTTCTGGATGAGAAACATCATTGGATATTAATTTCCAATTAACATCATTGGAAAAGACCCTGATGTTGGGAAAGATTGAGGGCGGAAGGAGAAGGGGCCGACAGAGGATGAGATGGTTCGAGGGCTTCATGACTCAATGGACATGAGTTTGAGCAAGCTCCGGGAGATAGTGAAAGACAGGGAAGCCTGGCGTGCTTCAGCTCCTGGGGTCACAAAGAGTCGGACACCACTGCGTGACGACAACAACAGCAAGACTGAGTAAAGCCGATTTCCCTCCCCAGGATGGGTGGACCTCATCCAATCTGTTGAAAGCCGGAGTAAAATAGAATACTAAGTGATAAGGGATTCTTTCTCGGTCTTTCTTTGAGCTGGGGTATCAGTCTTCAGCCTTCAGACTCAGCCCAGGCCTGGAACTCACACCACTGACTGGTCTCTCACTTGCTAACTTCAGATCTTGGACTTCTCAGCATCCATAGTTACATGAACCAATTTCTTATAGTAATTGTAAATGAGATAGATACTATGTCCGTATTTGTATCTATATTTGCGTCTACATCTCCTACCAGTTCTGCTTCTCCGTGGAGCACTGTAGCATTCATATACCTGCTGTGGTGAATTAAAGATGACTGCGAAGGACTTCCCTGGTGATCCAGTGGTTAAAAACCCTCCTGCCAAGGCAGGGGAAATGGGTTCCATCTCCAATTCCGTAAGATCCCACATGCTACAGGCAACTAAGCCCGTGCGCCACACCCACTGAGCCCATGCTCTAGAGTTGTGCAGCAAGAGAAGTGATCACAATGAGAAGCCTGCAGACCACAAGTAGAGAAACCCTCTTCTGTGAAACAAAGACCCAATGGAGCAAAAAAAAAAAGTATTAAAAAAAAGAAGGCTGCCAATTTTTTGCTGCTCCATCCACTGAGAGGTGGAAAGTATTTTCATTTCTTCTATATGAGATGGCTCAATGACAGCTTTTGTATTAGTCAGGGTTCTTCAGAATAGAGACAGAGATCTATCGATCACCAAGACGCATTACGGAGAATCGGCTCATATGATTATGGAGGCTGAGAAGTCTCACAGTCTGTAACCTGCAAGATGGAGACCCAGGAAAGACGGTGGCAAAATTTAATTCAAGTCTAAAGGCCTAGGAAGCAGGGGAGCCAGTGTTATAGAGCCAGTCTGAGGGCAAGAGAAGATGAAATGAGATATTCCAGATCCAGTAGTAAGGCAGAAATAAAGTGTCAAATTCCTCTTTCTTCTTTCCCCTTTATTTCTATTCAGGTCCTTTACTGAGTCCACTAATTCAAGCACTAACCTCATCCAGAAACCACCTCACGGACACATCCAGACATAATGTTTAATCTGGGCACCCATGGCCAGTAAGCCGACACGTGAAAGTAAATTAACCATCACACACAGCCTTTAAAATAGCATTATGAAATGCTCAATACCATAGAGAATGTCTTATCATCTACTGTTAAGAGAAACAAGCAGGGCACAAAAGTAAGACTATAGTATGAGCTACAGTATGAGTGCAAGAAAGAGAAGAAAAAGAAGCAGCAGAGAAGCCTGGAAGACAAGATGCTGAAGTTTTACTAGTGGTGGCTTCCAGGTTAGGGACACTCCACAACCGTTTTTTTGTCGTCTTTATTTTTTTTTGAATTATTCATCTTCTTTACAATAAGCATGTATAGTGACAAGGAAAAGACTCCAGAAAGCGAACTCTGAGGGCTTGGATAGTATTGGCATCTCTTTGGTCCCCAGAAAAGTCAGTGTACAGGGGCATCAGGGAGGCTCCAGCCATGACCACCTGGGTGACTCAAATGGGCCAGCAGCTGCAGCCCCCTCCTCAGTGTGGAGCAGCCCCCTCAAACGGGAGAATCAAGCTGCTGCAGGGCCAGACTGGGGTGCTGGGGGCTCCTATACGGTCCCCCCTACTGTGACCCACCTCCCTCCACACAGCCGAGGGGGATGCTGGGAGCTGCAGGTCAGCTCTGTGAACGCACCTGGGACACAGCTCCCTCCTGTGCTCCTATGCAAGCAGAGGGAGAAGCAGAGAGAGGCATGGAGACGGAGTGTGTGTGTGTGTGTGTGTGTGTGTGTGTGTGTGTGTGTGGAGGGTGCTGACTCTGCAGGGGAACCCGTGCGGCAGCGGCGGGCTTTGTCTGTGGTGAGTTCCTGCAGGCGCCACACCAGGACCTAGACTTCCTCTGCCTCCCTAAGTCTCTCTGATGAGGAGCTGCCAGGGAGAACCACAGGCCACAGGAGAAAGGCCACAGATAAAATATAAATAAAATAGAACCCCAGACCCTCTCCTTTCTAAATTCCCAAACACAATTCAAAACCAAACACTTCTTGGTGACAAATACCAACCTTGACAAAAATGATCTGTGAGCAACTTTATTTTTAATTCACTATGGAATAATTTCTTTCTTTTTTTTAAAATGAAAGTTAAAGTCACTCAGTCGTGTCCGACTCTTTGCAACCCCATGGACTATACAGTCCATGGAATTCTCCAGGCCAGAATACTGGAGTGGGTAGCCGTTCCCTTCTCCAGGGAATCTTCCCACCCAAGGGATCGAACCCAGGTCTCCCGCATTGCAGGTGGATTCTTTACCAGCTGAGCTACCAGGGAAGTCCATATTTTTTTTAAAAATATTCATTTGATATATTATTTATTTGGCTGTGCTGGGTCTTAGTTGCCTACAGGCACATGGGGATCTTCAGTCTTCGTTGTAGCATGCAGATTATTTTTAGCTGTAATATGTGATATGCGGGGTCTTTTTTTTCTTTTTTAGTTGTGGCATGTGGGATCTAGTTCCCTGACCAGGGATTTAACCTGGACCCCTGCACTGGGAGTGTGGAGTCTTAGCCACTGGACCACCAGGGAAGTCCCCACGGGCAACTTTAGAGTTACCTGGTTCCCAGTCTCAGATGAGTAAGAGTAGAAATGGTTTTCTGCACCAAAGTGGCAACCAAATGGGAAAGAAATTTCACTTGCCCCCAGGAACGAGAGAGCAGCTTCTGGACTCATGTACAAATGAATGAATACCTTTCCACCGTTCCCCTCCCTCCAGTCCCAACCTGCCATCAGCCTGTTGTCATTCTACCCTGGCTTCCCAGACGGAGGCTCACAGGTGAATTCAGAAGCTCCAAGACAATACTCTTTACACACACATCATTGGTCTTCCTTAGGCCTAGTCTACTGGAGAAATAGAAATATGAAAAATTTCTAGTCGGAGGTGTGGATCCAGTTACTATAGTATTAGTGCCTATAGTACTTAGTGCCTGTGGCGTTTAGTGTCCACAATATTTAGGGACTGTTGTATTTGGTACCTACCATATTTAGGGGCCACATTATTGGATGGCCGTAGAATCTGGTGACCTCCTGGAATTCAGTGATTAAGAATGTGCTCTGAGTTCTGACATATGACCCGGCAATCCCACTCCTGGGCATATAACTGGAGAAAAACATGATTTGAAAGGATACATGCACCCCAATATTCACTGCAGCACCGTTTACAATAGCCAAGACATGGAACCATACTAAATATCTATTGAGAGAGGAATGAATATAGAAGATATGATACATATATACAATGGAATAATACTGAGTCGTTAAAAAGAATGAAATAATACCATTTGTAGTAACATAGATGGACCTAGAGATTGTCATGCTGAGTGAAATAAATCAGACAGAGGATATCATATGACATCCTTTAAGTGTGGAATCTAAAAAGAAATGATACAAATGAAAGTACTACAGACTTAGAATGAACTTATGGTTAGCTGAGGGGAAGGATGGGGCTAAAGAACAGTTAGGGCGTTTGGGATGGACATGTGCACACTGCTATATTTAAAATTGATAACCAAAAAGGACCTGCTATATAGCCAGTGGAACTCTGTTCAATGTTATGTGGTAGCCTGGATGGGAGGGAAGTTTGGAGTAAATGGATGTATGCGTATGTGTGACTGAGAGTCCCTTTGATGTTCGGAAACTATCGCAACATTGTTAACCGGCTATATTCCAATAGAAAATAAAAAGTTAAAAAAAAGGTTAAAATAAAAAAAAAATGTGCTCTGAGTTTCCTTTGCTGCCTCTGAGCAAACTGCCCTCCCAGCAGTTCCTCTGTCTGCCCTGTCAGTTCAACTGCTCCCTGGGCTGATGCTCTCTGCTCATAAGCAATTTTTCATTCCCTTGGCACAGCTTCATTAAAAAAAAAAAAAAAAAATGTACTTCTGTGCAGCACCCGAGAGATTTTTCTGCTGTTTCTGAGTCATTTCCTCTGCTTCTCTCCACCTTCCACCCCTGCCTGGCCCCCCAGTTGAAGCTCTTCTGGCAGTGAAATCGGGATTTTTCCATCTCCAGCCTCAACCTCCAGAAACAGAATGTGATTTGGCACAGTTTTTAGGACAAGATGGGGCTAGTGTTTACCCAAAGGGTCACAGCGACTGAGCTCTGAGTTCACCCCCTTGCTGTGACTTCAGCCCTAGGGTCCATGAGGGACAGGGGCAGGGGGACAGGCTCAGGCCCTGTGGATGAAGGGGGGTGGGTGGCGCATGCCCACCCCTTGGCCGGTGGTGTCACGCAGGGGCCTCTGGGAACCCAAAGGTCCTGACTGATACAGTGGACATAATAGCACCCCTCCCTCTAAGGGCTGCGGTGAGGTTGGAACGGGGCCCGGGGTCGGCTCATTGGACAGTGCTGGTTTGGTGGCCTGTACTCCTAGCTGCAGGATTAACTGAGCGGTGACAAGCGCTAAGCTGCTGAACTGACCGGTGGAGCAGCCACGCCCCTTGGGGTAATTCGAGAAGCAAAGAAAAGATTCTTTCCACCTTTTCTCCACCAATCAGGGAAAGGAAAGCAAAGCAAAGCAAAGGAAACTCTCCATTGAGAGCTGGAAGTCCACTGGTGAAGATTTCATTGTGCTCATATCTCCTTCCCATTCCCATTTGAAATTTTAAATCTATCTGGAAGGGAAACACATCAACCAATCGGTGGAAACTCTTTATTAATAAACATTAATAATTAATAAATAAAATGTGCTTAATTTTACAAACACTGACGGAGCACCTGCTGACTTATTACTTATGAGACACTGGGCCAGGCACCATAAATTTGAATGAAAAAGATATGGTTTCAGTGGGAAGGAAGCCCAAGAGGGAGGGAATATATGTAGATTTATGGCTGATTCACATTGTTGTATGGTAGAAACCAACACAAGGTTGTACAGCAATTATGCTCCAATTAGAAATAAATTTAAAAAAAAAAAAAAGAAAGATACGGTTTCTGCAACTTGACAGAACTTTCCACCATCCCTTCACTCCCAGAGCTTGAGGAGGGGGTTCCTGGGTCCCTATTTGGGTCTTTAGAAGAGTCAGACTTGTCTCCTTGAGATTCCATCCCAGATCCTACCTTCTGGCTGATGCTCCCCTTTGAAGCCTCCTCTCTCGCTGTAGCCCAGAGAGCAGACACTCATGCCTGGGAGCTGTGGTCCCAGGGCACTGAGAGAACAGCCCTTTTCACTCCTCACTTTCTTGCTTACCCTTTGTCCTGTGATTTGGGACACATTCTGAAGCGTTTGATAATTGCCGACTTCTATGACAATTTAAGAATTGCAAAGGCAGCAATTAAGCCTGGTCCCTGGGGTAATTTAGACTCTCAATCAAGCCTTATAGGCTTTTTGATTAAAATAGAGACATTTAATATCATTAAATTAATAGATTCCTGGTGGCTCAGATGGTAAAGCGTTGGCTTACAATGCGGGAGACCTGGGTTCAATCCCTGGCTCAGGAAGATCTCCTGGAGAAGGAAATGGCACCCCACTCCAGTATTCTTGCCTGGAAAATCCCATGGATGGAGAAGCCTGGTAGGCTGCAGTCCATGGGGTCATAAAGACTCGGACACGACTGAGCGACTTCACACAATATCATTAAATGATGCCCCCAAACATCCTCCAGCTTTACACATTAGTCTCTTTTTTTTTGCCTTTTCAAAGAATACTTTTATTTCCTCTCTTGGGTATTCTTCTCCGTCCCTCCCTCTCCATTTTCCTTTCTCCTTCTCCATGTCCTGCCACAATCCTGGGAGACACCAGGGTCCCAGGAGGTGACCTGTTGAACTCCTAGCCTCTCACGTCCTTTACTCCTCACCTGCAGGGCCCTCTCCGTGCCAGCCTCTGCTGTGGATTCTGGCTGTCCCCTGATAACACCCGCAGTCAGTGTGCCCCTGGCTGCAGCTTCCGCCCTTTCAGCTCACCCGCTTGGTCACCTGTAACACCCTGCTCCTTAGGTCCTTCGGGACCACCAGCCCATAGTGCCTCCATGCTACCTCCATCCCGCAGTCCCCACTGTCTTCACATGCCTCCCTTCCCAGCTCAGATTCCACACTCCAGCTCCAAGCGCCGGATCCCCTCTCCCCCTTGTCCTTCCCTTGAAAGCTCCTGACAAAACTCCAACCGTCAACGAAGGTAGCCAACGACTTCCCATGATGCTTGGCAGGCAGGCCATGAAGACCTGGTCTCCACCACAATGGGGCCCAGGAGTCTCGCTAGCCCATGTCTCCAGTCAACGGTTGCTTCTGTCCTCCAGAAAGACTACTCCACCCCCTCAGACTCTGACAAGCTGGTCAGCCAAGTGTTATGCCAGCAGACATTTGAAAAGGGGCTCTGGAGGGGGCAGGGAAAGCCCTGGTTTGTAGTGTTTCCTGACTCCCACGGTATAAATACTCCCATTGTGGCCTATTTTAAGCTACTGACATAACATCAGGTATCATAGATGTAATATCCTTAAGAGCTGAGTATGTGTGTGCTTAGTCACTCAGTCATGTCCTACTCTTTGTGACCCCATGGACTGTAGCCCACCAGGCTCCTCTGGCCATGGGCTCCTCCAGGCAAGAATACTGGATTCCCTTCTCCAGTGGATTTTCCTGAACCAGGGATTGAACCTAGGTTTCCTGCACTGCTGGCAGAGTCTCTTCTGAAATGGGGTAAAATAATTAGGAAGTGAAGAGTTTATAGTATTTATCTTTAAAAATATAACTTATTTAATTGTAATATATATATAATTTAATTTTTAGTTATTTTTATTTTAAAATCCATCTGTCTAATTTTTATTCTTTGGTTGTGCTGAACAGCATGTGGGATCTTAGGTCCTTGTCCAGGGATAGAAACCTCACCTCCTACATGGGCAGCATGGAGTCTTAACCACTGGACCCCCAGAAAAGTCTTGATTTAATTTTAAAAATATTTTGTTTTGCAATAATTGTACATTCAAACACAGCTATACGAAATAATACAGAGAGAACCCTTATACCCTTCTGCCCTTCACCCACCTTGGCCCTGCTTCTTCTTCTTCCTTCCTATTCTGCATCCCTCCTCTCATCTGAGGCCAGAATACTGGATGCTATGAATTCTGGCTCCACCCAGTTCCTTAGAAATCTCTGCACAACTTGTATCTCTTGCCTCTTCAGGGTCTCAGAATTCCCTCCTACCCTTAGTCCTTTCTCGGGTTCTCCCTGCCCTCTCAAACAAACTTTTCCCAAGAATCATTTCCATGTCTTCCTCCTCCGTCTGCTCAGGTCTCCAGGTCGCCAACTCTGACCTTCTTGGGTCACCTGTTACTGACTTCTCCCTGAACCCTGTGGATACATGCGTGTCCCCAATGGCTGGGCCCCCAGTAGTGTTCACATGGCTGATCACCCCCTCTTCTCATGACACGCCCTCCCTTAGACCCCTGCGTGCCCCTCACGTATAGTCGGCTCCTGATTTCTCCTTCTCAGGCTCCCTGAAAGGCCTCTTCCTCATTTTGTGCTCAGGTACTGGGTTCCCAAAGGCTCTGGCTGGCCTCTCGCTCTCCTTAGGGGGAGGCTTCCTCACTCCCAAGGCCTCAGTGACCTCACATGCTGCTGCCTTCAGGGTCTTCCTGCCAGGCCAGGCTGCCTCCTGAATGCTCTTCTCCAAGAGCCAGTCGTCCACCTGAATACCTCGCAGCCTCCACCTGCTCCAAGTGGATGGAACACGGTTCTTCTGCCCCTGCTCCCCCAGGCTCCCTCCTCTCAGTAAATGACCCCAACTCACCTGCCCTGGCACCTTGCCCTCGGTGCCATTTGCCTCCTCACCCTCCTTCCTCTCCTCATCCCTCCCTTTATAATCCCCAGGCTCTGTCAGCTCTACTCCCTCTCTCCCCCTCAAATCCTGCTTTTCTCCTTCCCTGCTGCTTCTGGGTCAGGTTCCCACAGTCTCTCATCTGGGCTGCAGCAGCCTCCTAACTGGTCTTCCCAGTCTCCATTCAATGCATCCTCCACTGCAGCCAGAGCCATCTTCCTAAAGCACCAACATGACCATGTCACTCTCCAGCTTCAAACCTTTGGCTGGTTTCCATGGTCCTCTGATCAAGCCCCTCTGAAGGTGGTTCTGCAGGCTCTGGTCTTGCCCAACCCCTCCTTTTGTCCCATGTGAGCTGAGCTTCATTCAGATGCTCAGTGGGCCTCAAGCTGTCCCCCTACCTTAAAAAAATTGAGATGATTCACATACCAAACAGTTCACCATTTTAAACTGTAAAATTCAGTGACTTTTCTTTATATAAGTATCTCCTGCTTTTTGAAAGTTTGCTTTAGTTACCTCACTTTTATGAAAGAGTTACGTTAGCATCTGTTTTCACTAATGGGAAGCAATCCCAAGTGGAGGAAAAGAGGTGAAAAACAAAAATGTGGCTCAGCGTTGGTTTTGCAGCAGGTGGTTAGAGAGGCATCACACACCCTGAGCGGTGAGAGAGGCCCTGCCAGCTCCCTTCCTGGCAACTGCACTTAGCATCAAGCTGCCATAGCTTTACGTTGTGTCTGTGAGCATCTGTGCTTTAACCTGATTTATTCTATGCATCCATTAGCTGGATGTGTCCTAAGGTGATTGCTTCTTTGCTTTATGCCATCTTGGCTAACAAAAGGTTTCATAGGAACACTTTCCTTTTGGATGTTGGGGGACACCTGTATTCACGAGGCTGTGTGATCATCCTCACTGTTTAATTTTGCACCGTTTTTATCACCCCAGAAAGAAACCTGGACCCCTCAACAGTTGTTCTTTATAAGTCCCATCATCCCAATCACTAATATGCTTTCTTTCTCCATGAATTTGTCAATTCTGAACATTTTTATATCAATGGAATCATACAAGTATCAAGGTTCTAGAGCCTCTCTCCTGCAGTGGGAATTTCAAAACACTGTTACTCTGTCTCCTCCTCTGCCTGGAGAGTCCCTGCTCAGCCTTTAGTTCTCGCTCATCTCGTCTTTGGGGGAGCCCTTCTCTCTCTCTTTTTTAAAATTATTTACTTGGCCATGCCAAGTCTTAGTTGTGGCACTCAGGATCTTCAGTCATCATTGCAGCATGCAAGATCTTTAGTTGCAACATGTGAACACTCATTTGTGGCATGAGGGATCTGGTTCCCTGACCAGGGGTCGAAAGTAGTCCCCTTGCTTTGGGAGCATGAAGTCTTAGCCACTAGACCACCAGGGAAGTCCCTGGGGAGCCCTTTTCTGCCCCAGATACCAAACCCCTAGGTTTGGCTGAGACCACTGCATCATGCCACAGCAGTTTCACTTCTCTTAGCATAATCCTCATTATATTGTAATTATTTATCTGTTATGACCTATATTGTTATTATTACCTAATTTATTATTAGATCGTTATTACTTATCTGTTCTCATACTAGATCCACCATAAGCTCCATCAGGGCAAGGATTGCTATCCTGTTTACCCCTATAACCCTAGGGCCTGGGACATAAAAGCCCTTAATAGACATGTGCTACATGTAAAAAGTCAGTCCAGGTCTCTGGGGTCTTTGGTAGAGTCTGTTTGTAAGTTAGCTTCACTGTGCAATCTCTTGTTATTACCCTGTCTTTTTCCTCCCTGACATCTGGATGGAATTACGGGTGTGTAGGGAAGGGCTTTGGACAAGACCCCATATCTCAGAGAATCTGGGACAGGGGGAGGGAAAGCTGCCAGCCCCAGAGCTGGAGCAGGTTTTGTGGAGAAATGTTCAGGAGAGACAAAGCACGAGGGACCAGGCTGTAAGCTCTTGTGTTTGTCTTTGTCTCCCCATCCGCTGTGCTAGGGGAGAAGGAAGTGCCCGATATGTGTCTGGTGAATGAATTAATGGAGACAGACAGGTCTCAGCTTTGGGATTTGCAGCTCAGAGCATCCTGATTCCCCCTGTGTTCTGCAGAGCCAGGATGAGGTTTTACTCAGAGCCTGGCATATTGCACCGTATCTACCCTTCCTGTCTATGCTGGCACCATGCAGGCCTCAAGGTAGTCCCCCAGGAGGGAGCTGTGTCCAGAGAGTTGTGTTGGGCCCGAGGAGGAGAGGATGGAATCCTGGAGGCTGGGCTAAGACTGCTGGATCCTTGGCCGAAAAGGCAGCCGTCAGCCTGAGGAGGTTTACAGGATGTAGTCAGCCCCAAAATCTCCTTTAGTAGCTCATACTGCAAAAGTCCTAGCTGGAGGGATTGGTTTATTCAGCACCACACCCCCAACCCCAGCTTTTTGCAGATTGCTGGCTACTGGGCAAGTTGCTCACCTGGGCAGGTTGGGTTTGGGTTTTGTGAGCCTGGGAAGAGGCTGCAGCATTGCAGGCGGAGGAAGAAGAGATCCTGGGTGAGCCTACTCAGTAGAATGGAAGAGAAACAAAGCCCACCTGGGAGAGGGTCCCCCACAGCTGGGGGTGCTGTGGTTGTGCCTAGAGTGAGCATTTCTTGGCAAGGAAGGCTCTTCTACCGTCTTAGTTCAGGGCTCATGGGGCTAAGGTTATATACCAAATATAGCAGATGAAAAACCAGGGGGTCCAGTTAAATTTGAATTTCAGATAAAATGGATCATTTTTAGTACAAGTATATCCTAGATAAACAATAGACAAATTTTTAGTATAAGTAAGTCCCAAATATTGCATGGGACATACTTATGCTAAATATACATACTGATAGACTTTTAGACCTGAGTGTAGGGTAGAATTTTTGTGGGCAGGATTCTTCCAAATGTCCCTTCAAATCTTTATGCTCAGATAAAAAATCATTGGTTTACTGATTACTATTTTATTACTATTACTCAGTCGGGCTGTTGGGTAATAGGACCTACTCAGAGTTTTAGTGAGAACAAAGCACATTGTAAAGCACTGTGTTAAAGGGTTTGAAGTGATCCAAGTCCAAAGAGCTGGGAATGAGCTTCAGAAAAGGGAGTCATGGGGCTGGCGAGTAGGTGGGCAGGTGGGGTGCCCAGGAGACTGGTGCCTGCTCTCTACCCCCAGTGCCCTTGCACCAGCCCTGGGCAGGGGCAGATGTCTACTTTTCTGGGCAGAAAAGGGGGCCCAAAAGCACAGGTCGCCATATCGTGGAGCTGGCCTGGGTGAAGGGAAAGTCTCTCAGTCATGTCTGACTCTTTGGGACCCCGTGGACTCTACAGTCCGTGGAATTCTCCAGGCCAGAATACTGGAGTGGATAGCCATTCCCTTCTCCAGGGGATCTTCCCAACCCAGGGATTGAACCCTGATCTCTCATACTGCAGGCCTATTCTTTACCAGCTGAACCACCAGGGAAGCTGGCTTGGGAGATGCAGCTAAAGAGATCTGGGTGCGCCTTGACAGTCCCTCTTTCTCTTATCTCTGTCTGTGTCGCTGGGCTCAGCATCGCTGACTCAAGGGAAGAAGGAAAAAGAGAACATGGGGTAAAGCCAATAGACAAAACCAACAAGAAAAGGAAATTTGCTGATCGAGTGGAATTCTCTCCTGACACCCAGTAAGTTAAGCACGTGACTGGACGCCAGCGGGGGCCCGCGGAGGGGCATTTTTTTTTTTTTTTGCAGTAAACCTGGCCTTTCTCCTCGTTGCCTCCTGAGGCCCGGGGCAGGAATCTGGAAGACCCCTACAGAAAACAGGCTTGAGACCCTCGAGGAGGGACGACAGCAACCAATGTCCTGTCTATGGCCAGAGAAATGGGCACAGGGTGGGCTCCCTGAAGAGCAGGGGGCAGGGATCGTAAAGGCATTTCTGGAAATAAATTCCATCCAGGACAAAAGGAAAATGAAAAGGGCAACTCAAAGTTTCGTGAGGATTTGGGGATGGGCTGTCTCCTCCGACTCCACTCTCACCCTGTGAGGTGCCTAATCTCCCTCTGAGAGAAACAGCGCCCTCATCACCAGAAATTAGCCCTGGGAAGAGAGAGAAAAGATAATGTGGCTGGTAAAGCCCCTCTGACTTGCTCCCCCCCTTCCATGCCCACCCCGGGCAGCCCTGGCTCTTCCTGACAGGGCACTGATTATGCACCAGACCCCATGAGAGCAGTTTTCCGTGCATTATCTCATTCATCAGCATAACCAACCCTGGGAAGCAGGCAGTTACCATCCTCTGGGCTGGGGAAGATGCAGTAACTTGCCTAATTCACACAACTGGCAAACGCACCTGCCTGTGAGCCCAGCTTTTAACCCTCAACCATCCCGTCTCTCGTTGGACCCAGATAAGGCTTCAGCTTCCTTCTCAGCACAGCAGTGTGGATGGCCACTACCCACAGACCTAAGCTGGCAAGAAATACAACTGTTTTCCAGATGTGTTATACTGGCGTGTTGGCTCAGACGCAAGTTGTGGCTGCTGCATGATCCGACCTGGGCTGTAGAAGGGCCTCACCTCTCACCTGTAAATTTATGTACGGAATCATAGAGTAATAAACATAGAATAGACCTAAAATATGGACTGTAGCATGTGGATTCTTCAGATGAGGAAGCTGAGGCCCAGAGACGTTAATAACCTTGCCCAGGGACGCCCAGCCTCAAGATTCGAATCTGGTATCTGGCATCCCAGTGCGGGGTCCTTGATCAACTCTTCCCGACGTCTGCGAGCCCGGACCTCGCTTCCGGCCAGCCCCTTTTCAGCGGGGTTTGGAAGTCTGCAGGCAGAGCCGGAGCTCAGCGCCTCGAGCTCGCGGCAGCGCGGTTTCTGGACAGGGGACAGGCCCCGCAGAGAGGCGGTGGAGGAGCTCCCCTGGCGAGCTGGGGTCGCGGAGGACCGGGAGGGACGACCCCGGCCAAACGCCCCCTGGCGGTGAGAAACGAGGGAGGGCGCTGGGCCTTGCCCGGGCCCAGCATCGGGGCATGTTTGAGAATGAGGCACCGTTTGCTGGGCAGGCACCAGGCGCTGGCCAAAAATCCATGTCAGATCAGCTTAAAGGATTGACAGCCAGACATCAGAGACCCACCCAGCCCAGGTCCCAGAGCAACCTGGTTCCTGTCCATCCAGGGTTAGACGGCCCCGAAGCTGCCTTTTCAGACGCTTGACACAGGATTACAAAATGTGGCAGACCTCCCCTCCACTCACACTTCCTCTTGAAAGCTCCTTCTCTGCTATTCATCCTCATCAGATATTGTATTATCTCAACAACTTTTTACATATAAGGAAATGTGAACAGTGATCATATAAACCTCAGTAGCAGGCATACACCTGGGTATGTGAGAAGCGGGTGCTCAGGCTTGGGGTGAGGCTAGGAAATGGTCCCACGGTAGAACATCTAGGGGTGCCCCAGGTCTGTGATTTCCTCTTTCTCGCTACAGTGGGAGCAGTGAGTGGGCTGGAGAGCTGCTCTGACTTGCCCCCACTCACCCCAGCTAAAGTGAAAGGGCACCATGAACCAGATACCGCATATCCTGACTCAGGCCAGCCTGTGATTTACTGAGGGCCACTCCTCAAATTCCTCCCCCTAGATCTGCCAATATTCCTAAAACATTGCTGTTATAGGCCCCCAACCCCATCTACTGCTGGAGGGTTTGAGAGTTTCAAGAATGTCCTCTTTAATCACTCTGGAAGGGGCTCTTCACTTGTCACTGTTACTTGTAGAGGATTCTGGCACCCGCAGAGGTGAGGGAGTGGGGGAGTTCTGGCAGGGACACTGAGGCCTCAGAGATCACCTTGGTGTGTTTCCTACAGCTCCGGGAGGCTCTTCTTCTTCCGTGCAGCTGTCTGCCCAGCTAGAGTAGGAGTTCCTCTGCTTGCAACTATTTGCTGTTGTTTCCCTTGAGTCTGCAACAGTGCTTGGCACATAGTAGGCACCAGGAAATGTTTGCCAAACAACTCCTTTTACTCCAGCTCCTCACATTTAATTTAATTGGCCTGACCCCAGAACCTGCCGGGAGTGGCTAAAGAGCTGCCCTTCACATTCCTCCCCCAACCCTCCCACCCCACCCGCCCACCCCAGGCATCCCAAGCATAAGCCCAGTGGCAAGAGAAGCCACAGGACTCCTCTAGAAATGTTTTTCGTAAGTTAGGCTCCAGTGAGGGAGTTTGGAATGCCCGAAACAGCCAGTGTGCCTTTGGGCATAAACGGTTGGCCTGCCAGCTCCCCAGTGTGTCTATGAAAGGCATCCATCAAGCAGCTCTCCTTGCCTGGTGGGGCTGGGCGGGGAGCTCCACACTTCCAGGATGCTTCCTAGAACCCCTTGGGGCTGCCTGTTCCGGGGCCAGAGCCACGTTCTTCTCCCAGGGCCCGTCTGTGGGCCGCAGCTGCTTGTCTTCCTCCTGGGCTGGGGACACATCTGCATTTGGCAGTGCCCAGATTGAGCCCTATTACCCTCCTTGCTGACTGTGCAGGAGCAGGACATTTTCTCCAGCCCCCACCCCCACCCTCCCCTGGGGAAACAAAGCCGGATGTTCCCACAGCCAAGGTCCTCACTAACCAAGGAGATTATGGCCATGTCCAGTTCTTGGAAGAGCAAGGCCAGAGTGTGTTCTTAGGAGGGCAGGAAGGCACCGAGGGATCTCGAAGCTCCCCAGATGGTGCAAGTGGAGTGAGGCTGTGAGACTAAGTGATGCAACCGGAACAACAGGAGACTGAGGGGAAATTAGAGAGAGAAAGGGATGGGCGAGGAGGAGGAAAGTCTGGTTTGCGGATTTTATTTCTATTGTCCATTCATTTAGACTTCAAGTGAAATTAGGAGCACAAAAGCAACAAAGAAGCAGGAAAAGTTAAGAGATTGCAGAGGGACTCGTAGGGAGACTTGCTCCATGCTCCACCCCATGCCAAAGGCAGAATACCAGGAGTCACCCCGCCTTGGGGACACCTCAGGAGACTATGACAGAGGGGCTTCCTGGGTGCCTGCATTTTGCTAGGAGACAGTAACATCCTGGAAGGCAGGGACCTGGCTCTGGTTTATTTCTGTATCTACCATGCCTAGTACAGAACCTGGCATATATTAGTTGCTTAGTAAATAATAGCTATGTGCTCAGTAAATAATAAATATGTCCTGGGAGTTGTGCAAAGACTTTTGCACATGTAAATTCATCTTATCCTTTCACAAGGTTATGAGATAGATATTATTATCTTAGTTTTACAGAAAAGAAAATGGAAGCACAGAGAGGTTTAGTTACTTGCTCAAGGACACACAGTTAAAATGCATCAGAGTTGAGATTCAGAGCCACAAAGACTGATTTGAAAGACTGCACTTACTCACCATGCTCTAACTCTTGAAGAAAAAGAGAGAAAAAATAAAGAAAAATATCTTAGTCATGGAATTGAAAGAGATCCCGGGGATCACTTAAATCAAACTCTTTGCTTAATCAGTTAGCACCAGCCAGCTATTGGCAGAGCCAGAATTAGAACCCAAATCTCCAGACTTCTGGTCCCGGAGCTTGCTGCTCTATGAGCTTGTCTTAGAAGAGAACAACCAGTGTCCTCCAGGGTTTGTAAACCAGCTATTTAATAGAACCAGTGTCCATTAGGCTTGGGGAAACAGAGGAAACTGGACCCTTTCTCTCTCTCCCCCCAGCCCTCTCCACTGACTTGTTCTGGCCAGGCTGGCTCCCTAGGGCCGACCTGAGTTCTCCAGGCCATGGTCACCCAGCCCAGCTGGAAGATGATGAGGCTGTAGGTCTCTAGGAGGCAGGCAGGAGGTGTCCCTGAGGGAAGATGCCCAGGCCAGCCCTTGGGGACGTGGGCTCTGTCTGAGGCACAATACCCTGTGGCCCAGCCCAGGACATGAGAGAGTCCCGTGTGGACTTTGTGTGCTTAGATTGCAGCATAAATTCCCAGTTCTCTGGCATCCTGATTGCTTACAAGTTTCAGGGTAATTTTTCTCCCAGGGCGTTTGTTCTGGATCCCTGTCTGATACATAAGATATCACTTTTGATTCAACATATTTAAAACTCATTTTTCCCCTAGACAAGACAAATTGAATTTGTCTTCCCATATGGGGCCTTTCAAAAAGATTGGTGCTGAGATGCGCTGGGTTCCCAGAGTGATGTAGTTTGATTAGCCTTGACATTCTTTTCCCACTTATGGGGGGGAGGTGGGTAGGTAATTGCAGATATTCCAGCTGGGAGAAGGTGTGATTGGGTTTTTCTCCTATGGGGGAAAAACAAATTCTTTCACATGGATGAGTTTTTGGCATCTGCTGTATGTCTCTGCTGCAAGGCGGAACCTTCTAGAATAGAAATCTCCCTGCAGCACACAGCCTGATGGTCCAGGGAAGCCTTTAGTTCAAGCCGGGGGTGGGAGGAGCAGGGTGAGCTGACTGGCTCCTTCTCTTCTGGCCCAGGCAGGCTTTGAAAAGCCTTGTCTGGGACTTCCCTGGTGGTCTCGTGGTTCAGGCTTCACACTCCCAAAGCTGGAAGCCTGGGTTCAATCCCTGGTCAAGGAACTAGACCCCACATGGTGCAACTAAGAGTTTGCATGCCACAATGAAAAGATTCTGCATGCTGCAAGTAAGGATCCCACATGCTGCAGCAAAGATCTGAGATCCTGAGTGCCACAGCTAAGACCCAGTGGAACCAAATAAATAATTTTTTTTTTAAATGGGGGGAAAAAAGGAAAATGAAAAGCCTTATCCAGATAGCGCTGGCAAAGCTTTCTGACCTACTGAATCCCACTGTGGGGCCTGGGGTCAACACAGCCTGGGTTTCCTGGATGCTCCGGACGCTGGGCTGCCTCCTCCCCTGCCTGCCATCCCAGGACTTTGACAGTGAGTCCCAGGGACAGGGCTGGAAGGGCAGAGGCAGGATCAGCAGGGTCAGGGGGCAGCCTTTATCTTGTCTGCCTGTGCTTTGCCTCAGACTCTGGCAGAGGGTCTGGATGAGAGGGTCCCTTGAGGTTTCTAGGGGCAAGCCAAAGAATGGGGTGGGGGTGCCCAGGTCCCCAGAGTCTCTTCCTCTCATGTCAGGAGGCACTATCTGCTCTGGCCACCATGCTCCCTAGCAGAACCTGTGAGTTATGAGGAGGCCAAGAGGGATGGCTAGCTGTCTCTCTGAGGGGGCTTGTCAGAGAGGAGGAGAGGCATTGAGGAGAAGGCCAGGGGGTGGGTGGGAGGGGAAGAAGTGAGGCCTTTGACAGGAGGCCTCCAGCATATCAGGTTGGAGTTTCCACCCAGCCCAAGACTTCCCCAGCCCTCCAGACCCTGCTAGACTTGTCCCTTCCCTCTCTGTGACTACAGCCCCAGTCCTACCCCTGGTCCAGCTACTGGCCTCTTTGAGGAGAGAAGGAGCTGGAAAGTTGTGGAGGAGTTCCACAGCAGGGCCAAACATGCTTGTGGGTGACCCCTCAGTGCTGACGCGCTGGGCTGGGCACTAGTCATGGCCCCTGAGGGCCCTGTGACCCGGTGTTTGTTCTTGGGTCCTTCCAAGCTCCTGCAGTGTGCATACTGCAAACTAATTCTGCTGGGGTGTTAGCTGATTAACTCCGCAGCAATAAAGTCTAATCTTGTTAAATAAAGGAAGCCTTGAATAAACGTCTGCTCATTCTTACCAATATTTTCCTGCTGCCCCAGCCAACATAGCTCTGTGACCTTCAGCTAGTCACTTAACCTCTCTGAGTCTATTTCCGTACCTAAAGAAAATAAGTACAATACTATACTCTTTTACCCTGGTTTTTGTGAGGATCAAACATAATAATGTGTGTGAAGGTCTTTTCCAGATGTCAAGAAGCTATTCCCCTATAAGGGATCATTACTGATCATCATGCTTATTGTAATGTGCCCAGAATCGCCATGCCTTACTATATAAAGTGTCAGCAGCAGGAGTTCCATTATAAGGGAGGAAAAAAGGAACCAATTTTCCCAATGGAAAAGAGTGACCCCAGAAAGAAGAGAGACCAGTAAAATAACCCCAACAAGAGTGATGACAACTTGGATCACTTCATGTCAAGGCTCAATTCAGTATAACCAAGAACAAAATGTTCCCGATTCTAATGAGGAGAAATTTTCAGCACCAAAGACAATCATTCCACTTTTTCCTAAGCATGGGGTCAAAGGCTATTTTTTATCTGATGCTATGTACTTGAAGTTAAGGGACTTCCCAGGTGGTGCTGGTGGTAAAAAGGTGAGATCCAGGTTCAATCCCTGGGTTGGGAAGATCCCTGGAGTAGGAAATAGCAACCCACTCCAGCATTCTTGCTTGGAAAATTCCATGGACAGAGAAGGCTGGTGGGCTACAGTCCATGGGGCCACGAAGAATTGGACATAACAGAGCACAGCACAGAGTTGAAGTTAAGAGCCAGTTGGAGATGGTTTTAGATCTTTGTACAAAGAGTAAGGGGTCAAAGTGAGTCTTCTCTTTTCCCTTTCTCAGAAAGAAATCCTAACTGGAACAAGGCTCTGGAAGGCTGTCAGGAATCAGAGAAGCAAGGACAGAGATGCTCAGCTCATTCCTGGAGGAGATAATCTATTGTTTCTATCTTCCTAAAGTCCATTCCTATTTCTCTTTTTTGGTAATAGAACCCTCTTTGGTGGGGGGTGGGGGGAACTATCCCTTCCCCACTCTCATGCCGACTAAGATTGACTTCTTCCCCAGTTTCTGGAATGACTCAAATCTGACCAATCAAAATGCTGTATCTTCTGGGCCACAGTGATTAGCTCAGCAAGGGGCACGTGATTCAAGCCAGGCCAATGACAGTAAATCCTGGGACTTCTGTTAGAACAATTAAGAAGGAGATGTTCTCTTCTTTGGGTGGATCCTCCAAACTGGAATACAGAAACCTGGAATTTTTGTGGTCACTTTTGCTACCAACCTAAGAATGATGCCAATGTGGAAGGAAACAGAGTTGAGAGACTGAGAATGATTCTTGTTGATGTGGTTTGACATCACCTGAAATTACATGTAGTACAGGACCCTGTATAGACTATGCTTTTTCCCCATTCATACATACCTATGGCAAAGTTTAATTTATAAATTAGGCACTGTGAGAGATGAACAATAATGATAATAATAATATATATTATTATAATATATTAAAATATAAACAATAATAATAATAATATATAAAAATTTAACAGTATAGTGTATTAGAAGTTATGTGAATGTGGTCTCTCTCATCATCAAAATATTAATATCTTATTGTACATATTTAATGCCTTTTCCATCTTATCTAAGCACTGACCTTTCACTGTGGCCATATCTTTTGCAGTTTGAGGTATGCCAGCAAAACTAGCACAAGTTTATTTTTCCTTCTTCACTATTTCATGGGTAAAAGATTCCTTCTTCCTGAGGATCTTAGCAACCTCAGCATACAATTATTTCCCTTTCCTTATTAGGTCTAGAACTTTCACCTGAAGGAAATACTGTACAGTTTCTCTTTGACATATCTGAATTGCCAGCATCACTACTCTTGCACTTTGGGACCATAGTTAAGTAAAACAAGGGTTTCTTGAACACAAGCACTGAGATACTTGGACAGTGGCTCTGAAAATTGAGATGGCTGCTAAGAGACTAATCAGAGGATACTCGGGATAAAGGGATGATTCATGTCCTGGGCAAGAGATTTCATCCCACTACTCAGAATGGTGAGCAGCTTAAAACTTTTGAATTATTTCTGGAATTTTCCATGCAGTATTTTCAGACCCCAGTTGACTGAAAGTAATTGAAATCTTGGAAACTGCTGATAAGGGACTGGGGTGGGTTGGGGGGGACTACTGTATGTATATCCAGCCTGGGTGTTGCAAGTCTGAAGACTCAGGTTTTACTCCTCAAATGGGAGCCTTTGGGCAAGTCTTGTGATACCTCTAAGCCTTGGTTGTTGTTATTTAGTTGCTAAGTCATATCCGACTCTTTGCCACTCCATGGACCGTAGCCCACCAGGCGCCTCTGTCCATGGGATTTCCCAGGCAAGAATATTGGAGTGGGTTGTCGTTTCCTTCTCCAGGGAATCTTCCCAGCCCAGAGATCGAATATGTCTCCTACTTGGCAGGTGGATTCTTTACCACTGAGCCACCTGGGCCTTGGTGGCATTTCCCATTACATAGGGTAGATAACAAACACTCTGCCACACTGCCCTAAGGATAGGACAGTCATCAATCTCTCCTTCCTGAAGTGTGGAGGGAGTTTCCTGGGCTGTTTTCCATGATCTCCAAATAATTCGTGGGTTTTGAAGGCCAGTTCCACATTTTGTGTTGACCAAGGTCCAGGCTCATATGAGGAAGGGAAGGGGCTCCCCTTTCTGTGGCTGGGGTTGGTGGGAGGATGGGGAGGCTCTGCTTCCTATGGCTTGCGCTACATCTGCGGGGTCTCCCTCAGACGAATACATGCATTTTATAAACGGAAGAGGTGAAGCTGTGAGGGTTGGCGTTCCCTCAGGAATTATGGCCAAAAAAGGGGCTATTAAGGCAACTTCAGAATTGTTGTTGGCGGTGGCTTTTTTTAATTTTATTTTCTTTTGCTGCAAGAAGTCTTATAATAGTTGTGGAATGCGGGATCTTTAGTTGTGGCGTGTGGGGTCTAGTTCCCTGACCAGGGATCAAACCCAGGCCCCCCTGCATTGGGAGCACAGTCTTAGCCACTGGGCCACCAGGGAAGTCCCCAGGATTGGTTTTCTGACCTGTGATATTTCTGGAGGCCCTCTGCCTGGGACGAAATGCTGGTCTTCAACAGGAAGGCCCTGCCTGAGGTTTGGCAGCCCTAAGTGCCCAGGGCCTGGCTTCAGGCCAAGGATGTCAAGAAACACACCTTCCAAACAGGGCCTGCCCTGCTCTGCACTCTCTGAATCTCCTGAAGCTTATATGGAAGGTGTGGGTGTGTGTTGGGGGTGAGCAGTGCACCGGGGCAGGGCACAGGTCTAAAGGAAAAGGGATGAACCTCCCCGGGCTGTGACCTGATGCAGAGCCCTAGGGACAAGGTTCTGAAGGTTGGGGTGAAGAATCTTTTTGTTTGTTTGTTTGTTTTTTCTCAACTGGTAAAGAATCTACCTGCAATGCAGGAGACCTGGGTTTGATCCCTGGGTTGGGAAGATCCCAACTCCAGTTGGGAAGATCCCCACTAATTCCATGGACTGTACAGTCCATGGGGTCGCAAAGAGTCGAACACAACTGAGCGACTTTCACTCACTCACTTGTTTGTTTTGAACAAGAGTTTATTAATTAGCTTTCTTGGATCGTTCTACATAAGTGACCCCCCAGTTGGTTTATATGAAGTGCCAAAATGTCTGAATCTCTGTGCTGGTGATTTAGTAGCTCAGTTGTGTCTGACTCTTTGTGACTCCATGGACTGTAGCCCTCCAGGCTCCTCTGTCCATGGATTTCCCAGGCAAGGATATTGGAGTGGGATGCCATTTCCTTCTCCAGGTGAATCTTTTTTATTTTTTTAAATGCTAACTTAATTGAGGAAGAGACAAGAATCCTGTTTTCCTTCACAAATGGGCTGAGGGCTTCTCTCTATATAGTGTGTTTGATTTGGAGGAGTAACTGAACAGAGGGAGGACTATGATTTCCCTGGGGAAGGAGAAGGGAAGCCTCATGGCTTCCTCAGGCACCCTAGGGCCCAGCAAGGAGGGGGCAGAGCTCACAGCCCTGATTTCTGCTCTTTTTTTCTTTTTTTTTAACCAGTATCAGAACTTGCCTTGCCAACGTCTTCAGCTGGCTCTTAACCACTTTCTCCTTGTTTGATTTGCTAAATGTCTGTTTTAGTTCAGTGTTTCACACCTGCTCTGACAATCTATCATTCCCCCCAGGCTCTGGGCCATCTGCCAGGTGGTGACGTTAAATGCAGCTCAGCTCCACGTGGCATCCTCACTCTCCCTCCTCCCTCCACCACCTCCTTTCTTCCAAGAATGCAGATGCCCAGGCAGTGGAGGGGCTGGGCTGAGTGACCCTTCCGCTGCAAATATTTATTCTGGAAATTTTACCCCAAAGTAGAGGACCTGGTATAATGAACTCTTATGTACATGCCATCCAGCTTTAACAATGATCAACATTGTGCTGATCTGGTTTATTTAACTTCATATGTATATATATACATACTATACATACATATGTACATAATATATTACTACACATCTTGTTTATTTAACTTCATGTATATGTGTATACATACTACACATATATGTATATATATATATACACATAATAAAAGGATATATTTCTTCCTGAAGTATTTTAAAATAAATCTCAGTTATCACTGTATTTCACCTTAAACTACTTCAGTTTGACTCTCTAATGAATAACAAAACTTTAAAAAATAATTAATCATCATGCCATCATCAGAGCTAAGAAAATTCATAAGAATTCCTCGTCATCATGTAAAACAGAATCCACAGTCAAATTTCTGTCCATTGCCTCAAAGCGGTCTTTCACAGTTGGTTTGGATCTCAATCTTTGAACTCAAAAAGAAGTTTGCTGAGCAAATTCAGAGTGAGCAGAATTCTAATGAAAATCCTAATTTAACAGATAAGACTATCTTCAGGTTTTTTGCAGAATTGGTTTACATGTAAATAATGGGCTTAATATACGACAGCCTCAATTTCTTTGGTCACCAAGCAGGAATTGGAGGCCTGCATTGTGCCAAGCATGGAGCGAGGTGAGCTGGCCCCCAGAAGCTCACTACTCAGAGTGGGCTGTGGCTGTGAAAGCCATGCACACAGGAGCAAAGGGGCTGTAAGAGTTCGGTGGAAGGAAGAAATGCCAATATTAGGCCCTATTTTTGTAGGAAGACATTTTACCCAGAAAATATTCAACAATCAAGACTCCTTGATTTGGCCTGATTGCCCCTCCAGTCAGTTATCATAAGGTGATGCCATGGGTTGAATGTCTGTGTCCCCTCTCCCCCACATTCATGTGTTAAATCCTAACGTGCCGTATGATGGGGTTAAAAGCTGGGGCCTTTGCCTGATGATTAGGTGGTGAGGGTGGAGTCCTCATGAATGGGATTAGTGTCCTTATTAAAGAGAATTCAGAGAACCCTACCCCCTTCTGCCATGTGAGAATACAGTGAAAGATGTGGTCTATGAACCAGGAAGGGGGTTCTCACCAGACACAAAATCTGCTGGCACCTTGGTCTTGGACTTCCAGCCTCCAGAACTGTGAGAAATAAATTTCTGTTATTTACAAGCCACCCAGACTATGTTGTTGTTTAGTTGCTGTTTGCAACCCCATGGACTGAAGCCTGCAAAGCTCCTTGGTCCATGGGATTTCCCATGAAAAAATACTGGAATGGGTTGCCATTTCCTTCTCCAGGGGATCTTTCCAGCCTAGTATTGAACCTGCATCTCCTACATTGCCAGGTGGGTTCTTTACCACTGAGCTATCTGGAAAACCCAGACTATGGTACTTAGTTACAGCATCTTGGACATACTAAGACAGATGATGCTTAACTATATATTTTTCCTCTATTCATTCCTCTCCTTCCTCCCTCCTCCCCTCCCTGCCTTCCTGCTTTCTTAATCTTGTAATTCTTCCCTCTTAGCGGATTCCCCTTCCTGTCCATATTCTTTAAAGTCAGGCTTTCCTGAGGTGGATTCCCTTCTTCCTGAGGACCTCTCACTTAGCCTTGTTCCCCGGGATGGCCCAGGGTTCTCTGAGTGTGGATGGTTCCTGCACCTTTCCAGAATCTTGCTTCCCAGTTCTCCCAGGATCTGAATCCACTCCATTCACTTCACAGTTGTCTTAGTTTGAGTTCTTCCAAAAGTAGTGCCTGAGACAAGAGTTCTTGGTGCAGGAGGTGTATTTAATGTATTTGGGGGGTGATCCTTGGAGGCAAGAGTGAGGGTGGGGGAGGGACTGAGATGTAGAAGGAGGAAAAGGTATTGAGAATGCTTTATTGATGTGGTGACTGGTGTGAGCACCAGGGGCTCAATCCAGGTAGAAGGTAGTTCAGAATTGCTTCTGCGGACCATAGGAGGCTGGCTGCAGGTTGTGGCTTGCTTCTCTGAGGTCTTCACTGTCTCCCTTTCAGGCTGACCCGTGTGAGCTGAAAAGGCTGACTAAGGCTTCAACGAGGAGCGATGCAGGGAGGGCTATGCAAGGCTCAGCTGCACAGCACAGCTGCATTGAACTCAGAAGTGGCCTGAGGGCATCCACCGTGTCTGTTACTGCAATCCTCATTCCTTTTTCTGCTCTGACTCATTAATACTAATGACAGCAATGTGATTTATTGAGGGCTCTTTGTGAGCAGTCATTGGGGTAATAGCTTTACTCAATCTTCTAAAAATCTATGCAGACAGTGTTATTATGCTCCCATTGTACTGATGATTAACTGAGGCTGAGGCTAAGAGATGTTAGGGCTTCCCAGGCAGCGCTAGTGGTAAAGAACCCACCTGTCAGCACAGGAGACATAAAAGATGTGGGTTCGATCCCTGGGTCAGGAAGATCCCCTGGAGGAGGGCATGGCAACCCACTCCAACGTTCTTGCCTGGAGAACCCCATGGACGGAGGAGCCTGGCAGGCTACAGTTCATAGGGTCACAAAGAGTCAGACACGACTGAAGGGACTAGCATGCAAGCAAGAGAGGTTAAGGAGATTGCCTAAGGGTTAAGCACCCCACTGGTGAACCTAACCCAGATGGATTTGTGTGGTCAGATGTCACTAGACTGTTAAAAGCCTGGAATAAATTGCTCTAAATTCCTTTTGGAAAAATAGGGTGTGATATTTTTTTTTTTTTTTTTGATTGTGTGCTGTTGCCCAGAAAGTTTCTGAGTCGGGGTCTTCAGAAGGCCCTCCTGGGTTGCTTGCAGGTTTTTCTCACCAGACTCAGCCAAAGTCTTGCCTTTGGAGGTTGAACACGGCCACCAGACACTGCTCCCCGACTCTGCCAGCTGTTCGGCAGATATGAGCTGCTGCCTCAGGGGAGCATGAGAGGATGCCCGAGGAGAGAGAACGTTCTGGAAGGACAGCTTGAAGAACAGGCCTTTCTTCTCTGACCCTAGGAGTCACTTCACAGAGAAGGGAATGTCATCCCCAGGCCTCTGCCCGGAGACCCCTGCTACTTCGGGCTGGCTTCCCTAGCTGCTAGCTGGAGGTGGGTGGACTTCTCAGGCTGCCCCTCAGGCAGAAGGGGAGGGAGGTGGGTCATGGCATGGCACTTTCCAGGTCCCTGAGGAAACTGTTGTAAGAGATGGACTGAGGTCTGGACTTCTCAGCAACCTGGGCCAGAAAATTTCTTTTTTGTTTAAGTTGATTTGCCTTAGGGTTTCTGTCATTCCCAGCTAACGGACTCTTATCCAATCTGACCAGGAGAGACCAGACACTTCCCCAAGCTGCCAAGTGGCCCACTTAGGCTGCTCCAGCCACATCTGACCGCCCCCCTTCTGTAGTCTCCCCGCCATCAGGAGCTGTGCTCCCCCCTCTCCTCCCCCATCCAAGCTAGTGAAGGTGGGTTTGCACAAGTGTGGTCCCTGGGCCTGGATCACTGACGTTTAAAGCCTGCTGCTAACCCACTCCAGTGTTCTTGCCTGGAGAATCCCAGGGACGGAGGAGCCTGGTGGGCTGCCGTCTATGGGGTTACACAGAGTCGGACATGACTGAAGTGACTTAGCAGCAGCAGCAGCTAATTGTGATGTGAAGAGAAGAAGATTCACTTAAATATGTTTTAAGGCAGACATTCTGCTTGGTCATTACCTCATTAAACTCTCCAGAGAAATCAGCAACTTTTGGAGGAGCAATTTTTCACCCGTGGAAGTGACTGCCTTTGATGGGCCAGCCCCCTGGGTCCTCCCCGGGGCTTGAGTTGAAACTCTCAGGTCCAAACTGCACCACAGAGGTGAATGTCTTGTGCTGTGCATCCTGGACAAGAAAAGTCCGGTCTTTTACAGTCTGTGCACCTGGTCTGTTACTGGGCCGCATGTTTTTATGTGTGGTTTTGTTGTGGTTGCTCTTTTCTCAGTTTTTGTTTCTGGAATAGCTGGGTGCTTGGTTTTTCTCAAGGCTGATCTGTACAGCCTCTGGTGCAGCAAGTGCTCTGGGCTTTGGGGGAATCCTTTAGCCTGAATAACTGGTGGCCGGTTGTGGCCAAGCCCAGGCAGAGCTGATCCCAGGGATGGACTGGGGCCAGCCAGGCGGTGCCCTGTCACACACAGGCAGCCCTTCTGGAGCCCCTCCATAGCGGATGACCAAAAACAAGGACCAAGGGGCAAAAGTCATTTATTTAGACTTTTTGGAACAACAAAAAAAATTGTTTTAAGTTACAGAAAAACACAATCATTTACATTTTGGAAGTTTAACACTCTGGGAACAAGCCCTAGCGCCATGCCAGGTTTTGTGAGCAAAAGGCTTAAAACATCCCGGCCTGACTGGGCTGTGATCATTAGGACATATCTTCTCGAGCAGGTCTGACTCTGCCCATCACATGAGTCTTGTTCTAGAACTTTCACCCTTACCTCTTTCAGTAGCAAACATCTTTGCCCCTGAAGTCCTCTTCAACATAACCCTTCCCTTCCACCTTTCCTTTCTCTGCCTTTCTTTGTAACTTAGCTGCTCACCCTATCACCTCCCCTCTGTGTCTCAGACCGAAGCTTCAAACAAAACAGCCTCCTCCCTCCAGGCAATTCACTTCCCTCACCGCCTGTAAAGTTGGGCTCAGAACTCCTCTCTTCCAGCAAACACTCCTGCTCTCCCTGCTGTACTTTGTTCACGTCTCCAGAGACTACCACCCGATTCAAGGGACACTTTGGAGGTCAGAGGACCTGGATTCTAGTCTTGGTCCTGCCCCATGTCTGCTGTTATGGTCTTAGGTATTTTCTTCTTATTAAATTCTTAGCTATCCAGCTTCAAGGGGATGTGGCATCACACTAATAGATGCTGACGCGCCCTGAAAAGTAAAAATGCTACCAAGTGCAAGCACAGTTAGCCTGTGGGCCCCTGGGCACTGCCCTCCACAGCTCAGCATTTCTCACCTGCTGAGGACTACACAGTCTCAGCTGCTCAGTTGCCGTGGTGAAACGGCAGCCTTTGCATGCTGGTGAGTGGGATTCTACCATCTGGAATGCAAGGTCCCTGAGGGCAGGGCTTGCATTTTAATATTTATTTGGTGAGCTTCTCAGCCCATAGCACCAGTTGGGGCTGAGCACAAGTAGGTGCTCAGTCTTAAAATTGGTTGCTTAGATTCCAATTTCCTTGGACCAATCCACCTCCTGTCATGTGATGGCTGCATCCCAGTGGCAGGATGGTGGGAAACCCAAGCCTCCTCCTTTGTTCTACTGCACGTGACCACCAGTGAGAAGGAGGCTCCTGGGGCTGGTCCTGGGGTCTTGGGCTTCAATTGACCCATTGCTGACCCAGGTCTAGGGACCATCCACTGAAGCCCACAGACCTCCTAAAGACTTCCCCCTCCCACTGGAATAAAAATCCTTCCCAAATGGATGGGAAACATGCTCTTGCTTTGGGTGAACATGCAAATCCCAAAGAAGGTCACTACCATGTTATCAACCCAATGTGGGGTCAACCCAGACCATTCACACCAAGGACCCCTGCTCTGGGGATCACCATCTCCAATGTGGGGCCCTCACTTCCTGATGAGCAAGACCACTCTCTAACAGTTAGAGAAGGCCAGAGCTCACTGCTACCCCAACAGTCTTCAGCTTCAGTGCCCCCAGCACTCCATCCATGGATGGTTGGCAAATCCCCACAACTCCCCCAAAGGAGTCATCTCCTCTTCATGAAAACCACAAAGATGAGAAGATGACCTCACCCCATCCAAAGAGTCCATCACACAAATGTTATTCAGAAAACACATTCTGGATCTTCCTCCCTCCCATCAACACATTTCCTACCTCTGGGTATACCCAGCGATATATTACACTTGACAAAATTCATCTTCTTCTTTTCAAAATAACTTGGTCCTTCGAGATCCGTTCAGAGCAATGCCACTGCAAACATTGTAATTTAAAGTCAGTCACAGTAGAAACAAAGCCAGCCCCTGGAGAACAAACTTGAGAGCCCTCAAGTCACTCAAAATGGGTTTGCCTGGGCAAGGCCTGTCAATGGGCACCCCAGTAGCATCCCTTGCCCCAGCTGACCCCAAAGAGCCTGGAAAAGCTGGTGTTTTGCTTCAAATCCATCCAGAATAAAATGCATAATAAATAAAAAAATGCTTCCATTGTGTGTTGTGTGGGAATATCCAGCTGTATGTGCCTGTAGCCTTCATGATGCTCCCTGGATTCTCAGAGGGAATCTTGCTTGATGGTCCAAAGGCTCTGAAGTCACCCCAGGTCACGCTGAAGCATGCAGTGAGAGGGAGCTGGAACAGGGAGGAAGACTGCTGTGAAAATCCCAGCTCTGGTCTACTGTTTGCTGGACAGGCCCGCCTTCCTGGTGGGCATGGAACCTGTATTTATATCTTTGGTTTCCTGCCTCGCAGTTTTCTGCCTTTGGAAGAGCGGCTGAGAGGAGCGAGAGAGAAATGGCCCGCTGGCCTGCATAAAGGATGCCCACACAGGCTCTCTTCTCTTGCAGACATCCAGAAGCTCAGGTTTCTTCCCTGGACTTTGGGAAGAGAGGCCTTCAAGGCTTCAGCACCCAGGGCTGAGGTCCAGCTGCCGCAACATGTCCTGTAGAGACCCCTGCAGCCGGCTTAGGGCCACCACCTCGGTGGAGTAGAGGGAGGCTTCCAGGACAACGCCCAGGCTCTCCAAGCTCTCCAGGGCTCTGACCTGTGGCAAGGGGCAGCTCTTGGAGGCGGCCAGCAGGTGGAGAAGGTCCCGGAGGTTCTCCAGGTCATTAGATATTTGGATCACATTTCTGGAAGGCAGGCTGGCGAGGATCTGTTGGTAGATTGCCAATGTCTGGTCCATCTTGGACAAACTCAGGAGAGGGTGGAGCCCAGGGATGAAGTCCAAACCAGCGACCCTCTGTTTGGAGGAGACGGACTGCTATGCAGGAGGAAGGGGAGAGCAAGAGCTCAGTGGGAGAGAGGGCAGCTCCTCAGAGCCCCCCACTCCGCCCTTCCCTCAGGCGTGGAGGTGCCTCCTTCCTCCCTCCCACACCATCCTCCCTGGGCCCTTATTTCTTGTGCCCACGTGGCCACCATGCTTCCAAGCTGGTCTCCTGGGCTCCTGTCTTTCTGCCTTTCCCAAACCAACCCGCCCTTCGCTTCCAGACCAGCCTTTGAAGGCTGTTCCCTTTTCCAGATGACTCTTCTATAGAACCAGCCATGACTCCTTATTTCTTAGTTGAGTTTCTCCCCCTGGCATTGAGGTCTTCCATACGTGCCCTGTCCCCAACTCTTCCACCCCAAGCAGACTCCTCCCTTGCAGTCAGGTTCTCTAGAAAGTCTCACTCCCTAAGGGATTCAGGCCATACCCCCAGCGATGCCCCAGCTCACTGCTCTGCTCAAGTAACCCTGGTTACCAGGAGGGGCTCTCCCCTCCCCCGCCACCCACAGCAATCAATCCCAGCACCACACAGGTTGGGGCACTCTGGATCTGTTGTGTACAGCTTGCTGAATGACTGTTTTGAAAGCAAGGAACTTAAGGGCTTTTCTCTAGGAAATGCAGACGCTGTCTATTTCTGATCTGTCCCCGCTTCTGGCCACCTAACTGCTCCCTGGCTGCCCAAAGTCACTATTAGAAATATAGAGTGGTCAGGAGATGTGGAAGTCTCCAGATTGCTCCATGCAGGTGAACAAGTTGGCTTTTAAGGTGGGAAGCTATCAAAAGTCATGACTGAAAACCATGGAAGAGGGCACAAACAGTTCTGGTTCTGCATGGGTATGCAGGGAGGGTCACTTGCTTTATCTAATTTAGTCTCATGAAGACCTTATGAAGACCATTAAGATAGTCCTGTTGTCTAGATACCTATCTTAATAGTCTTCACAAGGTCTTATGGGTTTCCCTGGTGGCTCAGATGGTAAAGAATCTGCCTGTAATGCAGGAGATCTGGGTTCAGTCCCTGGATTGGGAAGATCTCGTTGGGAGAAGGAAATGACAAGCCACTCCAGTATTCTTGCCTGGAGAATTTCATGGACAGAGGAGCCTGGTAGACTACAGTTCATGAGTCTACCAAAGAGTTGGACATGGCTGAGCAACTAACACTTTCCCACTTTAATTTTCTAGATGAGGAAACTGGGGTTTAAAGACCTCGAGGAACCTGACTAGCTTAAGACTTTACAGACAGAGAACAGAAGGGTGAGGACTCAAACTTCATCTCCCTCATTCTAAATACAGACCTCATCTGTGGTTGCAGGTCTGAGCTTGTAGACCTCATAAAAAAATGCCCCAAGAGACATTGATAACTGTTTGCAAAAACACAGAGGGTTATATCTGAAGAGGGCTTGACGGACAGGGCTGGCAGTAATGAGGAGAAGCTTCGCAGGGTCGGAGCTCAGCTACCAGCCAGGAAGAATGCCTAACGACTAAAACATTCTAGAAATGAGATGGAGGCCCAGAGGGAGTGCTGCTGGGATTCTGGCCACCCGCCAAGGGGACACTGGGACCTTTGTGACTCCCTCTGGGCCTGGGCACTAGGATTCCAGTCTGGGCAGGAGGAGAGTCAGAAGGTGGGAGGCAAGGGAAGTGGAAGAGGACAGGAGCAGTCTTTATGCTAGGGGGGGGCGTCCAGGCCACTGGGGTCCCTGTGCAAGGCTGCACAGCCTCCTCCGCCAACCTCTGGGGTCGCCCATGGGCTGGCCACAGTTCTACCTTGTCTCCCAGTCCATCCCTACCGTGTGTGAGATGTCATTGATCCTGGTGACAATCGTCTTGATGAGGGTTTTGGTGTCATCCTGGACCTTGCGGATAGGCACAGCCTCCACATAGGACAGATAGGGCCAAAGCCACAGGAATTGGTACAGGGGTCCACAGCGCATTTTCCTTCCTGGGATGGGCTTCTGGGGCCTGAAAATAGAAGGAACCACACGTGGCACATCGCCGGATCTCCAAGAACACCCATGTGCTCCGTTACCACCCGCACCCGCGTCTTTGGATGTGGATAACAACAAGATTTGCTGTCTGCCGTGGCTATCATCTCCTCAAAGACAATAATTCATTATCTAGAAATAACAGTAATGAAATGCATTCCCCTGGGGAGAGGTGCCGTGGAATCAAGAAAACCTCAGTGAGGTGTGCTGTAGACCACACAGCAGTGAGCCAGGGCATGAGCGGATGGACGGCGGGCTTTTAAGGTCTGGTTTGAATCCAGCCATTTAATAGCTGCACGATTTCAGGCATATCCCATAACCGCTAAAAACTCCCCCTGTATCCCCTGCAATGTACCTATCTCCAGGCTTTTATGAGGATCAAATTAGATAATGTGTGTGAAAGAGCTTCAAAGGAGTTGTGAGAGGTTCTCTATTACTACCCTATTATTAGAGATTATGTGACTGTCCTCTTCATTACTCTCTCACAGCAGCTTGCTGATACCTCCGTGATGGCATTTACCACTGGCTTTATTACTTCCTTTCTCTCCCATTGGGAGCCTGACTCCAACCGGCACTTACGGAAGGTCTGATAATGTCAGATGCAGTGCTGCAACGAATGTGTTTTACTCTCAAAGTGTTTCCAGTTTAATAGGGAAGACAGTAAACAGGCCATAACAATACAGGAGGAAAGAGCTCTGCAAGTATGGCTGAAGCCAACACAATATTGTAAAGCAATTATCCTTCAATTAAAAATAAATTATATATATATTTTAAGAAAGAGCTCTGCAAGGACAAGATATTGCAGGATTACAAAGCGGGCTTCCTGGGAAGAGGCATCGCTTGAGCTGAGTATTGAAGGCCAAGGAGGGGTCCAGAAGAGTAAAAGTGGTTGCCATAAGTAGTCAAGATAGCTGCTACAAAGACCTGAAGGCCAGAGAGAGCACATACACTCTCAGCCTACCGTGCTCACTCAGAATTTCTGAAACTTCCAAAGTCATGGAATCGTGAATTCATACATAATATGCAGGTCCTTGATTAAGCTATGAAGTTTTAATGAGATACATGAGGCAAAAGGTAATCAAGTTAAATGCCTGCAAGCCTGTGGCTAATGATCCATGCTAAATATGTGTGGATGAGCCTGAAAGAATGATCATGGGTCAGTAAGTATTAACATGAAGGTTTTGGAGATGGCAGAGAAGTTCATCTCTGCTTTTTTGAGTTCTGCTTCATCTGGGTCTTGATTAAAAACAGGTAACACGTTTTCTGTCCACAGGTGGCAATATTAGTATAATTCATATTCTGATGCTATAATAGAAGTGAGCAGTCTTGGGAATTCCCTGGTGGTACAGAGGTTAGAACTTGGTGCTTTCACCATGGTGACCTGGGTTCAATCCCTGGTTGGGGAACTAATATCCCACAAGCAAGAAAAGAAATAAATAAGCTATTGGAAATTTCTTGGTGGTACACTGGATGAGAATCTACCAACCAGTGCAGGAGACATGGGTTGGATCCCTGGTCCGGGAAGATTCCACATGCGGTGGAGCAGCTAAGCCCATGAGCCACAACTACTGAGCCTGTGCTCTAGAGCCCTCAAGTCACAGCTGCTGAGCCCACGTGCTACAGCTACTGAAGCTCATGCATCTACAGCCTGTGGCCTGAAGCAAGAGAAGCCACTGCCGTGAGAAGCCCGAGCACTGCAACCAAGAGTCGCCCTGGCTCTCCGCAACTAGAGGAAGCCCACACAGCAACGAAGATCTAGCACAACCAAAACTCAATCATTAATTCAAAAAAGAAAGAAGCAGTCTATTTCTATATTATAATGCTTGATCAAAAGTATGTTGTTTTTTTTAATCTGAGTTTTATCAAAGGGCAAATGTGAAACCCAAGAAAACATGCTAACTTGTTCAAAGTCAAACAAATAAGCTGCAAAGCTAGGATTCATAGCCAAAGGTGCCACACCCAGAAAAGCTGGAACACTTTCTACCCCACCCCACCAGTTTCTCCAGGCTTTAAGGGAAGCCTGGAGAAAAGCCCAAATTATAAACCACCCCGATGTCTGACCAAGGGCACCTCTTGGGACCGTGGCACTCGGGAAAAAACACCCAGCTCTATTCTAGGATGAAGCTAAGAGATTGTACCCCCATAACTATTTCATGTATGAAAAATATAAGTAATTCGAGAGAGGGTACTTCAAATGGTTTTGTGCTTGTTTTGGCTCCTAAAAATTCAACACTGCCTCTATTAACTCCTTATTCTCTGAGTAAACATTTCCACCAAATGCTTGAGGAATGGAATTAAACAGTGCTAATCCTTCAGCATGAGTCCATGAAACCCTAGCAAAAGTGGAAGCCAGTGGTTATACCCCAAAGCTTCATCAGTTGGCTCCACCCTTATTCACCGAGTGTCTCTGGGCAAGATTTAATTCCCTAAAGTATCAGTTCCCATCAGTGAAATGGAATAAATAACATCACTTGGCTCAAAGGGTAATTGAAAAGCATCTATAAAGTCCCTGCCTGCTGTGTGTATGTGTGTGTGTATGTGTGTGTGTGTGTGTGTGTGTGTGTGTGTATAATGGTGTAGGTAGGGGCTGGGGGACAGGGGAAAATGTCAGCTTTTTTTTTGAATTGTGTAATTACTTGACCGAAGTTGAAATGCTTGGGCAACACTACCTGTAGCCAACCCTAAATCTAGCATTTGGCCTCTTGCCTTCTCTGGGCATCTCAAGAGGGTGCCTGGTATTTTGGGGTCCTTCCCCTGAGGCACAAGATTGAGTGGTAACCTTTTCTAGAATTTATGTATTAATGACACCCTCTTTCCTGAGAGAATTTATTACCAGATTAACTCTGATCGTAGTCACTCACATGTCATGACTACTTTGTAATACCTAAGTGGAAAAAACAGTTTTACTAGCCCCCTCGATCACCATGGATAATACGCTTCAGTGGGTACTGAAAATAAATCACAGTTCCTTGAGATGTGGAATTGAGAAGCTGCTGCTGAGTAAGCCTGCCTAAGAGGAGAGGCCAGGGTTAGGGGAGCTCCCTAGGGGCGCTGCAGAGAGAATGCATAACAGGCCCATCTGAGATCAAAGTGATGAGGAGACCCCGGTCCACCCCCACACACATGAAACCACTTGCTCACATGTATAACACATCATACTCAGGTGTGCACACACACACATCAACACATCTAACCCTTTTAATTAAAAAAAATTTATTTTTTTGCTGCACTTTGAGGCATGTGGGATCTTAGTTCCCCGACAAGGGATCAAACCTATGTCCCTTGCATTGGAAGCATGGAGTCTTAACCACTGGACTACCAGGGAAATCCTATCTACACATCTAACCCTTTTGCTAGATGCTGGTGATTCGTCTCCAGGATCTATTCCCCTCTTCCCAATTAACAGAACATCCAAGTTTAGATAGAGAGGTGGCCATTCAGAATAAATACTCTATTTCCCAGCTGGTGTGACCATGCAACTCGATTCTGGCCAATTGAATACAAGCAGAAGTAGGCTGTGGCAGTTCTCACGCTGTGTGTCTTTACTCCTCCCTTTTCCGTCCCCTCCTCCACCCTGATGCTTGAATTATGGATGCGGTAGTCTGTGCTCCTGGGCTTCTTAGGTGGTGCTAGTGGTGAAGAGCCTGCCTGCCAATGCTGGAGATGTGAGAGATGAGGGTTCGATCCCTGGGTCAGGAAGATCTCCTGGAGCAGGGCACCCTACTGTCGCACTCCACACAGTATTCTTGCCTAGAGAATCCCACCAACAGAGGAGCCTGGTGGGTTACAGTCCATTGGGTTGCAAAGAGTCAGACACAATTGAAGTGACTTAGCATGCATGCACAGCCTGTGTTCCTGTGCCTCTTGTATGAGGATGAGGACCTTACTGTGTGAATGGTGATGTAGGCAGCTGGAGGTGGCCAGCTCCCTGAGCACTTCCTGGAGCTGAGATGACACACTGGTGTTGACCGCCTGTCCCTGGACTTGTGCTGAGTGTGTGGGAGATATCGCCTCTGTCTTGGTGAAGCCACTGTAATTTTGGATCTCTGCTAAATGTGGCCAAACTTAATGATAATTAATTTATACACCTGGACACAGACATCAGACTTGATCAGACATCAAGTCTTTTTTGGTTCACTTCAGCATCACTACCAGGGTGGGACCTGGCCGTAGCCTGAGATTTTCAGTCCGTGGGGAGTGGCTGGTAAGAGCAAGACAGCAATTACAACTTCACTGAGCACAGCGCTGAATACATAATAGCTTTGCTGTTGTTGTTCAGTCACTGAGTTGTGTCTGACTCTGAGCCCCCATGGACTGCAGCAGGCCAGGCTTCCCACCCCTCACTATCTCTCAGAGTTTGCTCAAATTCACATCTGTTGAATCAGTGATGCCATCCAACCATCTCATCCTCTGTCTCCTCCTCCTTTTGCGTTCAATATTTCCCAGCATTAGTCTTTTCCAATGAGTCGATTCTTTTCATTGTGTGGCGAAATTATTGGAGCTTCAGCTTCAACATCGGTCTTTTCAACAAATCGTCAAGGTTGATTTCCTTTAGGATTGATTGGTTTGATCTCCTTGCTGTCCAAGGGACTCTAAAGAGTCTTCTCCAGGACCACAGTTCAAAGCATCAGTTCTTCAGTGCTCAGTCTTCCTTATGGCCCAACTATCAATCCATACATGACTATTGGACGCATAATAGTTACTCAACATCTATCTGATGGTTGACATCTAACATGTATGGATGGCCCACTGTGGGCCAGAGGCAGAGATGAAAGAGACATGCAACCACAGGAAAGTGGGATCAGGAGTGGGGATGGTGGGGGCTGAACTGGTGATTTTTCCAGGAAGCCCAGGTAGTACACCACAGTATTCAGCATTGTCAACTACTTACATATATTATTTGTTAAAAATAAAAGTAAAGAATAAAACTGTTATGCTCTTCAAAAACAGGATTCAGAAATTACCTAATTAACTAGTAATACACTGCAAGGAAGAATGTTTAAAGAAATAAAATGCCTTGGATAACTCAAGGGAGGGAGTCATGAGTAAAACTATGAGCTCCAGAGCTCAGCAGAGCTATGTTTCAGTTGGAGCATAGGGCCTTGGGAAAGTTTGCTGATCTCTTGGAGACTCAGTTTGCTTAGCTGTAAAGTGGGGATGAAACAAATCATAATTCCCATCTGTGGCTGTTACGTGATGGAAAATGCTTGCTCTGGGCCTGGCACATGGTCAATCCCAATACATGTTAGCCATTGTCACTGTTATTTCCAGTGAGGGAATGGAGGAAGCATCTTGGAGGAGGTAGCATTTAATAAGGGCCCTGGGAATGTGGGGGCTTCCCTGGTGGCTCAGACGGTAAAGAATCTGCCTGCAATGCAGGAGACCTGGGTTCAATCCCTAGGTCGGGAAGATCCCCTAGAGAAGGGAGTGGCAACCCACTCCAGTATTCTTGCCTGGAGAATTCTATGAATAGAGGAGCCTGGCAGGCTACAAGGGTGACAAAGAGTTGGACATGACTCAGTGACTTAACACACACTGAGAATGGGGGAGTGGGATTGTGTTTGTGAAGGTGGAGGAGAGGGGAAGCCCCAGCAGAGGGCTCAGAAAATGGTGGCTCCCAGCTGGCATGGGAGGTATGCTGGGAGGGGTGGAGCTGTGAGTGTCAGGCAGGGATGCCAGGCTTCTCTCTGTGGAAGCGAGGCACTCTGATCACTTCCAGACTTAGGCTTGCAGCCCAGGTGACAAGCAGGAGGCAGCTGGAAATTGGGAAGGCATGAGGAGAGGCTTGATGAACAAGTGTTCATGCTGATTGGCTAGTATTGGTGGGACCTCAGATGGGCCTGTCTAGCTGACAGCTGGAACTGGGAGGGGGGTCTTAGTTCAGGAAAGAAAAAGGGGAGGGGGTGCTGCAGACACAGACCCAGGAGTGGAGAGTGAGTAGAGAGTGGAGGTGGGAGGAGTCATGAGGGAAAAGGCAAGTGTCAGCCATCTGCCTGGGCTGCAAAGCCTTTTCCCTCTAGAAGTTTTAAACATTTAAGGAGCTGTCATTTTCTCAGAAGAACTGCTGAAATGTTGAGCCTGGAAAGGAAGGGGGCACTACTGGGAGAGGGTAGGGGGTGGCTGGACTGTGTGTGCAGCTCATGAGGAAGGAGGCTTGCTCTCCACCCTGAGGTCTCCCCTCCACTCCGCTGGCTCCCCCTCCACCCACTCTGTTCTGTGCATCCTCTAGACATCCTGCCAGCTAAAGTGTGCTGCAGACTGCCTTTCCTCTCCTTGAATTAAGGCCTGACCATGTCCCATCAAGTCTACCAGCATCCCGTAGGGGGCGTTGGAGAAGAAAAGAGAAATACCAGTGAATGGAACTCCACCCCCTACCCCCAGGGGAGCACTAGAAAATGAAATGTAATCACAGAAAACAAGCTTGAGGCTAATGGAAGAGGATCCTGTAACCTTGCCATCAACCCCGCCATGACCCCTGCTCTGACTTCACCTGGGTCCTGGGCACTGGCCCCCCACCTCTACTCATCTGGGGTTGACTGCAGGCCTTGTTCCCGTACTTGGTAGTTCCCTGCAGCACCCCCTTCTCCACCTCAAGCTTGCCTCCTGGTTCCCCAAGAAGCTGGTGGCCTCCAGATATAAGCTCCCTCACCTTCCCTCTTGACCAAGTGGGGGCCTCCATGTCAAGGTAGGAGGTGTTTCTCTAGATCACACATACACACACACACACATACACACACACTAGAAGTTTAGCTGGGCTCAGGACAGGCCTACCTCAGGTTCCAGCAGTGGAGGGAGTGTTGGGGGAGATAGGGAAAGCTCCAGGTCACAGACATTTGCTGGTAGAGACCACTAGCTTTGAGCTATGCAAACTCCTCTGCCTTCTCCCTATAGAAGGTACCAGAGGTAAGCAAGGGCCCGGCACAGCTTTCTCTCTTCCTTCTTCTCCAGCCAGCAGGTTTTTATACCTCTCTCTCCAGTAATCTCTCTTGAGAGTCCCTTGGACTGCAAGGAGATCAAACCAGTCAATCCTAAAGGAAATCAACCCTGAATATTCATTGGAAGGATTGATGCTGAAGCTGAAGCTCCAAACCTTTGGCCACCTGATGTGAAGAGCTGACTCACTGGAAAAGACCTTGATGCTGGGAAAGATAAGGACAGAGAATCAGATGGTTGGAGGGCATCACTGACTCAACGGACTTGAATTTGAACAAGCTCTGGGAGATGGTGAAGGACAGGGAAGCCTGGTATGCTGTGGTCCATGGGGTTACAAAGAGTCAGATACAACTGAGCAACTGAACAACATCTCCAATGATCTTTGGTTTGTTAGTGCAAATAAAATTCAGGTAATGTGGTATTTACTGTTCATTTTACGAAAAAAGCTTTGGGTGATCTATGCACTCTCTCTCCCTGTAGAAATCTTTCCTGTTTGTTCCCTTGCATTCTTCCCACTCAGCCTTCCTTCATTCCTTTCTCCCTAACTCTAAATAGGAAGGGACTTGGGGATGGAGAAAGGATGAAGGAGACAGAGAAGTCTGGGTCCTCTGTGTTCTTCAGCATCCAGTGAAACAGATAGAAGCTTAAACAACTCATTTTAACACAACCTGGTGGAAGTTATAAGGGAAGGAACCTGGAGCTGGAGAAGCACAGGGCTGACTCTGGGCAGCCAAGATAGCTTTGCACTGAGACCTGAAGGACAGGGGTTCCCTAGGGGGAGAGAAGCAAGCAGGACATTCCAGGCCAAGGGGACAGTGTGGAGTGGGAATATACCGTGGTGGGTTTGAGAGAATTCAATATGGTAGGAGAGTAGTGTATGTGAGGCTGGAGAGCTAGAATGTCCTGGGTTTGATTCTATGGGTGGTTGAGACCTTCTGGGGGATCTGCCCTATGCAGGACACACACACACACACACACACACACACACACACACACACAGATCCTGGAGGCTATGTTTGTGTGAACAGTAGTGGGCAAGAGAAGCAGAATACTCTTTTCTCTTCCCTTTCCTCCTCCAGGTCCTGACTAGGTCAGTTAACATCGCTCCCAGGAATTTAACGTACGCTCTGAGGAGTCCAGTTTGCCTGTGATGAAGACTCAGAAACTCCAGGGTGGCCATGGCTGACATCACATCCATGGGGTAGTTAAGAGAGACCAGGGTCCATCTGCCCACTTGGGGGAGGGGGGCGTGCAGATTATGGTCAGTGCTTGTGCTCTCTCTTGACCTTCTTTCTGGTTCCTGTCCTTGTTGGTTCTAGGCTCGCCCTGTCCTTAGCCTCAAGGGTGAGATATTCTTTCACATATACTGCTCACTTGAGTAGTTTTCAACTTTCTGAATATATATTTTTTTTCATCCAGGAGTCATATAGATACACACCTGTAAGAAAAACAAGTGTCAGGAAATAAAAGTCATCTTCACTCTGGGTGATGCACATTGGGAGTCTCCATTCTGGTTTTAAATGTTGGTTGCAATATACAGTTGAAAACACTGAGCTAGCATGAGTGATTTTCTCTTATTTGCAAGTAGGAGCCTGGTTGAAAAATTAGGTTAACATACTTAATTGGTAACCAGAATGCAGGTGCAAGGGTTATAGTTTTTCTGTTCATCAGAAACTACCCTCAGATTCAATCTCATCAGGACAACAAATAGGTTTCAATTCCTGTGTCAATTCTGATCAGTTTTTAGTGGTTCCTTGGAGTGCTGAGTGGAGAGGAATCTGAAGCTCCTTCCAGTATGAGAGGGACAAGGTGCCGTAATCAATTATTGATGTCTGCTGGGTCCAGGATTGGTGGATATGTCACTTGTTCAGCATCTTCTCCAAGGCCTTGGCACAGAGTAGGTCCTCACTGAATATTCATGGAATGAATGAATAAAATTCATATTTTTCCCATCTCTGGTTCTCATTATCTAATGAGGTTAACCTACCTCTAGATGGTTAGGTTGCTTCCGTTTTAAAGTCCATCTAGAATTCAGTTTTGCCCAGCAGGAATTCCTAAGAAGCTTTCTTAATGAAGACAGAAAATGCTGCAGAATCCTGATCTCCTTTTCACGGCTTCCTGCACCACACAGGTGTCCTCTCATACCACATGGGCCCCTATTCCCTTCAGCTTCCTGAATTCTGTTCCATCTTAACTACTGTCCCAGATACTCCCTGTCTTAGTCCCATTCATCAGCCTGGCTCCTCCTACTGTGCTCTGGGCCTCCTGCCCTTTTCAGAGGTCTCTGCTCTGCCTAGCCTGTCCTCCCTGTGGCTTCTCCACTTCTTCCTTGGTACACCCAGTCTGGAGGACCCCAGAGTACAAACTCAGCATGTGCACAGATGGGAACGAAATCCTCTGTAGGATGGATGAGATATCGGCATCAACACTGATCATTCCAGAGAGCTGATGAATGGAGCAGGAAAGACTGTAAAATGCTGTGTGCTGAGAAGCAAGGCACATCTGTTGTCTCACATGAAGCGCAAACAATTCTGTGAGCTCATGCGGCAGGTGCGTTGTTTTCAAGCTGAAACAACCTCTCTTTCTACTTCTCTGAGACAACTATGTGGACAAAGAAGAATTCCAAGGCTCTCGCTGGCAGGCCAGGAGGGAGCTGTTGCCACTGGGCTCCTACTGCTGGTGGGGACAGGGCCTGCTGATTGACTGCAGGAGAAACTGGCTCGGCTTTCCTTTCCATTACATGCATGCGGTTGAAGGATTCACACACCATGAGGCTTCCCTATCCCTGGAGTCCCAGTCTCTCTCTCTGACTCCCACTACCACCACCACCACGTCCCCCTAAGTGTGGCATCTAGGCTAGAGCAGGGACAATAACCCAGGTTCTCCAAAATGGTCACCTCCTCACCCTGCACAGGCCACTCAGACGCGAGAGGCATCTGCCTGTGGCTATGGGCAGGAATTCATTGCAATCTCCTTGGCTCTGTCCTTGGCGCTTGGAGCCATTTCCTGGAATGGAGGGGGAGGAAAATATTTCCCCCAAATACCAAGAAGAGTTATTTTGGGCATAAGATGTACAAAATATGAGAGGGATGCTCCTTTGGCCAACATGGAAATGTTCCCCTCAGCCCAATGTCCTCAACTGCTTGATAAGGAAAGAACCAAGTCACACCCACTGCTTTTCTCATGCCTTCTCCCCCTGCTTACAGGAGAGAAAAGATCAGCAAGACCTTCCTGCTCAGGAGGGCGTTAGAGTGGGAGTGACTACGGTTCTGCACATCGTCCTGGTGGAAAGAGACTGGACACCCTTTGTCCCACCTGGTCCTAGCTGCCCGCTGCAGCTGCCACCTTAGGCTCCACAGAGCAAACACCAGAGGCTGTACAGAGCTTAGTGTGGGGAGTCTTCAAGCTCTTGCACCTGGGGTGGTGCCTTCCAGTCCCTGCCCTCTGCCTCGCCTCCCCTGCAGACTGCCTTCCCATCCCCTCCAAGGCTGCTATTCTCAAATGACAACCAGGCCACCATCGAGTGTCACTTGGATTGAATTGTATTTAAGAATTCACTTTTCCAAAGTGCCATATCTTCAAGCTATAGAAACTGGAGTGTGAAGGCAAACCCATCCACCATGAAATCGAAACCAAGCCAGAAGAGAAGGCAGGCCTGGTAGGTGTCACTCGTGGACCCACCTGCCAGTAGTGTGCATTTATCAGTTTTGGCTAGAGAAATGGTTACATGGGAAAAGTTTAATAGGCCTTTCCCATGATCCCGTTTGGTTGCCCCAAAGGAACCTTATTTTATCCATAGCATAAAAGGTAATTCTCATGACTTTGAGGCCAGATGCAGTGAGATCTTCCATAACTTCTTTGGGAGATTCAGTTTCTCCCAATTTTTCTGCTCACCCCTACTTCCTCATCTCCATCCTATGGCCTGGGTTTTATACAGTCCTTTGCATTCACAAGTCAGGAACCCTGCTGGAAAATGGTGCCTGAATTCTCATCTGCAGAACAAGACTCCTTGTACACCCTCGGAACTCACACTCCTCAGAAACTCAACGCATGTCCCCTGCACGTGGGGGCGGGGTATCTGATCTTTGGGGGTGTGCTCAAGGCCATTTCCAAAGCATGTCAAAGGCAGGGCTGGAGGCTCCGGCAGTCCTCTGGGGCCCAGGCTGGCTCCTGGAGCGCTGATTCCTGCCCCGAGGTCAGGCACAGCCCAGGCCCAAAGCCAGCGCTCCCCGGCTCCCAGCCGCCTTCCCACCGGTTAGAACTCTGGTGCAAAGTTACCCCAATCCAGAACCAAGCCATCCGCCCTGCCCTTCGCCAGCCTCAGTTTCCCCAGGGTCCCAGGTGGGCTGGGCTGGGTGGCCTGCCAAGAAAGACCGGCGCAGAAGGAGAAAGGAGAGCGCCGGGCACTTACCTCGCCGCTGCTAGCGCCGCGATTCCTCGATCCCTCCGGGGCTCCATGCCTGCCGGTCCCTCTTATAGCCGCCGAAGCGCAACTTGCGCAACTGCCCGGCCGGCCGGGCGCACCCCCAGCGCCAGCTCCCGCCCTGCGGGGCGGCGGGGCAGCGTCGCGCCGGGCGGCCGCAGGTCGGGGCCTCCAGGGAGGGACTCGGATGCGCCAGGAGCCCCACGCCCACCCTCCGGTATCGCCTGAAAAGCTGGGGGCGGCTGGGCAGGTGTGAGAAATCCTCGAGGTGGCCCTAGGATCTGCCCCTCGGGCCTCGGGGAACGGGACAGGGTGGCGGTGAGGGGTTCCTCTGAGTCGGCTGGGGGTGGTGGCGCCCCGACAATGAGGCCAGAGCAGCTAGCTCCGCTGGGCTGCGGGATCCGACGGCCCTGGGCGCCCGGGGAAGCCGGAATTGGCGAGTGACCGGCGTGTGCCTGGCCTGGAAAATCACACTTGTCAGTGATGATGGTGTGGAGAGGATGAGGAAAGTCAGGCTCACACAGGTCCTGGAGGCACCGGTCGTATTGCATCAGAGACTTCCTAACGGGAAAGTGCTCCCTCAAAATATGTGTACTCCGTCGAGTCCCACAGGGGTCCGTTTTGTTCACAGCTGTATCCCACATTGATAGCCCCGTGCCTTGCACGAAGAATTTCATTTTTAAGATATATTTTTAAATGAAAATCGCAAATTTAGGCTTAACATACTATATTTGCATATTTGCATTATTAATTTTTTGGCTAAAATATTCTAAAGCAAATTACGAACATCATGGCGTTTCATCCTTAAATACTTCAGTGTTAATCTCTGAAAAATAAGGAAGCATTTCTATCTCTATCACAAGACCATTACCGCACAAGAATAATTCTTTAACATCATGAGCTAGTCTGTGTTTGAATTTTACCCAATATTTTTTTAAAGATATTTTATCATTGCTTTGTTTGTCTGAGCCTGCTTGTTTTGCTTTTAATAATTACCTATTAAAGAAAGGAAGGATATTGTACTATATGTTTGTGAAGTCAGAAGTTTTTAGCATTGACCATGATTAATAATTACATGGCCACCAAAAAGGTGTGGGACAACAACTAAATGTTCAGCATAGGAAATTAGTAAGTTATTGAAAATCCACATAGCAGCAATATGCACACGTTAAAAATTATGTTGTAAAATAATATTTAATGATGTAGGAAAATACCTTTATTTTGTGAGCTGGAAAGAATCAGATTATAAAATGGTTTGTGTTTTCTGATCACACACATGCCAATCAATACACACTCTCACATCACACATTATCATCACTGCCAGTAGGATTAGGAATCTTTAAGCTCTTCTTTGTGCTTTTCTGCTTTTCATAAAAGCGTCTACAGGGGACCTCCCTGGTGGTCCAGCGGCTAAGACTCCCTGCTTCCAAATGCAGGGGCCCCAGGTTCCATACCTGGTCGGGGAGCTGAACTGGGTCCCACATGCCACAGTTAAGAGTTCTCATGCTGCAACTAAACATCCTGTGTGCCGAAACTAAGACCTGACACTGTCAAGTAAAGAAATGTTTCTTTTAAAGAAGTGTCTGCAATGAAATTACAGTTTGAAGAAAATCTTTCCTCTCCTACCACCCGCCTGGAAATGGTGTTCTGTGTTGTTTTTCATATAGAGACAGTAGCATCCACGATGACCAAATTTTTCTTGTCCACAACATCTTTGTAATTGGATTCTAAGCAGAAACTTAGCTCACAGGCAGGGGCCCTGGCAGCCTCAGGTTACTTGTCTTACCATCACCTTTTTAAGGGTTAGAGGTCAGATTGGGACCAGAGTTATTGCCTGAACACCAAGTAGCACTTGAGATCACAGTGTGAGGGTGTGGACTGCCTGTCTGCCTATCTACCCATCACCTACCTATTTTTTACATTTCGTGTTGATTAATAATGATTTTAAATAAATTATTGTATGTTAGTATTTATATATTTATATTATATAATGTATTTATACTATATTATAATTATATAGTATTACATAATAAAGTACTTTTACTTTTTTATTGAAGTATAATTGCTTTATGATGTTGTGTTAGAATAATGTATTATTTTTAAAAAAATTCAAAAGGAATAAAGGTATGAAAACTCAGTCTCTCCCCAGTCCTCCTTTTTTCCCTAGAAGGAGTTGTTCTTCCCAGTTTATGGTGTGTCCTTCCAAGGATATTCTTTTTCTGTCCTTCATATATCTATTTCCTTAAAAAAAAAAAGGGTGCAGGACGTACATGGTGGTGCAGTGGATGAGAGTCCTCCTGCCAGTGCAGGGATGTGGGTTCAGTCCCTGGTTGAGGAAGATTCCGCGTGCTGGGAGCAACAAAGGCCGTGTGAACCCAAGCCCTAGAGCCTGCGTCGCAACCACTGAGGCCCTGGGCACCTGGAGCCCAGGCTCCACAAGAAGAGCCACGTGCACAGTGCAATGAAGACCCAGCACAGCAAAACTACATTAATTAATTTAAACTGTATATACTTAAAAGCATTTAAATAACATCATATTATTCACGCTAATGTTCTTGCCCCTTGTCTTTACATTTTTTTCTTTTTATAATTTCTGAAAAATTTAAATCTCCACAATACACTTACATGGAAAAATGGCATTACAGATGTCCATGTACCATTGCCCAATTTCAACCATTATTAATCTCACTTCTTTCACCTAATATATCTAGAATACAATTTCTTACCAACACACAGAGTTGTGCCAATCTTTTTAGAGTCAGCGCATGTTTCATTTTACAGGTGCACCGTAATCAATCTAGCCATATTGTTAGGTACATAATGCTGTTAATTGATAGACTCAGAAGTACTTATTTGAGCACAGTGAGAGCATATTTGTGGGGGATTTTTTGATAAATAGAATTGTTGAATCCAAGGGTACATGCATTCAAAATAGAAATACATTGTCAGCTACACTCCTCAGAGATTGTACTGATTCACATATGCAGTTGGCAGCAAGTAACACTGAGTCTCTTATAACTGGAGAAGGGCGGTTATAGTAGCTTGGAGACCCCATAAGACTCTTGTTTCTTCTGATTCTCTGTTCTTCCATGGTGCCCTTGTGCTCATTGCTTCAAGGTTGCAAGATGGAAGCTACACCTCCAGGCACCAGGTCTTCAGAGAGGGCAGGGCAGAGGCAAAAGATTTTCTCTCTCTCTCTCTCCTTTTTTTTTTAACCAAGCCATGTGGCATATGGGATCTTAGTTCCTAGGCCAGATATCGAATCTGTGTTCCCCTGCAGTGGAAGCTCAGAATCTTAACCACTGGGCCACCAGGGAATCCTCCTGATTTTCTTCTCTTGAGATCGTATTTCAAGTTGGGAAAGAGAAGTCACAGTTTCCCTTATTTCTCATTGACTGGAACTGGGAAGTATCCTTAAACCCATCACTGGCCAAATGGAAGGTGACTGCCGTGACTGATTAGATGACTCAGAGGTCTGCGCCTGGGCCTGGGGGAGACTCAAGGCAGATGAAAGGAAGCTTTGTTCTTTCCTGAAAGAATTGGGGTACTGTGAGCTCAGAAGAAGAGGAGAAATGGATCTTGTGTATACAGTGAACAGTGCTTGCTATACTTCCCAGGTGGCTCAGTGGTAAAGAATCTGCCTGCCAAGCAGGAGACCCAGATTCAATCCCCATGGTTGGGAAGATCACCTGGAGAAGGAAATGGCAACCCACACCAGTATTCTTGCCTGGGAAAGCCTATGGACAGAGAGGCCCAGTGGGTTACAGTCTATGGAGTCACAAAGAGTCGGACATGACTTAGTGATTAAATAGTATGCTCAACTATGGTGTTTTATCAAGCTTCGGATACACTTGACTTCATTATTAAGTAGTAAAACTTAAAAATCCTTTTTGGTTGAACCTTGAAAACCCTCACAGTTAAAACAAAAAAGGTAATTCTAACTCTTTGAATTTGAATATTGCTTTTTCTTTTTAAAGCGCTTTTATGGTCTCTTGATTGACAGTAACCCCCAGAAAGCGATAAAGTGGGTCTTATCTCCTTGTTATGGATGAGAGCCTGCGATTCAGCGTGGTCAAGGGGTGGGCCCAGCAAGCAGCATCATTAGAGAACACTGTTCCCAGCTGCCGTGGCCTCTGTGGTTTTGCATTGAGATTAGTCACAAGCTGCAGGCTCACATGGGTGTGCCGGGGTCTGAAGGTGTCCTCACGGAGCTCTATGCTTTGCAGAGTCACTACTGGTGCCCTGTTGACGGAGGGAAAAGGCAGACAAAGGTTAGATCTCTGGTCTGATCTTAGGCAATCCCAGGCACCTTCTCTTGTGTGAAATATGCCTTTTAACCCACAGTGAGAAGGAACTATACAAACTTATAGACTGGACTAAAAAAGCAACAGGATAATTCAGTCAAATAATGGGCTATTTTTCTCCAAGTTAAATATTTGTGTGAAGGTGGGAATGGGTGGGTGGGTGGACTGGATTGGTTCTCCTGGTATGTATGTGGCTTCTCAGGGGTAAGCTCCCTAAGGGAGCTTATTCACCTTATTGTTATTCCCCTTATTACTTATTCACCTCATTGTTGCCTGCCCCTGACACAGCTCCTGATGCATAGTAAGGGCTCCATAAATGCCTACCAGATGCATGAATGGTCTGAGTCACTTCTGCTAATGACTAATGTCCTCTCTGTTATCATCTGTCAGAGCACCGTGTTTCTTTCTACATAACATGAATCAAAAACTACAATCAGTTAATTACTAATTTGTCCATGATTTTGTCTTTGTCATGAGAATATAAGTTCCATGAGAGTCAAGACTGGGTCTGCCCAGTTCTAGCCCAGGGTCTGAAACATAGTAAGGACTCTAGAAACGGGTAAATGAAGCTTTTCATAAATGCTTTTTGCAGTGCCTGGCACATAGTGGGCCCTCAATAAACATTCCTGGAATATACCCGGACTACATACCACAGAGACTCCATGATCACACATCTCTGACAGCTGAGCTGAAGACTCCAGTTTGACAAAGCAGAGCAGGGCCAAGGAGCCAGGCTGCCCAGCAGTGCCCGGGATGGACAGACAGCCCACCCAAGGTCCACTGGCTTCCACAGATCACAGCTGGAGGAGAGCCCAGGGCACGAGATAGCAAATTCTTTACAAGGAAAAGGAAAGAGAGGCTGGATTTTTTTAAATTAATTTTTATTGGAGTATAGCTGCTTTACAATGTTGTTTTAGTTTCTGCTGTACAGCAAGGTGAATCAGCTATATGTATACATAAATGCCCTCTTTTTTGGATTTCCTTCCCATGTAGGTCACCACAGAGCATTGAATAGAGTTCCTTGTGCTGTATACAGTCGGTTCTCATTAGCTATCTATTTTATACATAGTATTAATAGTGTATATATGTCAATCCCAATCTTCCAACTCATCTCACTCCCACCCCTTCCCCCTTGGTATTCATGTTTGTTCTCTACGTCTGTGTCTCTAGGGGGGCTGGATTCTGAAGGACCTTGCAGAGAATGGGAACCATCAAAGGCACCAGAGGGGATTCACACGGTCAAGTCACCATCTGGGGAGATTCAACTGCAGAGCAATATAAGAAAGCTTGCAGGGAAAAACTAAAAGAGATAAGCTATGAAAGATTTCTTTTATACCCATTTATTCATTCATTCAACCAGGAAAGCGGACATTGAGGGTATATTGTGTGCTGAGGACTATGCTGGATCCTGGAGATGCAAACATGAGTAAGATTTGGGCTTCCCTGGTGGCGCAGTGCCTGCCAGTGCAGGGGACACTGATTCAATCTCTGATCCAGGAAGATTCCACGTGCTGCAAAGCAACTAAGCCAGAACACCACAGCTATGGAGCCTGTTCTCTAGAATCCAGCACCCTCAACTACTGAAGCCTCCGCTCCACAACGGAAGCAGCCACCGATCAGAGAGTAGCCCTTACTCGCCACAACTAGAGAAATGCCCACACAGCAACGAAGACCCAGCACAGCCAAAAATAAATAATACAATAAAAGATGTTTTAAAAATGAGTAAGATTCAGTCTCAGACCTCAGCTATGGTCCAGGAGCATGAATGAGGAGACAGAAGAAGGAAAGACCCAAGAGACATTTTGAGTAAAAGAACAGGAGCCTTGTTAACTGAATTTTTTTCTGGGAAGAAACTAAGCATCCATCAAAGTTCCATAAGCTTTCCTACCTCGGGCTCAGTGATGGTGTCACTGGCAGAGACAGGCGTCTGCATGTGGAGGGCAGTGACAGGGGAGGACTAAGGTGTGTCGTTAGTGTGGTTGTTTAGAACCTCTGGTTGCAGACGTCCAGCAGTTAATTGAGGCTGAATTCCAGGTGGAGACATGGTTCTAGGCATCATCTTCAAAGACAGGAAAGATGACTTCTCATGAAACCAGGGTTTGGGGGGCCAGCAGCCTCAGGCCTGTGAAACACTATGTCATTTGCAAGGTTTTGAGTAGATTAGTGTGCAGTGGAGGGTGTGGAAGAAGAGGGCGGTGATGGGAATTTGTTGATGTGAAGGGCTGAAGGGGCTTTGAGGAAGGCACATGTAGTAGAGGGCACCTTGAGATAGCTGTCTACAGATGGCTGGGAAAAGAGTCCTGCAAAGAACAGAACAAAGACAGTGACTTTTGTTCCCTTTAATAATTTAATTGCCCAAGTAATCATGTTCATTTCAGAAAATTAGAAAATGCAAAGAAGCAAAGCTGTGACAAAAAGTCATCTCTCATTCCACCATGTGGAGATAACTTGTTAATATGGTTGCGCTGATTTGCCCAGACTTGGTAATAGCTTCTTACATCCCAGGCTGGAATCCAGCCTGGAATCTCTGAAGAAAGAGATGACAGCCAAGAGGCTCAGCCTCTGGGCTACATTCTCTTTCTGTGTCCTAATCTCTCTTCCCCACTGGAGTGGAAGGACGTGGGCCATGATCCTGTGTAGAGTTGGACCCTCCCCAGGTACCTGGGGCTGAACAGCATTTGGGAAGATGCTATGGAGAAGCAGCAAGAAGCCTTCAGTCCTACAGAAAACCAAGATCTAATGCAGTCTGAGGTTTCCCAAGTCATCAGCCCAGTTTTGTCCCTAAAGGTGTTTTATCAGACGACTCGCCCAGCTGGAAGATAGGCTATCATTACTTCTCCTGCAGTTAGAATAGTAACAGGGTATCCAGCACCTTCTCAGTGACCCTGGAGAAATTCAGTCTTCCAGGAAAAATCTGGGAACAACTCAAAATCACCATGGAAACATGACTGTGACATCAGTCATCTGCCAGAGAGGCTATAAGGTGTGGTATCTCTGAGGGCTGGCTCTGGGGTCACATCGTCTGAGTTTGAATCCTGGACTTGTGATCTAGAAGCCTGTGACATTAGGGAAGGGGCTTCCCTGGTGCCTCAGGTGGTAAAGAATCGGCCTGCAATTCAGGAGACCTGGGTTCGATCTCTGGGTTGGGAAGGGAATGGCAACCCACCCCAGTACTCCTGCCTGGAGAATTCCATGGACAGAGGAGCCTGGTGGGCTATAGCCCATAGGGTCGCAAGAGTCGGACACGACTTTAGGGAATGAGTTTCTCTCTGCCTCTGTTTCCTCATTGGTAGTGAGATCCTTATAGTATCTTCTCACACTGTGTTGTCAGGGTATTCAGATTATTACAAGTAAAGCACCTGGTAGCCACTCTACAAATGTTAGTCATTAATTAGAGGAGGGAACATTCAGGGTACACTGCGTGGTGGGGTTAGTCTGGAAGTCTTCCTGAAGAAGGCTCCTGGCTTGTATGGGCTGAGCAGTCAGGGAGGGGAAGTTTGAATATGCCTGCTCAGAGGAGTGGAACGCTCCATCCATCTATCCTTCTTTTATGCAACCACCAGGCCTGAGTCCTGGTTTGTCCCATCATGGCCTGTAATGAGGCCAAGGAGTGGGCAGACTTGTTTGCCCAGGACTGAGGCCAGACTTCCAAGAGCATTTCTCCTGCAACACGTTGCATAAGCAGAGGTTACTGTGTGGCACCCTGCATGGCTGAATCCTGGGGCACTCAGAGGTCTGGAGGATCCTCTCGGGCCAGGCCAGCTCCCAAGCAGTGTGGTTCCCCAGCACCCAGACCCTAGTACCCCGCTCCTTCCTGGGTATATCTCAGATGAGAGACACTGCCCATCGCCCTGTGTCTAGGAAGATGTCACTTTAAGAAACAGACTATCTTTGGGACTTCCCTGGTGGGCAAATGGCTAAGACTCCATGCTTCCATTGCAGGGGGCACAGGTTCAATCCCTGGGTTAGGGTACTAAGATTCTTCATGGGCAATGTGGCCAAATAAATACATAAAAAGAAAGAAATAGAGTACCTTTTACTCTTATAAGTACTGAACATTCTTGTAGACAACATCCAGAGAAGATGCTTTAAATTTCTTATAATTCACTATCCTGAAATCACTAATGTTTTATGTTTTTTATGCATAGCTCTTCTCTTTTCTTTGTGTCTCTATAGATGCATATATGTGTGTGCTCAGTCGCTCAGTTATGTCTGACTCTTTTTGACCCCGTGGACTGTAGCCCACCAGGCTCCTCTGTTCACAGGATTCCCAGGCAAGAATACTGGAGAGGATTGTTATTTCCCTCTCTAATAGATGTGTGTGTGTGTGTGTATACTTTTTTCTATCATAAATAGAATCATAAAGTAATACCATTTTGCAATGTGATATTTTCAATTGTCTTCAACTTTCTTTTCATATTATTAAATATGCTTCTACTATGTAATTTATAATGCTGGCAATGTGCAACTGTGCCATAAATTATTTAAACAGTTTCCTATGGTTGAAAATTTAGATTGTTTTCACTGTTTATTTTTTCTCATGAACAATGTTCTCATGCCTAATCTTGTAAATAAATCAAATATTCATGCTTAGGTCCTTAGGCTCCTTTAGAAAAGCTGGGTCAACAGGTATGTATATTTTAAGGCCTTGGATGCCTACTGCAAAGACTCCCCAGCTGAGACCCCCAGTGGTGGCTGTCCTACCTGTGGCCCAGAGAAGGGAGCCACCTGCAAGGAGCTGGGCAGATGCCACCAAGCATCTTGGAAATTTCCCCAAGGATGAAGGGTGGTGGTTGGGGTAAGGACCTTGGTAGAAAATAGACTGCAGTTGGGACCTTGAGCTGCCCCTTGGAGAGCAGGTGACCTGATGAGAATAGGTGGAACCATGTATATAACTCTGCAGAGGTGAGCTGAGGTGCCTCAAAGAGGAAGATCCCAGAAAGGACACCCTTCCACACAAAAGCCTGATTGTAGCTTTTAAGGGAGCCCCGGGGTTTCCCCCGCACTGCTGGATTCTAGTCTGTCTGTCCTGCCAGACCGAGCTCCCCAAGAGCAGTGATGTGTATATTTATCTCTGCACCCCCACACCCAGCCCAGTGATCCATAAATTTTGATTAAACTGACTTGACAGCCTGCACCCCAACTCACAGCCCCTGCACCTCCTCATTCCCCATATTTAGATCAAAGTTTCTGGCATCTCGCTGCCTTAGAAGTGGACATTAGAGCACCCTTTCCATAGGCCACTTGAGCGATGTATACCTAAGGCTTTAAGATACACATTCCTTTCGACTGACGATTTCACCTCTAGGAACACCCTAAAGAAATCCAAGACCTCCAGGAACTGCCTGCTCGCCTTTCACCTCTTTTTCTTGGGGATTCTCTTGCGCCCTCCACTCACACACTCTCCATTCGCATTCTGGGTTCCTCAGCATCCTTGCTATTTCCTGCCCCATTACCTAAGTTCTTCTCCTCAAGGCACAGTTAAAATACTACCTTCTCTAGCAAGCCTGCCCTGACCCCCAGCTGGACATCTTTTCTACTGTGCATTAGAGTCAGTTACATGCATCATTTATCTGAACCTCCCAACCACAATCAATTTGAGGGCTGGCAGGCAGAATCCACAGCTATTTTATCTTCATCCTTCTCTACATCTGGCAGAGTGCAGTACCAATAGCAGGTTCAGAAAGTTGGATGGAAGGCTGCCCTTCGGGAAAGGAGGTTCCTTTAAAGCCTCGCAGTGACTCTCTGGGGTACTTTGAGACCGCATCTTCTGCCTGTAGATATCGGCATCCGAGACAAGCTGCAGAATCAAATGCCCTTTGTAGCAGTAGCACTATTTTCAGCCCCAAGTTTTAGAATCTCCATCTAAAATTTAAGTGAGCCAATGGAGGCCAAGAGAGGTGAAGGGCATTGGCTGAAGGCACACACAACTATCGAGAATCCATCTGATCTGATTTCAAGTCTGAGGCTTGCTTCCTGAGCTCCATCACTGCATATTTATATTATGATACAAATGTGATTATTTCTAACAGAAAAGCATTCACTTCTTTACAATAATGTCTAGCGTGCAGAGCTTTAAACATATGCAGAGAGTTCCCCTTGGGAGTTCCAGGGAGATTTTAATGAACTAAAATTTGATTCAGAAGTGCCAGTGCCCTGAACAGGGTTTTATGAGATAAGAAGCTGCTGACACTTACTAAAGACTGGGAGGATGGGCAGGCCCTGGCATCCTCTTTTTCTCATCCCTAAAGCAGCACCCTTTTATTAATAAAACTTGAATTTTTATTGGTAGCATAGTTAATTACTGATAGTAATTAATTTGCACAAGGAAGCATTATTTAATCTCTTTAACCCCTGCTGTACCAGGAGGGTGGAGGAAGACCCTATTAGGCTACAGTCAACCCTTTAACATGGGTAACAATTCCAGGGTTGGGAATGAGAAGGTTGAAGCTCAGAGGAGTTAATTAATTTGCTCAAAGTTGTCCAGCAGAGCCCCGATTCTAGTTCTGGTCAGTCTCAGAAGCCAGGGCTCTCTCCCCTGTCTGGGTGGTTCTCATTGTGAGTGCACACCAGAGGCTCTTGGTACCAAGTCTCCACTCCAGCCTAATAAAATCAGAATCTCTAGGCTCAGTGCTAGGTATCTGTATTTTTATTTCTTTATTTTTGTTGGTACAGATGTTTTCTCTTTTTTTAAGTTATTTTTTTCTTTGTATTATCGTGTTGGTTTTGCCATACATTGACATGAATCCGCCATGGGTATACATGTGTTCCCCTTCCAGAACCCCCCTCCCACCTCCCTCCAGAGTGCATCCCTCTGGGTCATCCCGGTGCATCAGCCCTGAACACCCTGTATCAAGCATTAAACCTGGGCTGGTGATTGATTTCACATGTGATAATTTACATGTTTCAATGTCGTTCTCCCATATCATCCCGCCTTCGCCCACTCCCATAGAGTCCAGAAGACTGTTCTATACATCTGCGTCTCTTTTGCTGTCTCGCATACAGGGTTATCATTACCATCTTTCTAAAGTTTTTTTTTTGTTTTTCTAAAGTTTTAAAAAGCTCCTCAGGCACTTAAATGAGCAGCCAGGGGAGGGGAGGAGGGACCCAGGCGGAGCTGCCTCTCAGCTGTCACAGGGAGGGAGGAATCTGATCCAAGTTACAGAGCTCCTTTCCACTCACCTCAGAATCACCCAGGATCTTCTAAGACAGATACTGCCCTGGCTCCACCACAGGTCAATGAAGGCAGAGATGCTGGGGTGAGATACACGCATCAGCATATACTCTTTTTTAAAAATTTTATTTATTCACTTTTTTGGCTATGCTGGGTCTTTGTTGATGTGCAGGCTTTTCTCCAGTTGCAGCGAGCGGGGACTACTCTCTGGTTGTGGTGTGATGGCTTCTCATTGCGGTGGCTTCTCTTGTTTTTGAGCACAGGCTCTAGGGCGTGTGGGCTTCAGTAGTTGCAGCCCGTGGGCGCAATAGTTACGGCTCTCAGGCTCTAGAGTACAGGCTCAATAGTTGCGGTGCACAGGCTTCGCTTTTCTGCAACACGTGGGATCCTTCCTGATCAGGGATCAAACCCATGTCTCCTGAATTGGCGGGCAGATTCTTTACCACTGAGCTGCCAGGGAAGCCCCAGTACATATACTTTTAAAACCCCCCAGGTGTTAAAAGTGTAGCCAGTGTTGAGAACTGGACTCTGAAGACTGGAACCAAATGGCCTGGGGAGGCAGCTGAGCAATCCCAACTTGACCAGGGCAGAGACCAGGTGAAAGGGATCTCTCCTTTGCTAGCTTCTTAGCTTGCTCTGGGGAGGGAGGACAAGGAGAAGAAGAATCAGCATCCAACAATCAGTATGCAAAGATGTTAAATGCTCAGAAAGAATTCCTGCTCTCAAATCAATTAAATGCTTTCCAGCAAATTCCTTGACAGATTCTTTCTTCTTGGAGAAAGCAAAGTGCACTTTAGTGTTTGCCTAGAAGAGTGATAAAAAAAATCATCACAAATGGGGTCTAGATAAATGAGGTTGACTATGGGACAAAGGGGACTCGGCAAACAGACAGCAATGGAATGTGTGCCATCTATTATACACCGGCTTTGTATGCAAAGCGGAAAAGAGCTGTGGAATAGGATTACTATGCTGACGGGGAAAACAAAAGACGTTTAACACTCAATGCATGAAAGAGCAAGGTGAACCCAGGGCCAGGAGCCCTGTGAGGAGGGCAGGCTGGGGGCTGGGAAACACGGGGACCAGTCCAGGGTGGAACAGAGCCTGCCTCTTCCAGGTGACGTTCAGGCTCTCGAATCTGTGCTGGTTGTGACCTTGGCAGAGGCTGCGTGCTTCTCCTCTCTCCACTCTGCACCCTCCCTCCTCAGGAAAAGCCTGGGTAGAACACTGCCATGAACTCCCTTTAGGAGAGCGTGGGAATTTCTCGGGAAGCAGAGTTTGAAACAAACTCTCCTCCCAACCTGGCAAACCTCTCTTCAGCGGGAGAAAAGAAAAACAACTTTACTATTGAATTAACATTAAACCAGAATGTGAGGTGATCCACTCGGAGAGTGCAAAGATGGAAAAAAAATCACTTGTCTTTTCTCTAGACGAGCAGCCACCACCACCCATCGGGGAGAGAGCTTGACAGCACCGTTGGTCACGCGTAGTTCATCCTAGATTCATTTATTCCAGTGGCCACCCGTGTTGGCTAACTGCCTTTACCCGAAAGAAAAATAAACTCATCTCTTTATGACAAGAGCTAGTTTGGCAATGGAAGCCGAAGTTCTCTCACAGAATCTAGGAGACGGGGCGCTTCTTCCAGGATGATTACATTTCAAAGAAATGAATGATTCCCGGGTCCTTAAGAAAGACACGCCTGGGTAGTAAAGCTGGCAAGAGGCTTATTTGGCTTTTGAAAAAATTTACATACATTTCAAAGAGACTGAGAAAGCCCTTCCAATTACAAGTTTTCTAAAGTAAATGCTCTAAGAAAAGGGAGTGAGGTGAGGTGGAAAAGTCTCTTCTATTATTTTCAACACAGAGTTAAGCTTCTTATTTTGAATTTCTATTTACCCTTACAGAGCACTGGCCCTCCCGCAGAGCCTGTAGGGGAGTGACCCGAGGGAGGTGTCATCGGCTCAAGACCCGAGGGGTGCGTTTTTGTGTGCGCTCAGTTGCTCAACACATACGTGTGTCTGACTGTGACCCCACGGGCTGTAGCCCACCAGGCTCCTCTGTGCATGAGATTTTCCAGGCAAGAATCCTGGAGTGGGTGGCCATTTCCTTCTCCAGGGGATCTTCCTGACCCAGGGATCGAACCCACATCTCTTGCATCTCCTGCATTGGCAGGAGGGTTCTTTTACTACTGAACCATCTGCAAAGCCCCAACCTGAGGGGTAGTGTAGACTTAAGCTAGATTTGGTCTTGCAGCCTGGACAGGAAGAAGGGTGAACAGTACCTCTAGCTCTTGGGGAGTTTCAGAGTTGGCTAGGATGTTAGCAAGAAGAAGTGTCGCACGAATCCCCTGACCCCTCTGTCTTTCCGGACTCATTCTGGATGCTGCCCCTCCCCCATTCGGCTTTCCCCCTGCTCCCTGCTGGGCAGGAGGGCGGGTTGGGGACCCCAGCCAGGGGTGACTCCTGGGCTGTGGCTTCATGCCTCCCTCCTCCTCCTCAGCGCAGATCCTGGCTTCTGCTCCACTCCAATTAGACTCTAACCCACTAGAAGCTGCAGCCAATTCTGCGGAAAGTTCAGATCTTTAGGGACTTCATAAATTAGCTTTTCCTGCTAAGTGTTCTCCAGAAAAGAAAAAAAAAAAAAAAAGAATTATTGAGGAGTGAGGGGCAGGTTGCAAAGCACAGCACAATTGCTGCTTAGTCTTTCCAAGCCCTGAGTGTTCATGTTGCAATAATCAGGCAGAACCATCCCAGGATGGGGGGCTATGGGGATGAGGGAGTGGATGCAGGGAGAGCTGACCAGCTGAGGGCTCACTGGGTGGCTCTGGGCAGGTTGTGGGTACAGGTCAGGGAGGGATAGTTCTGAGATGCAGGTGGTGGGACCTGGCTTGGTTTTTGTTGGCAAATTCTGAGCAGGACCTTGCATCGTTAGGGCGTGTCTGTGAGTGTGTGGCCTTGTATTTACATTAGAAAATGCAGAGGAGAATCCTAGATTTCTACACCCCGTGTGTCCCTGAGCAAGTTTTGCTGTGTCTCTGTTTCTGTCCCATGTGCTCCATGTTCTAGTTCATGGTGCAGATGGCAGGTTTCCATGGGATCCCACCTTGCAAGCTGTGGCCAAAGACAAGTCTGGCAGTTTCTTAGTTATAGGCACTGTCAGCAGAGAGGGAGGGTCACCCACTGAGACTAGAATGAAGTGTTGAAGGGTCCAGTCCCCAGGGAACAAGGTAGCAGGCTCTACCTGCTCCGCCACATGCTCCGGGCTGTACCTGGTCCACTATGCTTCATTCTCCTGGCCCCACACTTGACTGCAAGCCCAGTTCCAAGCATGCAAACTCTCCCATGCCCCTAAGCCCTTGCACTTGAAGGTGCCTCAGTCTGGAACACCCTCCCCATCTCTCTTCATCTGGCTAAACACAATTCACCCTTCAGTGATGTCACCTCCTGCAGGAAGCCTTCCCTGCCTCTCTGGGATGAAGAGAGAGTCCCTCTTTTGTGCTCCCACCTCACCCTGGACATGCATCTATTAGAACACTCTTCACACCTTGTGATTCACACTCTGGTAAAACAATCTGCCTGGGTTCTGCCTGGTAAAAGAATCTGCCTGGGTAAAAGAATCGAGACTTGGGTTCAATCCTTGGGTTGGGAAGATCCCCTGGAGAAGAGAAAGGCTACCCATGGCCTAGAGAATTCCATGGACTGTATAGCCCATGGGGTTGCAAAGAGTTGGACATGACTGAGCAGCTTTCACTTTCTCTCTTTGCCTCATCCATTAGATGGGGAACCTCTTGAAGACAGAATGCATCTTTCATCCCTGGCTTCCCACCACCCAGCACCGTTCTGAGCAGAAAGTGAGTCTGTAACATGAGTGAATCTTGAGTGACAGCACCTCATAGTTGCATAGCATTCACCAGGCACTCTCCCTACACTGTTTTCTGCTCATCCTGCCACAGGCCAGAACACAGGAGAGGTGGACAGTGTTATTCCCATTGACTAGGGAGGGCTATGAGTTTGGCTGGTTAACAGGTGATCTCCTGACTGTCTACGTCCCCACTTTCCAGCCCAGAAGCAATCTCCACCTTAGGAGAGCAGCCACAGAGCGAAGGTGGCTGGGACCTCAGGCAAGCAGTCTTGGGAGAGCTGTGCCCGGAAGCCTCAGGCCCCTTTATTTAATTTAATCTCTGTCTTCCTCAGGCTTGAGTAGTATTCATTGACTCTGAATCTTCTGTCTTGGGTATTTGCCAAATCTGGTTAGATTTTTCAAGTCCTGGTCTACAGCTTTTCTCCAGCCCTGATCTCTCATTTTTAATTAAGGATCCCCTCCTGACCTCTTACAGCTTCTCAGAAGAAGGATTCTGTTTCTTGTAGGTTTCTTTGTCTCATTCCTGCTTTCTTGTGGAAAGAAAGAGTAAATCATACAAAAGCGTGATGTTTCCAGAATGTTCAAAACTTGTGACTGCCTTTTTCTGAATCAGCAGGAGAATTTTCCTCACCTGAAACCCTTCCTCAAGAATCAGCTCTTTGCTGAGTTTGTTATCACTAATCTCCATCAAAAGATCCCTTAGCAACCAGGTCCTGATAAAGCGAGAGTGTAAGCTGACCCCTAATATCGCCCGATTCTGCAAAGCTGGCTCTCTCGTAGGTACAAAGCAGTCCATCCCAGAACATGACTTGTAAAGCCCTTTTAATGAAAAGGGGACACAAAGACAGAAAAAGATTTCTATCTGAGCGTCCCTGTGTGCTCAGCACGATCCCAGGGGATGCCAACAGAGAAAAGCACTGGAGGAGCTGGCAGTTACTTTAGGGAGAGCCCCTTGAGAGTCAGATACAGGGCACCCTGGCCAGATTGTCATAGCCCATCGAGTCTGACTCAGTGAGGTGAACTCCCCAGGGTTCAGACCACCTGTAAGTTGAACTGTTTCCTGCAGCTTCCAATCCTGCAAATCTAACTCTCTGCCCAGGATTGGTGTTGGTTTCCACTCTCTCCCAGGTCACAAGAGCTCTCGCTCATGGGGGAGGACACAAGCGTGGGGAGTTGAGATGACAGGAGTTTGGTAAAGTCACAGAGCTGAGTTGCCCCTCAGCAGGCAGGGTAACAAGGCCCAGAGCATCAGGAAGGACCACTGTTGGGCTTTGCTGTGTCCTGGTGGGGGTCGTGGGAAATTCAGCCTTGCAGGGACATTTGGGAAAGGCCTGGAGAAACCTTTGACACCAGCAGAGCTTTTTGCCTTAGAAAAGCTGAGCCAACTTGGTTAATAAAGTTATCCAATGCCGTCTGATCATAAGGGTCCACATTATGCCTTAATCTTGAGGCCACAGCTCCGTGGGAGGGGTGGCGTGGAAACTGCCTGTGGGTCGCGTGTAGATAGAAATCATTAACATTTATTGAGTGTTTGCTGAGAGCCAGGCTTTTGTTGAAGGCTTTTCTTCATTACCTTATTAAGATGCACAAGGTTCTCCAGAGGAGGACGGTCTCATACTATTTGGAAATAGTCAGGAGAGATAAATTTCCACTGGGGACAGCTGCTGATGGGCAGCTGTCCTAGTAAGATGACTTCCTCCTGGACAGTGCTGGTTTCCTGGAGAGCAAAGACCTTGCTCTCTCAGCGCCCCCTCCCCTGGGCCCCTCTGCCCACCAGAGCCAGGGCGAGCAGACATGTGTCCCACCCAGGCTGCACCCAGCTACCTGTGCTTTGAGAGGAATTCCTTGCTGAGCATCACGCCATGTGTTAATCATTATGTTATCTAGTTTCATCCTCATTATAATCTTATGAGGAGGATAGTATTTTTGCTCCTGTTTTACAGATGAGAACACTGAGGCACAGAATGGATGAGGATTTGCTCACTATCCCACAACTAGGGGTTAACAAGCAAGTTCTCCCCATGTTCAATCTTAGTCTCCTTAATGTAGTCACCTGCCAAGGTTCTGACTCAGTCTACAGGGTTCTACCCTTTGGCTTCACAAAGGATATTCTGGGACCAATCAGAATCTCAAGCAGGACTAAGAGGGTCTGAAGAATCGTGGAAAGGTGTCTTATTCTGCAAAATTGACCAATACACAGACAACAGAAAACAAACAATCTACATTGTAGATTGCAACAGTTGGCAAGGCCTGCCAAAACGATACCACAGACCGAGTGGCTTATATACAGAAATTTATGTTCTCACAATTCTGGAGGCTGGAAGGCTAAGATCAAGGTGCTGGCAAGATAGATGTCCGGCAAGAACTGCAGGCGGCCGCCTTCTGGCTGTGTCCTTGTGTGGCCTTTTCTCTGTGTGCACACATCCTGATGTCTCTTCCACCCGCTCTGTTGGCTTAGGGCCCCACCCTTATGACCTTATTTCACTTTGATTACCTCCTGAAAGGTCCTGTCGCCATATACAGTCACATTAGGGCCTAGGGCTTTAACGTATGATTTTGAAGGGTACAATGCAGTCTCCTGCATAGATGATTCAAAGTTCTGTGTCCCTTCTATAGCAGCCCCCACAGCACGGAGCACAGTCAGGTCAATCCCAGGTATCCGGCCCTCTCTGCGAGACCTGGGGGCTGCAGGCTGCTCTCCAGAAGCCACACCCCTGAGACACCACTGCCCCATTGAGAATTCAGTAAAGATCTTTATATATATATATATATATACATACATACACACACGCACACAAAGAAATAGCATGTTACTACAGACTCCGTGCAGCTCTATAAAATCCAACATTTACATATAATTTTCATCTCAACTAAAGTTTTTACATTTACCATCTTGACATGGGGACTGCAGCTACAGCCCCTTATCTGGTCTAAGTTTCTATCAATATTCCTTTTTTTCTTTTTTTGAGTTCTCATAGCTGTCTAGGGATCCAGAGGGCTATGATCTTTCCATACACAAAACTGGTTTCTCTGGTCCTATCTTTAGAACATTTTTTTCCAATGAAAAGAATGACTTTGCAAGAAGCCATGCATACCTTGGGGCTTCCCAGGTGGTATAGCAGTAAAGAGCCCGCCTGCCAATTCAGGAGAAGCAAGAGACTCAGGTTCAATCCCTGGGTCAGGAAGATCCCCTGGAGTAGGACCCAATCCCACAATCTCTTTTCCATTCTCATCATGCTGTAATCCCCTGAGCACAGATCCATGTACATCTAACACATGCTTCTGCTAAACCACCCCAACTTAGAAGATTGCTGGGGATCAATCACCCCACTGGCCATGGGAATTTTCACGGAGTCTTGATCTGCCTGGGAGAAGTCTAAAGCTTACCAAGAAGACTTCCTTGGTAGTTCAGTGGTTAAGAATTGGCCTGCTAGTGCAGGAGGCATAGGTCCAATCCCTGATCCGGGAAGATCCCACATGCCTCAGAGAAACTAAGCCCCAGTACCTCAATTACTGAACCCAAGCTCTAGAGACTGTGCTACGCAACCAGAGAAACCGCTGCAGTGAGAAGCCCACTCACCGCAACAAAGAGCTGCCCCAGCCTGTGGTGCTTTGTCTGGAACTGGACATTTCTTTATTTTTCATTCAACCAAGGCTGTGGGGGCCTCAATCAGTGTTTCTTGCCTGACCTACTGCTGACCAAGTAGTCAAAATGGTGGTCAAGTTCTCCTTGGGCCCTGAGTGTGGCTGTCTGTATTCCATGTGTGTGAGTGTGTCTAAGGAGCTTTTACTCCAGAGAGAGGCAGAACCAAGGAGTTCTATGGGGCAGGTTACTGAATATTTGAAATTCCAATTTCACGGCCACGATGTGGCATTTCAGAGGAAAACAGGTCTGGGAGCAGACAGTAGAGAAAACAAGGCTTGGAGGTTTAACATGCTCCATTTTGGTGGAGTTAAATGTAACTGGGAGTTGCAGCAAGCATTAGCCCTGGAATGTATGGTTTCCAGAGTGACTGAGGTGGGGAGGAAGGGATGGGTCCCCCACTTCCTTCCCTGGCTGTGCCTCTGCTGCTCAGGCCAGGCACAGTGGGGAACAGGAGAAGGCAAAGGGCTCCCCAGTTCCCCCTGTCTCATGCATGGTCTCCTCTCCCTTCCTCTCTACTCTTCACAAACTTTTACTTATCCTGGGTGAGCCAGTTGAAGTGGGCATGATACTACTAATAAGCTGATTTAACAGAAGTGTTTAGCTCATTGGGCCTTTGGGATAGATCTCAGCTGGCTCTTGCCTGGAAAGATAACAAGCTTCTGTGAAACTAACAAGGATACTAGCCCACTCTGCTGCCATATTCTTACTTTATATGCTGATGGTATCGATAATCACTTCTGTAAGTGGAATTCATCTTTCCTCTGGCAATAGAAAGACTGAATCGTAAATGGTATCCTGGGGGCCTCCTCTCTTTTCTAGAGCTTCTTTGAGCTCGGTGGAGGAGGAGGGGGGTGGGAGGGGATAGGCACAGAAGACTCCACACGTCCACTTACCCTTGGGGTCCCTGGTCCACGTTGCCCATAGCATATAAAGTCATTTGAAACATCAATAAAGAATTGTCCTTTCTCTTACATTCCCATAATCTCTCTTTACTCACAAGTTTATTTTGAGAAATAAATGAAATTAAAATAATTATAGTCAACCATCTACTACATGCCAGTCCTAGATATTTTATAAATACTGTTCCCAAACCTAATGGCAAGATCATGATAAGAATCATAACTACCATTTTATAGATGAAGAAACTCAGAGAAGTTATGAATTTGCTCAAGGTCAGTAAATTAAGACTCCAGCCTTGGTCTTCTTGACTCTAAAGCTCACATTTTCCCTCTCCAGTACTATGCTATATAAAACATTGCTCCAGCCAGCACAAAATTAGGTTGTGCTGCAGTAATGAGTGACCCTCAAATCTTAGTGATTTCTGACAACCGAGTTTTGCTTTATCCTCACATGTGATGCCTTATTCACATGCATCACAGTTGGCTGGGGGCCCTGCCCCATAGTCCCCCAGGACTCTCGCTGAAGATGTAACAGCCACTGGACTTTTGCCAGTCCCCATGGCAGAGGGAGAGGGCACTCTGGAGGGTCTAAAACTAGCAATTAAATGCCCTGGCATTGAATTGACACACTTTGCTTCTACCCACAAATCACTGGCCAGAATTCTACGTGAAGATTCCAAACCATAAGGGGGAGGAAGCACCATCCCATTGGACAGCAGAGAACAGAAAGTACACGGCAAGTAGCATTCAAACCTACCATGAGTGTGTGACACAGTACTTGGCACCTACATGCTCAATAATCACTACTTCATACCCCTTCCTCTCCCCCAACTGTGAACAGATTATGATGAAACACTGCTTTTTTGGAATAAGAGACTGGCATAATGAACAGGCCCTTCATTTTGTGCTTTCTTCAACGCTTTCTTTATTGACTTCCAGCTGAATCATAGGATGCTGGCAGCAGTTCACATCTGGATCAGATTGCTCCAGGGCCTGAGTCTCCAGTGACTTGATGTCTCACTATGTATCAAGGGTCTCCATCAGTCAAGGTCAAACTCCTTGTTGCAGGTAATGGGCAATGCTCACATGCATGACACGTGACACCCTCCCAGGGGCATCCCCATCAGCTGAGGGCTGCATGCAAATCCCGGCTGGCAACTGTAACTCCACCCTTTCTTCTTTCAGACAGGGAGGCATACCAGAACGCAAGTGAGTGATAGGAATGTCATCACAGGGATATGTTGGATCTGTTCTAATTGTTTAAAAAGTGCATCAGTTGTTGAAAATCTCAATAGTTAAGTATTAATAGCGAATTACCTATGACACACCTCAAAACTGCTTGAGATATGCAGCGTGTCAGGACACCAGCATGGATGAATTATTGGTCAAGATGATGCCAGACCAACCTGTTGTGAAATGAAAAATTGTGTCAATTAACTGGTTGTTTTATCTGCGTGGTGCCAAGGAATTGATGGGAGAGAACATTTTGTCCACGTTAACTGAATTGGCTAGTGGTCTTGGCATTGTGTGGACCCAGCCTGAGTATTAAGAATGTGAGCATAACAGCAAGTCATGGAATGTTAGACTGAAAGAAATTTCCAGAGACAATTTTCATCTGTTACAGATGAGGAAACTGAGGAATAATTGGGTTGAAAGATTTGCTGCGAGACACACAGTGCAGTTGTTAACTATTGTTTTAGAAGAGGTCGGTGTGTGCACATCTTCACCCACAACATTTTTAACATTTTCTGTAGCTATTTCAGAACTGAGAGGCTCAACCAAATGGCATTGCGTACTTTCTAAAAGTAGACAAGAATTTAAGAAACACCCCGTGGTGCAATTGTTTCATTGCTTAAACTTGATGCTGACTCATCTGCCTTCTTTACCAACATGGTCGTGGCATCCATCACTTACACTGGCTCTTTTCCCCAGCTGGTCCCATCCTCCTCCACTGGGCTGAGAAACGGTGTAGTCATGTCACCTCCGTGAGTCCTCATTGGTTGGTGGGTGGGGCCCAAAGGTGAGGACTCCAGTGGGAATTCCTTGCCAATAAGGGTAGGCCTCCTGTCCTCTAGCATGAAGAAAGCCACCTGTTGCCCAGGAGAGTGGGCTGTTTAATGCCAAAAAGAATCCCTGGAACAAGGAAGCCAAGAGTTTCAGGCTTCATCTTTTTGAGAAAGGACAAATTTCCCCTACAACAAACAACTCCTGTGGCTGCACCTAAAGGGTTGGGGAGGAAATGTCTCATCCAGAATTAGTCCTCGAATCCATGCCCTCCCTATTCCCACTTAACTGTGAATTGTATTTTTTTATTCACTTCAGGTTCTTGCCTCTTGAAAGGCCTTTTGTTTGAGGCAGGCGATTTTGTGGTGTCCATCTCTCAGGTCTACTTCTGAGGCCTTGAAGACTCCCTGCTTCAGGGCCTGGGAGGAAAGGAACCCCGGAGCAGTTCTGAATGGCCCCAGGGCCAGTGACAAAGATCTAGGCTGTCCACTGTCACTGCCCAGTCTAGGATTTTGGCAGCTCTCCCAATCCCACAGGCCCAGATGCAAGAGGCAGCCCTTGGCATGAACATAGAACTCAGGCTCAGGGCCAAAAAGTCAACCTTTTCCCCCAAATGGAGCTGCCCTCCCCAGAAAAGCACACTTCTTCCCCTCTCTGGTGGGTCTGAGTGGCTTACAGAAGTATTTGGAGTTGGGTGGGGGTAGGAGAGCTGGGAGCTCCCAGGTGGCTCAGTGGTAAAGAATCTGCCTGCCAAGCAGGAAATGAGAGTTCATTCCTGGGTGGGGAAGATCCCCTGAAGGAGAAAATGGCAACCCACTCCAGTATTCTTGCCTGGGAACTCCTATGGACAGAGGAGCCTGGTGGGCTGCGGTCCATGGGGTTGCAAAGAGCTGGACACAACTTTGAGACTAAACAACAACAAGGAGAGCTGGGCAGTAGGGTGACATCGTGGGACAATTCTCCCCCCTACCCATGCCAAGTAAGAGGGAGGGATGGAGGAAGAGAGGGTTCTCATCACAGCGGGTACCCCCTCACCCCTCAGTTTTGATGGATTATTGAAAAGATGTATGGGAAGTATTGCCCTTTCCAGTCTTTCTTGCTGGCTTGGGTACAGAGCTGCAAACACAGCCAACACACACACACCTCTCCACCTTATAACACACATATTGGTCATGCCTTGTGGGCCACTAGTTTCAGATCCTGGAAAACTCTACTGGTAGGAGAACTGATGACTGTAGAATTTAAGACTTCAAAGGAGAGTAAAGTTAGGAGAAGAAAGATAAGGAATGAATTAGAGAAAACTCTTAGAATGGGTTTTTTGTTCAGAAAAGAACATAATCCAAGAGCATACTGAATCGAGAGTCTTCTAGAATATACCGTATCCACACCTGTGGAAGCGTCAACCAGTTTAGCCAAGCTAGTGAGCAGCTGAGCAACGTGTCACTGGGAATGCACCCTCTCTAGAGTGGCAGCACCACTTCTAGGGATGTGCCCTAGAGAAACAAGTTCAAGGATGTTCACTGCAGAATCCTTTGTGGTAGTGAAAAATTGGAAGCAACCTCAATATCTGTCTGTAGGTGAGTTGATGAATTGTGGTCTATTTGTACAGTGTAATGTTATTCATCAATCAAAATGAATGAACTAGGTCTCCACCCATCAACAAGAGTAGATCTTGGAAATGTAATGTTAGGTTAAACAACAAAAAAAGCAGGTTCCAGAATGATACATTCAGTGTGACACCACTTATGTAAATTAAGAAGCACTCAAAGCATTGCAGGGTGTGATATATGAGTAATTCGTATATAGTAAAGTATGAACACATATATGAAAAGAAAATCCATCGGTCTCAGGACAGGTGCTATTTTTTAGAGGGAGGAAAAGTGGTACAAAGGGAACTTTGCCAAACCTTTTGCCAAACAAAAGTTTTTTCTTTTCTTTTCTTTTTTTTTTACTGATCTGATATGGCTGTGGAAAAATGTTCAACTTTGCTATTTCTGGGAGTAGGTGCAAGGATTTTGTTGTATTACCCTTTATATTTTTCTGTATGTTTGAAATATTTAAAAGTTGGACAAAGAAAATTCCCATGGCATTTTGCACCCATTGACATGAGCAGTAATGAATATGGTACTGTGATTTTCCATTTTTATCTTGTATCTGAAAAAAATGTTCCAAGATTTCCTTTCCTTGTATCTCTAACAAAATGCTCATAAATGTGCTTTTGTTGTTGTGGAAATATCAAGAGGGGCACTTTTTCCAGCCAGTTATTCTGGGCTCTCTTGACCTCAGGCGTGCTTCCCTCATCCATACCTGGAGGGGGCAGACTGCTCCAGGCAGGCTGCACCCAACTGCACAGGAGGGCTTCCTGCTAAAAGCCTGCTGCCCTTCTGCCTGGAGGGAAGGCTCAAGGTCTGGTTTGCTTTCTCCTTTCTTTACCTTTCCCAAAGTTTTCTACTTTGGGAATGCTACTCCTTGGCCACCTCCACCATCTCCCTTTTCTTTCTTCCTTTGTCTCTTTTTAAATATTTTTATTTATTTGTTTGTTTGCTCTGAGTCTTAGTTGCAGCACTTGATGAGCTCTTTGATCTTTGATGCAGCATTCAGACTCTTTAGTTGCAGCATGTGGGATCTAGTTCCCAGACCAGGGATCAAACCCAGGGCCCCTCCTTTTGGAGTGCAGAGTCTTAGCCACTGGACCCCAAGCAAAGTCCCAACATCTTCCTTTTCTATCCCAATCTCAAGATTCATGATTCCACCAGCACTGACCCACTGAGGGCTTCTTAAACTTGGATGTGTATCAGAATCACCTGGAAAGCTTATTCAAACCTAGACTGCTGGCCCCACCTCTAGAGTTTCTGATTCAGGAGGTCTGGATGGGGCCCAGTGGTGTGCTGGAAGCTGCTCTCTGAAGGGATAACAGGCACTGATTTGCAGCGCTTGTCAGTTCCCATGGTGTAAATATTCCCATCACAGCTGATTTCAAACTCCCAACTTGATTGTCATTAAAAGTGGAATTACGGAGGGGACAGGCACTTTTCTTTCTCCCAAGGTAATGCAAACCATCTCAGCACATTTTTGTCACGGGACCTGAGAATCTGCATTTCTAATAAGATCCCAGGTGGCGCTGAAGCTGCTAGTCCAGGGAGACCAGGCTTCCAGAATCACGGTTCTAGAAGGCTGAGCACAGGGGTGTGGAGTTTGGGATGGGATTCCTGGATTGTGTGAATAACTGCAACTTTGACCTTAAACATCCCGCTTCCCTTAAAAGAAGCCAGGGACCTGGTGGTCCAGTGGTTAGGATTCTATGCTTTCAGTGCAGGAGGCAGGGGTTTGATCCCTGGTCAGGAAACTAAGATCCCACATGCTGTGTGACCAAAAAAAATTTAAAAGAGCCCAGGAGATTTCCTGCTCTGACAGCAAAGGCAGCTTGATGCCCTGGGGAACTTCATGGGCTGCCCTACAAATGAGCCAAGCCCAGGGTCCATCATAAGGGGTACACTGGCCCAGATGTTCTCTCCCCTGTTGAAAGTCCCCTGTCTACAGACCACTAACCATGCTTCTCCCACCTCAAGCAAAGATCTGCTCCCCCTCCCCACCCCAGAACCCACAGCTGGGGGACACAGCCATGCAGGAGGAGATGGGCTGGTCCCTGGGGGCTCTTGAAGGACAGAACCGTGTCTGAAGGTGTCCTTGGCAAAACATGCCATAGATGCCAGGAAAAAAAGAAGGGAGGGAAATGGGGAGGAGGAATAAGAGAAGAAAAGGATTCAGAGGAAGGGTGGGGAAAAGAGAGTCTGGAACAGAGAGGCTGAAGGTGGGGCCGTAGCAGATCTCAGGGACTCAGGTTCCAGCCAGATTAGGCACAAACCAAATGACAACTGTCCACTCCCCTCCTGGTGAAGCAAAGCTGTCTTCTGGGAGTGCTTTGGTCCTCCCACTGTTCCTCCCCAGGCTCAGCAGGGATGAGGCCGCCACTGGGGAGAACAAAGGCAGCTCTGGAAGACACTGCTGGGAGGAGAAAGCTCATCCCGGGAGGGAGGCAGGATTAACACACAGAGGTATTGCCATACATGCTCATGATATTATCAAGTTGGTATATAGGATTAGATGTCATTAGGATTACAGGGTGTAATAGCTCCAGGTGCGGTTGACATTTCTATCCAAACTATACTTTGGGGAAGCCTATAGGTTTCATTGCTGGTAATTTCTCTGACTCTTTCCTCCCAGAGTTTGATGTTTTATCTCAGTCCCACCCACCCCACCACCCACCGCTTGGCTGGCTCGCCCACAAGTTCCTCCAGCGCCCTCATGGCTTCCCCACTCCAGGAGAGCTGGTGGGCCCTGGAGGGGATAATTGGTAGCCGAGAGAAGGAATCCAGCTTCCTCTGGTTTTCTGGAGGCAGAAACCGAGGCCCAGAGAAGGACCGGTGCAGGGACACTCCACCAGTGCCAGCCCCCAAAGAGGGGGCCCCTGGTCACCTGGAGAGACTTCCCATGTTTCCATGAACTCTCCCCCTTTTGTCCCTTCCTTTCTTGACTTTCTTTAGCCCCTTCTTTACCATCTCCCCTTCCCCTCCTCCCTTTCCCTAAGACTCAGCCTTGGCCCCTCCCATCGCCCGCATTCACTCCCAGCTCCTGGGGCCTGTGGACTTGCTTCAGTGCTGGCCACAGCCCTCGGGCCTTTGGCACGCCTCCTGTCTGTTGGGGTGCTTTAGGTGGGGGGCATGCACACATGGCTGGTTTCAATCAAAGAGCTCGCTGCCAAATGAACACAAACACACAAAAGCAGAGACACAGCAATTCTCGGGCAGCCGGGCAGATACTCCCCAGAGCTGACACCCCCAGACTCAGAGTCAGGGACCTTTCTCTTCATGGTTTTGGCCACTCCTGTACCGGCACTGACTCCTCTCCATGCCCCTGCAAGGTGGGCATCATAGCGGTGTCACTGATGAGGCCACAGGTATCCACAGGAGGATGAAGAAGGTGACACAGCTCGTACAGCGAGGACCAGATCCGATCCATTCTGAAGTTGAAATTCTTTCATTCACATCAGAAACAGGAGTCTTCTCTGAATCCTCCCTCTCCCTGGGTCCCACTCTCTTCCCTGGGAGCAGCTTCCCTAGGGAGCAGGGCCCTGAGTTGCAGCCTGAAGGGCTCAAGTGAAGGGCCAAGGATAGTCCAACGCCTGTGATGTGGACCCAGAAACCCACTTTGAAAGGTGGCCTTGACCCAGGAGTGCGGCCTGGGGGGCAGACACCCTTCTTGAGGGGCTTCTTCCCTCCAGCAACCTTCTCCCACCCCTCACCCTCCATCTCTCTTTTTCCTCTCCACCACCCCTCATAGGCTCTGAGCCCCTCAGGACAGCCTCTCAAAGAACTCCAATTCTGCGGGCCAGGTCTGTAGGCCTTGCTCTCCTAGAACAGAGTCGGACTCAGGGCTGGCGAAGTGATCCATGGATGGAGTTCTTGGGAGGCTGTGGGGTGCACTACCTGAAAATGACCACACGATGCCACCCTTGAGCTGTATACGCATTCCCCACCTGCGTGCCCACGGGCAGGTGGCAGGGCATGACCTCCTTTGCAGCTGGGTGGGGTTCAGAGATCAGGGTGGCCCCAGGGGCAGGAGCTCTGGCAATCACAGGCACTAGTTAGCCCTGCAGGCGTCGTCACCATCCTGTCATTTTCCACTGATGTCTGACTGTGTTTGGGTGGGTGATCACACATACCTACAGTTAATTGCTCCAGGACCCAAGCCTGCCTTCCTTAAGCTCCCTTCCCCACCCAGTGAACACCCAGCATCATTCAGGGTCCTTCTGCACCTCTGAACTCAGCGGGGGTCACACACCAGCTCATGGGCCGGCTCAGACTTGCCTCTAGTGGCTTCTGCCTGGGGAGGGAAACTTCCAGCTGCTTTGTTTCTTGTAGGCTGTGGTTCTGGTGTGGCCTCTAAGGGTTATGGACCTGGGGAGGGCTGACATGTGCCCCTCACGGTGGGCTGCCAGGGCACAGGAGCCAGTCAGGGCCCCCGGAGGGAGGACTTCAGGTACAGAGGGGCAGGGGAGCGAGCCTTTCTCGGATGGAGAGTGCCGAGGCGCTCGGGACCTCTCTGAGTGATGGGGCGTGACACCGAAGCCTGTGTTCATTGCAGCCACAGAAGCCATCCCAGAAACCCGCAGCCGGTCGGAGGGACAGCAACCCACAGCTACCTGGGGTCGGCATAACCCATCCTGTCTCCCAGTTAGAAAATGAGGACCCTATTTATCTTTTTTCTAAATTATTTATTTGTCTGCACCAGACCTTAATTGTAGCACTCGGGATCTTTAGTTGCAGCGTGTGGCATCCAGTACCCCCACCAGTGATGGAACCTGGGCCCCCTGCATTGGGGGCTCAGAGTCCCAGCCACCGGACCCCCAGGGAACTCCCGAGGACTCTATTTATCTGTATGTCACATTTCTCCATATTTTATAGGTCCTCTCCTGTCCTGCATCCCAACATTGTTCTCACCTTCAGGGAATGTTTCCCCTAACCCAAGCCGTGTGTGATTTCCGTCTTCTGTTCTGTCCCCAGTGCCCTGGGGCTGACACCAAGGGAGGCCCCCAGACTCCCTCCCAAGATGGTCCCTCAGCTCCCCCAGGGCCTGCCCCGCCTCCTCTCCAAGGTAAGCAATCCCACCTCCTATCTCTAGGGGACTGTGGATCTTGAGGCAAGCAACTCTATTGACTGCTTAACTAAAGCAATAAAGCATTTTATTGGAGGGATTTGGGAGTGGTTCATAAGATGAAGGGGGGGAAGTTGAGGGTTCAGGCTGGAAAAGGGCAGGCACCAGGCAATTCAGGGGACTCAGTAGCACGAGTTCACAGTCTTCCCATCAGCAGAGCAGCCACTCAATCAGCATTGACGTTTCATTCCCAATCTCATATCCCTCCCCATGGGATTTCAATTCCCAGGCCTGTCTTGGGACAGTGGGCAGGGAAATGTGAGATGCCTCAAGGGACAGTCCCACCAGGAGAGCCCACAGAGTAGGAGAGGTAATTCCCCAAAAGAAGCTCAGAGGGAGGTGGTCTCCAGACAGGACAGAAGGCTGGGGCCAAGTCGTCACACAACCTCCACCACATTAACCGAGCCACTCCTGTTTCTTCTTACTTACCTCGTGGAATCTCCCACAGACTTCCCACACCGGTAACTGACTGAAGGTCAACTGACTGATGGTCCAGTGGTGGAGCACTGAGGCACAGGGAGGCTCAGCACTCGCCCTGAGGTCACGCAGCAGCTCTACCAGACGGCCAGGTTGATGGCTTCAATCCAAGTCCGTGGGTTTGGTATGTGACCCACTGGGACATACCCTCTGTAGACAAGGCCCTCTGTAGACAAGGCCTCCCGCAGATACTTTTTGGGGTAAGGGCTTCCTGACTACTGTAGAGAGGAACAGCAAGCCCAGACCGCAAAAAGATCCAAAGGGGCCGGAAGCCCCGCTGGGGCTGGAGGGCAGGAGGGGAAGGTGCCGCCCTCTGGGCTCAGCTTGCAGGTGGCCTTCTGATAGGAGATGAGGCCAGGACCTGGGGAGAGGGAGGAGCGGGGAGGAGAGAGCTGAGAGCACTGGGAAGCAAGCGGGCAGCGAGAGTCTCAGTAACCCCTTCTTCCCCCCACTCAGTGTCACAACCTAATTCTTACCTGGTCCATTTGGTGGGGAGGCTGGCAGGGCTGGGAGGATGGTAATGCATCCCCAAGCGAGGGCTGTTTGAGCTTGCATGCCTCCTTTTCATGGTCCACGCCTCCCTGTATTCTCTTTGACCTTGGAGGTTTTTAGTGTCCTGCTGTGATTTGGGGTTCAGTTAGAGAGCCTGGGTGGGGGGATCCGTGCACCCAGGTCCTGTCGGGAAACCACCCCCCACCCAGAGTTACAAATGCCTGGAGCCCCAAGAAGAGGGGCTTGGATGACAGTTGTTTGGATGAGACCTCTGAGGCCAGACAGTTGTGAACTTTCAGGCATAGGCCCTGGTGTGTTCTGACAACGCCCTCTATTTCAGCAGATAAGATGGTCATGGTGAAGTCAGGGGTCAAGTGCCAGCTGGCTTAGCCTGTTAAACTTCCCATGCATGTATCAAATGAGCTGTGTCACAGAGGTGGCAGCGAAGCACCCACATCTCAGTGCCCTCCTGCGTCCTTAATGAGGGGAGTCAGCAAAGCCCCCAGAAGTGCCCACGCCGGCCTGGCCTGGGTTTCACCTGTCTTACCTGGAGGACTCCACCACCCCACCACCCCCACCCTACTCCACCCCCAGAGGCCTCAAGTGCTGAGGAGGGGAGGGAGACATAGTCGGGTCAGCATCACAGACAGGTCTGCAGAACAGACAGCTTTGGCCTGTGGTCCACGGCAGAGCTCAGGATAGGGTGATTTGTTCCGTGCTTTTCCTGAATAAGTCGAGGATGCATCTGGAACCTGCCGGAGAGAGTGGGTGCTCATGCCTCGCCAAGTCCCAATGCAGGTTTGTCAGCAGGGGCTGCCCAGAGACACTGGCCCTGCCCAGCCTCCCCATCCTCAATGCTCGGCCCCGCCCCGCCTTCCGGACTCCATACCTGGTGGTAATTCGTTTGCATCCCGAGGGACTGGGGCCTGGGGTTGCTTCAGAGTGTTCACAGGAGTGGAGAATCACCCACAACCTGTCTGAGCTCAGACTGCTCCCAGGTGCCCTCCACCCGGTTCTCCCCAACCCCAACTCCAGGCTTCCCTGGGGACCCCGTGGTTTCCTGCGGCCTCACTTCCCCAGCTCCAGCCTGTGCCCACTTGGACTGGACCTTGACAGGGTAGGGGGCGCACACTTGGAGGGTCTGAACTGAGACACGCCGGCCTCGGTACTGGCCCGCGAGGCAGGGCAACCAAGAGCCTTCGGGGAGTCAGCCGGCCCCCTCCTTCTTGCGCGGGCCCCCTTGACCCCTACATGGTGCTTGGTCCTCCTCTCCAAGGTTCCTCCTTGCTCTGATGTCAGCCCTCCCGGGCGTTCCACTGTGGACGGCTTGCTGCACGTCATCACACGCTGCTCACAGCTCACAGAGACCCTGTGAAGGGGTACTCTCTGCACACTCCCACAGGGGAGGAAGCTGACCTGTCTGATCACAGCCTGTGAGTGGCTGAGACTCAGCTGGAACTGGCATCTGTCTGGCCTTAAAGCCCACGCAGCGCCCCCTGCCCTCGGCTTCCAGGACAGACAGGACCTGGAAGGTTGCTGACGGCCTTGCCCTGACTGTTCGTCTGCTCCCTGGGGAGTGTCTGCTGGCTTCCAATCTCAGGCCAAGTTCTAATTCCACTGCCTAATAGTGGGTACTTGACCTGTCTGTACCTCGGTTTCCTCATCACTAAAGTGGGAGTAGTAACCCTGTGTGGGGCTCAGACAGAAACACCTTGTCTTCCTGCTACCAAGTCTTCCCACCTGCACACAGCTGTACTTCCCTTCAGGCCTCTGATCAGCCATCCTGCTCCTCCCTAAGGCCCACCCTTCCCCTCTGCCTGGAACCCCTCCCCCCTGCCACCTCATGGACACCGACTGGCCAGTGGCCCCCTCCTGGGTCATTCCCACCTGAATAGAAGGCCTCCGCTGGCCAGATATCTCTCTTCAGCTACTGCCCATCACGCAGGCAAAACTATTCGCTACTCTGATCACCCCCTTCCCACTCTCTCCTGAGTCCCCTGCAGTCACTTTTGTCCCCAAGGTCACTCCTATCAAGGTCACCATCATGTGTGTGCTGGAAGTCCAGTGGTCGATTCTCCAAACTTGTCTCACTTGACCTGTCAATAGCGCTATACACAGTTGGTCGCCCAGTCCTGGAACACCCCTCCCCAGCCTGTCTGCCTTCCCCACCGACCACTCCTTTGCTGACAATACCTGCCTCATCTCCCCAGCTCTCAGCGCCAGAGTCAACCAGGTCCCCCCTCCCCTCCTCTCCCTCCACACTCAGCCCTTGGTGATGCATCCCTTCCGGGTCAACTATGACTCCCCCTTCGCTGCCCCCAGTTCCGGTCAGCACCAGACTGTGCCTCCACAGGCTTCTCTGATTCTTCATCCCTGTGCACCTCTGCTAACGCCCCAGGATTGGTCAGGCGGCTCTGATCCTAGCCCTGCACTGCTCTGGCAACAGCTGTGTGCTTTGCTGAGGTCCTCACCTTCCCCGTGTACCTCTTGGGATTTGGAAGGCATAAACCATGGGATGGCACAAGGGAAGAGGGCCTCAGGCTGCCCTCCAGCTTCCAGCTCTTCCCTCTCACACAGGCAGGACCAGGTTCTCAGAAGCGCTTTCCTCAGGCCACGCCCCTGTTGGTGGGAGGGGAGAGGGACCCATCCATAGGTGTGGGGTGAGGCCAGGGCTCCCTCTGTTTCCCCAGCTCTTCTGCCTGGTACACCATCTGTCCAGGCAGGACCAACCTCACCAGATCCAGACACCATCCCCCATCTGAGCCCAACCCCAGCCCCTCTGCTCCTCCCAAGGAGGCTATCTCTCCCCCTTCCCTCTGCCCCCTCCACCCGCTCCTCCTCTCTTTCCTTACTGAACTCCTCGCTCAATCCATCAGTTCCATTTCTTCCTGGCACTTTCCTGGGTTCCCTAATCCTGGTCCCGCATGTGTCTCAGGGTCACTTGCTAGACCCCTGGTTGTTCACTTGGCAGTGAGTGCCTCCCACATGCCACACCTGCATGGGATGCCGGGGAAGCAGAGGTGAGCCCACCACAGTCCCTACCCACCAGGAGCTCCCAGCTTAGAAGGGAAAACGTAGACACGGCTCCCTAGGTGTCCTGAGCCCCTCAGACGAAACTCATCTCCCACCGAGCTCCTCAGCCTCCCTGGGGAGCCGATCTCCCTTGGGACCCCTCTGCCAAGGTGCCAGCACATAGAATGATGGGCTAGGTAGGCAGCGATGGGTGTCTGAAGAGGTGCCAGTGCCCCTGAGGCCAGGAAGGGGACACTCCTCCGGGAGGGGTGGGGGAGCATGAGGAGACTGGGGGGCTTCACCCAGGAGCCTCTTGGGAGCTGCCCTGGGGATCAGGAGGGGTTTGAATTTCTGGGACTCAGAGGTGAAGAGAGAGACTGGCCAAAGCAAAGGCTCCAGGTGGAAACTGTTTGGGGATGGGGGTGGGGTGGTTTGTGAAGGATGGGGAGGAGTGAGTGAGAAACGTCAAATGGCCATTTGACAAATAAAAGGTCAAATGGCCAAAGCTCAGCCTCGGTGTCAGGTATTTCCTCCAGGAGGCAATGGGCAGCTTCTGAAGGTTGTTTGTATATGCGTGTGTGCATGCTAAGTCACTTAAGTCATGTCCGACTCTGTGTGACCCTATAGATTGTGGTCCGCCAGGCTCCCGCTGTCCACGGCATTCTCTAGGCAAGAATACTGAAGTGGGTTGCCACCCCCTCCTCCAGGGGATCTTCCCTACCAGGGGTCAAACTCATGTCTCTGATGTCTCCTACATCGGCAGGCAGGTTCTTTACCACTAGCACCACCTGGGAAGCCCATATACATATACATATACATATATATATATATATTCTTATACTGGCCTATAGTTGATTAACAATGTCGTGTTGGTTTCAGGTATACAGTAAAGTGATTCAGTTCTACATATGCTATATTTAAAATGGACAACCAGGGACTTCCCTGAGGGTCCAGTGGTTCAGACTCCATGCTCTCGCTTCAGAGGTCATGGATGCAACCGCTGGTCAGGGAGCTAAGACCCCCACAGGCTGCATAGTGGAGCCAAAAAAAGATAACCAACAAGGCCTACTGTATAGCACAGAGAACTCTGCTCAATATTATGTAACAACCTAAATGGGAAAAGAATTCTGAGGGTTTTGGAACAGGAAAAATTTATGAAATTGATTGGAGGAGGGAGAGGCTGCTGGTGGGGGGTAGAGGTTAGAGGCTTTGTAACAGCTCCGAGGAGAGGTAATAGGAGGGACCTGACCCAGAGAGATGGAAGGCGGCACAGATGCAGCAAATCTTTGAGGATGTAAGAGTCAGGCGCGGACAAGGTACAGGTCATCTGAGAGCGGGGAGAGGAGTCAGAGTGGTGAGGACCCAGGGGCAAGTTCACGGGGGAAGTGACCTGCAGTCCAATCTAATAATCAGAAGTTGAGGACCCACCATGTAGAGGGTCACTTTCAGCTCTCAGGGTGTAGGACTTGATAATGACCATAATAAGTGAAGGGCAGAAGGGACAGAGGGAGGCAGAAATAGAAGCTGGAGGCTGCCCAGAGAGGAGAAACAGAGCAGGAGGAAGGAGGCGGGCACGTGGCTGTGGCCGCTGTGCTCCCGGCTGGCGGGTGGAGGCCTGCCTGGCACTGTCCCTGCCTCCTGGGCTGGGTGGAGAGGGGTCTGCAGGGCAGGACTGCAGGGTTGAGGGGGGTCACCCTGTGGGCTGCAGGGCCTGGGGTGATGTCCAGCCTGGGAGAGAGGCAAGGCTGCATGGGGAGTGGTGGGGAGTGGCTAGGCTGGGGTCTCCTGAGACTGTGGAATACCCTGCCCCCAAGCTCGGTGCAGAGAACTCAGCGGAGATCTGTGCCCAGTACTGCTGAGTGGTGGGAGCTGGGCACAGGTAGATCCCTGGGTTCCAGTCCCAGCTCCCTCTGCCAACTGACAGAATGACCTTAGGGACTTCCCACGCTTCCTCTCAAAGGCCAGCGCTAATGCCCCTTAATTGTAAAACAAGAGGGTTTCAGACACACAAAGCAGAGGGTGCTCCTACCTCTCCTTGGCTGTTCTGCACAAAACAGAGAGGCCACCATGGGCACCTCCACTTCCTCACCCCTTATTTCTTAGCTGTCTCATGTTCAAACCCCTGCATGTATTTTTATCCACCCACTCCCACCCTTTCTGCACTGCCCCTGCCCTATAGAAGACCCTCTGCATTGGTGACTTTGTTGGCCACAGCAGCCTCCTACCTGGTCACTCCATGTCCACACGTCCCTCTGCTATTATTATTATTAATTTTTAGTACAAATCTGCTCATGCCCTTCCTCTCCTTAAAGAAGTCTCTAAATGTTATCACCTTTATCATTAAATCACACGTGATCACCTGCCCTGCCCAGCTCCCCTCTTTCCTCATCTTTCCCTCTCTCCTCATGCTCCAGGCACACGGGCATTCTTCCAGCTCCTAGAACACACTGAGCTTGCCTTGGGGCCCTTGCCCTTGCTGTCCCCTCTGCCATCCCTCCCTCTCCAGCTGGATAACTCCCTGCTTCATGGGCACTCCCTCTGAGAGACCTTCCCTGAGCACCAAGATGAAATCCACTCAGCATCTTCCCAGCACTTAATCTCCTTTTGCAAATATATAGTTATTAGAATGATTTGTTTGTTTAATGTCTGCCTATTCCTCTGGACTATAAATCCTTAAGGACAGAAATCTTGTCTGTCTTGTTAGCTGATGTATACCCAGCAGCCACTGTTAGTGTGGATGGGATGAAAGAAGGGAGGAATTAAAGAAGGACGATAAGAAGGGAGGCACAGGTGGGAGGGGGACGGGCCATGGTTTCCTATTACAACTGCTGTTACCGCAGCTGACCTTCCCTCCCCACAGAGCTACAGGAGGCAGGCTTCATACATGCATCCAGTCCACTGCTGTGTAATAGAACTCCTGCTAAAACTGGGCATTTTTGCATTGTGATTTCATCACTAGCTGAATCACTCTTTCTGTATCTTTTGGCATTTTAGCTTCATGTTTTGCGATTTGTCACCTGCTAGGTACCATGCTGTCCCTTGTAATTTTCTCCATTTCATATTTACATTTTCCTTTTTTCATATTAAAATAGAAACATTCCTTATTCAAGTGTTACTCATTAGTTTATAGACCATTCTTTTTAACTGCTCAGTAATAATATTTTCCAGCTCCATTGTAAGTTCATATTGTCCTCATAGTTTCATTAACCATAAAATGAAACTAAATAGAGTAACAGTTGTTTAACATCTGAATCTTATTCTTGTTCAGGAAATAATTTAGATAAAAATAACTATTGTATATTCTGAATGGTGGGTGAATTGAGGTACTGCAGTTTATAGAATTTCATTCTATTAATAATCTTAGAGTTTCCTGATTTGTTTCTTTCTGATGCTAATAGAAACCCAACCTTCCACCCCCACTCCACCAACTGAACTCGCTGGGTCTGCAGAGTTGGATTCTGAAGAGCAGTCTTAAAAGCTGAAAGCTGCCATAATTCCCTGGGGATCTCCAGGATCTGACCTCCAGGAGAAAGAACTTTTCCCAAAGGTCAGATAATCACATACGCAGAGAAAACCCTCTTTCCTGTTCAAAGTGGAGACCAAGTCTGTAAGTATCACCCTCTGGATTTAGGGGGAGCGAGAAATACAGTGGGCTCCCTTGGTGACTCGGTCGGCAGAGAATCTGCCTGCAGTGCAGGAGACCTGGGTTCAATCCCTGGGTTGGGAAGATCCCCTGGAGAACGGAATGGCTACCCAATGCATTATTCTTGCCTGGAGAACTCAATGGATGGAGGAGCCTGGCAGGCTACAGTGGGGTCACAAAGAGTCGGGCACGACTGAGCGACTTTCACTTCACTTCAAGAAGCACAGTAAGTGGCACAGCAGGTGAGCATATTACACCCAAGGAGCAGTGTTTGGGGCATTGTGCTGCTGGACCTGCCTGGAGGGGCCCTGGAGAGGGTCTGGGGCTCATAGTGGCCAAGGCCATGTCCAGGTTGTGGGGAGCAGTGGCACTCTCCACACGACAAAGGTCAGAGTGCAGCGCTGCTGAAGCGGCGAGACTCTGAGGGGCAGGAGAGCTGTTATGGGCTGAATTGGACCCATTATGAATATCTTTTCTTTTTAAACAGGTCCCCAAATAACAGAGATGTTAGAATTAAGAGATAGAGAACTGTAAACAACTACCATAAATATGTTTAGGCATTTAAAAAAAAAAGGATATTCATAATGAGTGAACAGATGTAGACATTTCAGCAGAAAATAGAAACTATAAAAGAGATCCAAATGGAAATTTCAGAACTCAAAGCTACAAGATCTAAAATAAAATAAATATTTTATTTACTTATTTGGCTGTGACCAGGTCTTAGTTGTGACTTGCAGGATCTAGTTCCCTGACCAGGAGTCAGACCTGGGCCCCCTGCACTGGGAGCACAGAGTCGCAGCTGGTAGACTTCTAGGGAAGTCCCAGGACAGGGCTTTTAAAGACATGGGTAAGTTAAAATGAGTCTCTTAAGGTGGCCTAATCTATCTGACTGGCGTTCTTATAGGGAGATCTAGATACACAGAGTGACACCTTGACCTTGAACTTCCAGCCTCCATAACTGTGAGGAATACAGGCTAGTTAAGTCACTCAGTGCGTGGTACTGTGTTACACCAGCCCTAGCAAATGAACACAACAGTGAAGAGAGGGGAATTGTGCTGAAGGAGACTGTGGCATCTACAAGGTCTCTTCTGGGTGCTTGGTTCAAGGGCTGCCATGCACAGGACTGGGCTCCACAAAGCCCAGCAGAGGGTGGCTGTTGTGCAGAGCTACAGCAGGTCCTGCAGGGCTCAGAGACCAAATTCTAGTCCAGACAAAAGTAGTGAGACCTCAGTAAATGCTTGGAACATTCAGGAGCGATCCTGAAAAGGCAACACCTTAGGGCTAACAGCCATGAGTCAGAGTCAGTGCATACCTTAAAGCAAGGAAAAAAACATAGTGAAGAAAAAAAGCCAAAAAACACTAGCCTGCAAGGATCAAGAGCTACCAGAACCAAATCAACACCCGTTAAAGGAAGAAAACGTGGACTAGATGCCCCACAATGTCATCCATAATGGCCAACAATACAGTAAGAAAACATTTTGGACATGAGAAGAAACAGAATAATGAGACCCATAATTAAGAAAAATAGACCCAATATGAGCAGGTCCCCAAATAACAGAGATGTTGGAATTAAGAGATAGAAAATTGCAAATAACTACCATAAACATGTTTAGGCGTTTAAAAAGAAAAGATATTCATAATGAGTGAACAGATGTAGACATTTCAGCAGAAAATAGAAACTATAAAAGAGATCCAAATGGAAATTTCAGAACTCGAAGCTACAAGATCTAAAATAAAAAATTCACTGGATAAACTTAAAACATCAGATTGGAGTCAGCAGAAGAAAGGGTCATTGAACTTGAAAATATTTCAATAGAAATTACCCATCTGAAGCCCACAGAGAAACATGATTTTAGAAAGGAACTTAAAAATGATTTTAAAAAGTCAAGAGACTCGCTGACCCATGGGACGATATCAGGTAATTTAACATAAAAAGGGTCAGAAGGAAAAAAGAGACAGAGAGAATTGAGCAGAAAGGAATATTTTTCAGGAATAAAAGCTGAAAATCTCCATCATTTGGTGAAAAAACATCCACCCACAGATCTAAGAAACTACAGATCTAAGAGCAGTGCCCTGACTTGAGGCTGAGGAGGAAGAGGGGACTGGGCAGGCCCCAGAGAGCTGGAGAAGGCTGGTGATCTGGGAGTTAATCTGGGAAAATGACCTGCGCTGAGTGAGTGCACGGGGAAGAAGGAGGAGGGAGGGAAGGGCAGGAAAGCAAGAGCTTCAGCAGGGCCGGGCCGCCGCTCAGCAGCCACGTGACCTCAGAGAGCAGCTTCCAGGAAAGAAACCTGGCAGAGCCCACAGTCAGTACTTGAGAAGTGCGTGGGGAAGGCAACAGCCCGAGGTATTTTATTTTATTTTATTTTTTAGAGGTTTACAGTTCAAGGGAAAGGAAGCAGAAAGAGGGCAACAGCTGAGGAGGCGAGCGGAGCTGTTGCTGTTTATAGTCATGGGGAAGAGGCAGGTGGCTTAAGATTGACAACAGAAGAAAAAGTAAGGTTTTTGAAAGAGCACGTATGGGGCTGAGGCCTCAGGCAAAGTCCCTTGAAAATACCAGCACATGTTGAGAAGAAACAGAGAATACGGTGGGTGGTGAGAAAGGAGGGTGACGGAGCTCCAATCCCAGAAGTGAAAGTCACTCAGTCGTGTCCGACTCTTTGCGACCCAATAGACTATACAGTCCACGGAATTCTCCAGGCCAGAAAACTGAAATGGGTAAGCCTTTCCCTTCTCTAGGGGAACTTCCCAACCCAGTGATCAAATCGGGGTCTCCCGCACTGCAGGTGGATTCTTTACCAGCTGAGCTACAAGGGAAGCCCAAGAAAACTGGAGTGGATAGTCTATGCCTTCGCCAGTGAATTTTTCCGACCCAGGAATCAAACCGGGATCTCCTGCATTGCAGGTGGATTCTTTACCAACTGAGCTCTGAGGGAAGCCCCCTCAATCCCAGAAAGTATGGTGCAAACCATGACCCTTCCACAAGCAGCTCACACTTAGACAAGAGCAGGTGCTGCTCCAGACACGAGGTTTGTCCCCACATCTGCCTTTGAGAGAAGGGCCATTGTTTTCTCTACTGTTACAGGTGAAGAAAATCCCCAGTGTGCACACAGCCAGCAAGGGGCAGAGCCCACGGGGATCGGAACCCAGGCAGTGAGTCTGGCACCAACACCTCCCTCGTAAGCAACCCAGGGAGGAAGCGGGCTTGGCTGCTTACTAGCTCTGTGACCTTGGGGAGCTGGGTTTACCTCAAGGAAGGCCGTTCCTCCCCTGGGAAACTCGCTGCTCTGTCCACTGCCCAGCATAGCTGTCAGAGCAGGGTGGGATGCCCTTTGTGAATGCTCAAGGCTCCTCAGATGTAACTTGGGGCACCTACTGATCGGGTATTTTCTCAGGAGCAAGAGTGCCTGCCAGGGTTCCAGCCCTGACATGGGGACTGTGACATCCAGCTCCTATTTGAACCCCCCTAGTTTTGAGGCATCCGTCAGTTATGCTAGGAGAGGCAGACAAAAAAGTGGGATCAACAAGAAAGTATGATTGAACCCTGGAAAATGATTTTTGTTATGAATCATGTCCCCTGTTCTATGCACTGTGCAGCAGAGCACTTCCCTAAACCAGCTCTACATTCTAGAGTCCATCTCTAGAATGTAATCATTACATAAGTACAATTATTCCTACGTCCCAGATGAGGAAACTAAGACTCACAGAGGTCAAGAAGTTTGCTCAAGGCCACACACAGGGTGAGTGGCAGGAGAAGTGTTTAAATCCAGATGTTCAACACCAAAGTCCACCCCCTCTCTAGGCTAGCACTTGGACTGGCATGGTGGTTACTGGATTAGAGAAGGGGACTGAGGGAAAGGGATTCCAGAGGGGGCTTCCCAGACCTGACCAGGTGGGGAGAGGCAGAGTGTGGAGCGGGATGGTCGAGGAAATCCTCTTCTCCATTTAAATCGTGACCCTAAGATAATCATTCCTTAAAAACTGGGGTTAGAGACCCCTTTGGGGAGCTGATAAAAAGTAGATTCACCTTAGAAGGGATGCCCACTTTTTCATAATATTAGGGGGTTCATGGTTCCCCCAGATCAATTGACCCACGCAGGGGCTGAGTCCAGGACTGACTTCATAGCTGAATGACTTATTCTCCCAGCTGTGCGGAGTGCCTCCATCCTGACAGCTCACATCCCTCTTTTGGAACTTTCTTTGATTGAGGAGGGTTACCTTGCCCAGGCCCCTCTCCTTCCCAAGGCAAACCACAGGGGTTTACTGACTCAGTTCTGAGGGGCTTCTCCCCTCCAAAGTGGGGTCCTGAGAGTGCTCCCTAATAAACCTCCCATCTGCTACTCACCCTCAAAGAGTCAGTTCCTGGGAGAACCTTGGGCATTCAACACATGGATTCTCTCCTTTCATCATAACAGCAACTGATGAGGGAAGTATGCATTCTAGATTAAGTCCTGCACACACTCTTCTCAGGTAAAAATTGAAAGTGTTAGTTGCTCAGTCATGTCTGACTCTTTGAGACCCCATGGACTGCAGCCCACTAGGCTCCTGCCCACCAGGCTCCTCTGTCCATGAGATTCTCCAGACAAGAATACTGGAGTGGGTTGCCATTTCCTCCTCCAGGGGATTTTCCCGATCCAGGGATCGAACCCTCATCTTCTGCATTGTAGGCAGATTCTTTACCATCTGAGTCTTCTTTACCAGGGAAGCCCAAGAAGTCTGAAGCTTAGATGGCCACTTGCCCAAGGTCCAAGAGCCAGCAGTCAGAGGTGTGTCCATCCAGAGCCAAATCCCATGCTCACTACATCCTCTTTCATCTGGGAGGGGGCAGCCCCCAAAGAACCCACAAGGCAGGGGAGATGAGTGAGCCATTCCCATATGGAGGCAGAGTCCCTGGGTCCTAGAAGGGTGCTCCATCATTGTGCGCCCTGCTGCATGGGCACATTCGGGGTTGGATACTTTTAACCTAGCCACCCAGTGGCCACCTTCAGGAGGGAGGGCCAGCTCTGACTGGGTCTTGTGGCATGGGGACATCAGCGTCTACAGGTCACTCCAGAAGGATGCCTGCTGTCCCTCAGGGAGTCACAGACCTGGGTGTATATCCCAGCCCTGCTGCTTATTAGCTGGGTGGGCGGGGGTGGGGACGAGGGATGGTCTCCAGCGGACACCCCAGGCTCCAAGGCCACCTCGCTCCCCACTGCAACTTTCCAAATATTCCTGCTTCTCCTCTGCAGGGCCTGCCTTCCAGCCACGCCCACCTCCTTTCCTCAATGCTCTCACCCCCCAACCCCTTGGACACTTTGTTTAGCTCACTGTCTCCCAAGCCCCAACATCATCCAAGGGTGACCTCAAGATCCAAGCAGGAGGCCCATTCACAAGGCCAGCCTCGGGGGACTTGTGCTGCCTGCTCTCCAAGTCTTACCTCTAGCTCCCCTCAGGCACTCATACCCTTGGCCAGCTCCTAGCTGCCCTGTCCCCACCAGATTGCTTTCTCCCAGGGGATCAGAGCAGCAGGGCTGGGCCGACCAGGCCACCTGAACCCCTCCCCTGCTCAGCTTTTGCCCAGCAGTAGAACATTCTTCCTGTGGTCCCAACACAATGTCCCAATAGTACAGACTTTTTGTAACTGTCAGAAACGTGGCAGGGCATGAAATCAGTTACATAACTCATCTGGCTTAAGCTATGGTGCATTCTGCTTGCTTTGTGACAGGGCAGAAATGGAAAATTTTGCCTTGAGGTGGAAATTTTGAAACAAGACAACCTGTGCTAGCCACCTCGAGGAGAGGTCTGCATGTCGTATATGTCCTTCCAGGTCTTATGATCCCCACTGTCAATGTGTGAGACCTGCTACCTCCATGGCCCTGCCAGCTGCCTTCCACACTCAACAACCCATCAGAAACCACCTTCCCTCCACTTACGCCCCACTGGCCTCAGAGTTCCTTTCCATTCCCACAGTGTCCTAGGAAAAAATCATTGCATCACCTTGCAAACTGAAGCCCCCCAAAGTCAAGGTCTCTGAGCTCAGTGAGGCCCTGGCATGCGTGACTATCTTGATTTGCCCCATGTCTCTCAGCTGCTGTCTTAGCTTCCCAATGTGCCTCCAGCTCTCACCCACCAGGAAGGACAACCAGACTTCCTTGGCTCCATGATAACTGAGGCCTCCAACTGTGACTGGCCTCAATAGCTATGGCCTCTCTTATGTGACCCCTTCTCCTGTTCACGGCCACCCAGCCCCTGGTGTGCTGGTCCCACTGTCTGCCCCCTCCACAGGCTCCTGTTCTATCAGTCACGTCCTCCTTCTCTTACATCCTCAAAGGTTTCCTCTCTCCTGGCCATGTCCCTCCAAACTTATTGATATGCTCAAAATATATGCATCCTTAATTTTGAGTCTCTACAGTTTTGGTTCCTCTTTCCTGCCCTTCTCAGCTAAGTTTTGTTTTTTTTTTTTAATTGGAGTATAATTGTTTGGAAAAGTCTCTGATGTTGGGAAAGATTGAAGGCAGAAGGAGAAGAGGGTGTCAGAGGTTGAGATGGCTAGATGGCATCACTGATACAATGGACATGAACTTGGGCAAATTTGGGGAGATGGTGAGGGACAGGGAGGCCTGGAGTGCTGCAGTCCATAGGGTCGCAAAGAGCTGAACACGACTGGGCAACTGAACAGCAACAACAAAAATAATTGCTTTACAATGTCAGTTTCTTAATCTCTTCCCTCTTGAGCCTCCCTCCCACCCCACCCCTCTAGGTCATCACAGAGCACCGAGCTGAGCTCTCTAGACTATACCACAGCTTCCCACTAGCTATTTCTTTTGCACATGGTAGTGTATATATGGGAGTGCTGCTCTAAGTCCCACTCTCCCATTCCCACCCTGTAACCACATGTCCTTTCTCTGTTTGCCTCTCTATTCCTCAGCTAAGTTTTTTGAAAGAGTAATTTTTAGTGTCATATACCAACATTAATTGGAAAAATAAAATATTACAAATAGAGTCCAGCAGAAGAGTAATAAATATAATAGTATAAATGACAAAGCCAAGTTTATTCCAGGAGTTAAAAGATTGTCAATCTTAAAAATCTATCAGTGCAATTTATCTCAGGAACAGAGATTATAGGAGAAAAATCATACGACCATTTGATAGATGCCCAAAAAGCATTTGATAAAATATAGTATATATTAAGAAAAAAAAGCAACCCTTAGTACACTGGGAATAGAGTGATAATTCCAAAGAAGGATAAAGAACAAATCTAAATCAGGAACAAGTGTCATGCTTAACGATAAAATACTACCCTATAACTACACAAAGTCGTCCTTGATTTGAGCTATCATGAAAAATTGCGTGGGAGTAAGTTCTAGTCAATGCCATTAGAAAAGAAAAAGAAAAAGGGATATAGTTATTGGAAAAGGAGAATCAAAAACCTGATGAACTCCATAGAAAATCCAAGGATCAAGTGAAGATTATCATAATTAATAAGTTGATTAAGGCAGGTAGTTACAAAAGAAATACAGAAAAACTATTAGATTTCCTATATAATGATAACAATCAGAATATATTGGGTTGGCCGAAAAGTTCTTTTGGGTTTTTTGTAAGATGTTATGGAAATTACAATGGGAAAAGGAGTTGCATTCATAATAGCAACTGAAATACAAAATATAGGGAAAGAATCTTAACAGGAAAAGTGCAGGACCTCATAAAGAAAAGCTTTCATACTTTACTGAACAATTCAAATAAATAGAGGGCCATATTTGGTTTTAAGATAAGAAGGCTTGATATTGTATAAATGTCAATCTTCTTCAAATTCATCATATATTTCCCATAACTGCAATCAAAATCTCAATTGAGTTTTTGAGTTGAAGTTGATAAAATAAATCTGACATTAATCTGGATGAATAAATGTGAAGAAATACATAAGAAAATTTGGAGGAGAAAAAAAAGACTGAATTAGAGCATCCCCTGATGCTTGTCATATCAAATATGAACAAATATATTTTAAACCTATAGTAACTGCAGCAGTAAAGTATTGGTGTCAGATTAAGCAGACGGATCAAAGGAAGAGAACAGAAAACCCAACTGGCATTTCAAGTCAGTGGGGGAAAGAATATGCTGTTCAAGAAATCATGCTTGGATTTCACAAAGACTATTGTCTTCTGATTTGATTTGATTTACTGAAACATTGAAATTTTCCATATGTCAAAGTCACTGCATTGCCAAAATGTTTACAGATAAAATGATGGGATGTCTGAGATTTGCTTCAAAATAATAGGAGGGAAGTGGAAGGGATATAGATGAAACTAAATTGGCTATATTTTGATAATGGCTGAAGCTGGGTGATGGATATGCCGAGGCTTATTACACTACTCTGCCTTCTTCTATGTATGTTTGAAAATCCCATCAAATAAAAAGTTTGGGGACTTTCCTGGTGGTCCAGTGGTTAAGCCTCTGTGGGGCTTCCCAGGTGACTCAGTGGCAAAGAGTCTGCCTGCCAATGAAAGGAGATGCATGAGATGCAGTTTTGATCCCTAGGTCGGGGAATACCCCCTGAAGGAGGAAATATCAACCCACTCCAGTATTCTTGCCTGAGAAATGCTACGGGCAGAGGAGCCTGGCGGGCCACAGCCCGTAGGATCACAAAGAGTCAGCATGACTGAGTGACTGAGCACGAACTCACACTCCCAATGCAGGGGGTATGAGTTCAGTCCCTGGTTGGGGAATGAAAAACCCACTGACTACTCTGAGAGGTCAAAAAAAAAAATTTAAACGTCATACAAATTAGAAATCTGAACTAGGAAAATATTTGCACTATGACACCCAAAGATAAATGTCCGTAATACATACATTTCTCTTAGAAAGCAAGACAAATTTTGACCATTCCAATAGGAAGAGGAAGATGCTGTTGAGTGAGAAACATCAGATTGAAAATAATGTGCAAGGTGGGATAATATTTCAAAAAATATGTGAAAGAAAATACAACAAAATGTTAACTGTGATTTTTCTGATAAGGCTGAAGATTGTTTTGCTTTCTTTTTAATCTCTTTCTGTAGCTTGCAGGTTCTTGTTTATGAGAAGCAATGAATACTTTTATAATTAGAAAAACATGAAATTATTTCTATTTTTTTTTTAAGAGAGGAAAGGAAAAGAGGAAGGAAGGAAGAATGGAGGGAGAGGACTTTGCTCGTGGTCCAGTGGTTAAGAATCGGCCTGCCAACGCAGGAGACACAGGTGTGAACCCTGGTTTGGGACGATCCCACATGCTGTGGAGCAGCAAAGCCCCTGCCCCACGACTGCTGGGCCTTAGCTCTAGAGCTGGTGCTCTGCAACAACAAAAGACACCACAATGAGAAGCCCACACGCCACAACTAGAGAATAGCCTCCATTTGCCACAACTAGAGAAAGCCTCTGCAGAGCAACAGAGACTCAGTGCAGCCAAAAATAAATAAATTCGAAAAAAAAAAAAAAGAAGAAGGGAAAGAGGAAGAAAGGAGACCTGTATCTTATGCTTTCTTTCAAAGCCCCTTCATATTTGTATAGAGTATAGGTGTTTACTTTTTAAAATGTAAATGATAGGTGACATGTTCTACACACTGTTCTAGCTTTGCCTTTTCTACTTGACAGTAGATCTTGGTTTGTACCAATTTAGTCTCCTACCAATAACACATGAATTCTCCCCATCCTTGCCAATACACTACTCTGTTTTCCATCTTTGTTGACTTTTGAAGGATGAAAAATGACATCTCATTGTAATCTTCACTTGCAGTTCCCTCATTATGAGATTGAGTATCTTTTTATCAGTACAAGAGCAATGAATTTTTCTTTATCTCTGATATTTATTCACATCCCTTACCCATTTTTCAGTGGGATTTTTCATTTTTTATATTGATTTGTAGTTCTTTCTATAGAAAAAAGTAGGCATTTGTCTGCCGTATGTCTGCAAATATCCTTTAGCAATTTATCATTTGTTGTTTAATCTTGTGCTTTTTCCCAATGCAGGGATATATTTTTAAGTAGTTGATTTAACTAGTCTTTTGTTGAGTAAAGCTTCATAAGCACATGGTTCTCGCCTACTCTAAGACCATGTATTTATATATTAATATTATAAACTCCAGGAGTTGGTGATGGACAGGGAGGCCTGGCGTGCTGCAGTCCATGGGGTCACAAAGAGTTGGACACAACTGAGCAACTGAACTGATACTCCATATTTTCTTCTAGTACCTTTATAGCTTTAGTTTTAACTTTTATATACTTGTTCCATTATTTTGAAGTAAAGAGTGAGTTGGAGTCAACTTTTCCCCCAGATGTGTCTCCAACTGTGCCCAGACCTATTTACTGAGTAATCTGTCTTTCCTCTCTGATACGAAATTCCGTTTTATGATATTCTAAAGTCCCTTATAAATTTGTGCTTATTTCTGGGCTCTTCATTCTGTCATATTGGTCTGACCAAGTATTCTCCAGTACCTCTCTATTTTAATTATGTTTTCACACAGAGTAGAACTGCTCTCTTCTCACAGCTCCTCTTTATGAGAATTTCCTGGTTCTTCATGCATATTTGTTTTTCCATATCAGCTTGAGAATAAACTTGTCTGGTTTCAAGAAATAATTATGTAGGTATTACCTATATATTGCATGATTTAAGGAGAATTAACACCATTATACTTAAGATTCACATTTTCCAACCCAAGAAGTTTTTCATCTCCATTGACAAGTTCTGTTGCATTACTGAACAACATCTCAAAATTCTTCATAATGGATCTTGCCCTTTATTGCTATTACAATCGGTTTTCTTCTCTGTTGTATTTTTAAACTTCTGACTGTTTTATTGAGGAATGCTGTTAATTTGCCATATTAATTTTGCATCAGCAATCCTATAGAATTCTTACTATTTTGCAATTTTTTCCATTGATTCTCTTGGGTTTTCAAGTTATGCAATCACATCATTTTACATTAAGGATACCATTTTACTTCCTGTTTTCTAATTTGGTGCTTCATTTCTTTCTCTTATTTAACTGCTTTAGTTAACACTTCATCTAACTGCTCCTTACCCTAATGGGACTTCTTCTAGGTTTTGTCATTAAGCTAGATGAAGAATTTGGTTTGAAATAAACAGAAAAATAATCAAAACACAAAACAGAAGAGGAAATAAAAATGGCTCATGCATATATGAAAAGATGCTTACCCGCAGATGTACTTCTTATATAACAGATGAGGGTTCACTTGTATTATGCTGCCCATACCTTTCCTCTCCTGGTCTATCACCATCTTTGGTTAATTAGTGTTTACATTATGGTGACTATGCAAACATGGACACAGCAGAATCAATTAGCCTACAAGGTTTAAGTTTTATGTGTGTAGGTTTTTTTGCTTTTCCAGGACTTGCTAATTGGCTCTATTTTATTTTTTCCCACTATCTCCTTAAAACAGTTCTCCATGCTTTATATAAGGCTTATGCTTTATTCAGAAGCTCTGGTGCCTCAGTTACTTTAATTCTGAGAAACCCGCTGCCATGAGCCCTCTCTCCTTGGGCTCCTGGCTGGACAGCACCGCAGCTCCCTGGGCTCAGCTATCAGCCAGAGACCTCTCCCAACTGCTCTCCAGATTGGAGCCACTGCTTCTGAAATGTTCTGTCCACCTTTCTTTGCTTCCGCCTTTATTTTGAGGAGTACATTATTAGCACCTTGCTTAAATGATGTGTTGAAAGTCAAAGTGTTAGTCGCTTAGTCATGTCCAACTCTTTGTCACCCCATGGACGGTAGCCCACCAGTCTCCTCTGTCCATGGAATTCTCCAGGCAAAAATACTGGAGTGGGTAGCCATTCCCTTCTCCATGGGATCTTCCCAACCCAGGGATCAAACCCAGGTCTCCTGCATTGCCAGTAGATTCCTGGTGGCTCAGACGGTAAAGCGTCTGCCTACAATGTGGGAGACATGGGTTCAATCCCTGGGTCGGGAAGATCTCCTGGAGAAGGAAATGGCAACCCACTCCAGTATTCTTGCCTGGAAAATCCTATGGATGTAGGAGCCTGGTAGGCTACAGTCCATGGGGTCACAAAGAGTCAGACACGACTGAGTGACTTCACACTTTCTTTACTGTCCGGGCCCTTATATAATCTTTAAAATGTCTTTATTCTGTGCTAGATGATAATAATTTGTCATATATTGAATTATGGGTTGAAATTACCTTCCCTCTGAATTTTGAAGTTCTGATTCCTCTGCATTTTGGAGTCTGGTGTTGCCATTAAGAATTCTCATGAAGGAAAAAAAAGAATTCTCTTGCTTCTGTAATATTCTTGGACTTTTATATTTTCTCTCTGAACATTTTTGGGTTATTCTCTTTGTTCCTGATACACTGAAATTTTAGGTTGACATACACTGCTGATTTTATTCTTTATAAAGACCTCTAAACTTCAGGGTTGGTAATTTTCTTGTGTTATTGATTTGATAGTTTCTTCCCCTCAGTGTTCTTTGTTCTCTTTCTGGAACTCCTATTAGTCCCATGTGAACCTACCAAATTGATTCTTTTTCATTTCTACTATCTTTTTCATCTGTCCTTCTATTCTGCTTTCTGGATTATTTCCTCAACTTCATCTTCGAATGCTATTGAATCTTCATCTTCTGTTTTCCAGGAAATTTCCGTAATTTTATCTTTAATTTAACTGAATGCTTTATATTGGCAGCCATTCTTAAAATGTTTTCATTTCCAAGAGCACTTTCTTGTCTTCTGAGTTTTCCCTTTTGGTACTGTCTCTGTGGACATTAATTAGAGGCTGTGCTCTTTTTGTTTGAATTCTTTTCTGTTCTTCAGTTATTTCCATTTCCTCAGGGGTCTTCTTTCTCTGTGTTTCCCTCAGTCTCATTATAGTGGAGACTCTCCTTGGGGGGTGAGTTATCTTTTGCTGTTTCTATTCATATATTGAAAAGACACTGAAATGTCATTTGGGAGTTGTGTGTGTATTGAGGGTTTCCTCAGTAGCTGAGTTTGGCTCTTGGGTTCTCAGTGGGAGCTGGCTTTTCTCTGGGGACCTTCACATGCCTGTTTTCTGGGGCTACTCAGTTTTCCTAGAAGAAACCTCCAATCATGTGAGTTAGGGCTGGAGACCTGGTAATCTGGTGGTATGGGTTGACAGTTACATAAGCAGATGTTCAAATAATCTCCCTACTCTGGCATCAGATCTCATTATTGCCTTCTGCCATGCCCGGCCCTGTGGGGACCAGTTCTCAGGAGTACATCAGCCCCTTCTCATCTACTGTCTCTTCTCTGAGCTCTCTAGGTGGATGCTTTCTCCTCTCTTCTATATGACTGTTTCAGACCTCCAGCTGCCCATAGTCTTCTAGAATTTTGTGGAAACCTCTCATCTACTGATGGCCTCTCCTCATCATTGTATTTTTTAATTAGTTTATTTTGTTTGTTTATTTTTTAGGCTGTGCCATGCAGCATCTGGGATCTTAGTTCCCAGACCAGGGATTGAACCCGTGACCCCTGCATTGAAAGCATGGAGTCTTAACCTCTGGATCGCCAGGGAAATCTTTGTAGTTTTTAAAATAGAATATCCCCTTCCTATATGTCTAGCGGTGTCTTGAGAAAGAAGGGAGATAGGACTCTGTTCCCTGTGTCACTACATGTGGCTAAGCTGTTTCTCAATCATCTTTGGGTCCCTAGAGGTGAGCACAGTGAATGACATAGGTCAGCAGTCTGTAAAGTATCTCCCAAGCAGAATGGAATCTACTGATCCCTCTGAAGCCCTCATGCTTAATACAGTGTCTGATGGCCAGAAGAGCGAAGTGTCACATACAGATGATGGGGGCCTGCAGGCATTCTGTCTGGAGAACAGAAGAGAGTGAAGGGGCCAGAAGGGGATATGCATGGGGTTTCTGGCCACATACAAATATAAAAGAGGTCTCAGGGAGGAGGACTGACACTTTCTTTGCGGCCTCAGAGGACATAAGTTGGACTAGTGAGATATGGGGAGTTATTCAATGACAGGTTCAGCTCCTTACATGCAAGCTTCTTTATTTCTCAGCTGATGGAATAGATCACTGGAGAGGAGATGAATTCCTTGCCCTGGAAATGGTCAAGCAGATCTAGGCAACCAGCTATTAGAGTTACTGTAGAGAGAGAGAGATCTCTCACTGGTAGAGAGATTAGACTAGATTCTTTTCTAATTCTCCTAGAGTTAAAGCACCCCCCTTTTATAGAAAATAGTTGATAATATCTTCTTTATTATACTATACTAAAATAATAGTATAGTATTTTAAAGAGTAAAAGAATAAAGAGTATTTTAAAGAGTAAAACTATTTTAAAAATACTTTTAGAAAATGAATACAATGTAAATTGGTATAGCCACTGTGGGAAACAGTATGCAGGATTCTTCAACAACTAAAAATAGAACAACCACATAACTCAGCAGTTTCACTCCTAAGTATATACCTGAAAAGAACAAAAACACTAATTTGAAAAGATACATACACACCAATGTTCATAGCAGCATTATTTACAATTGCCAAAGTAAGGAAGCAACCTAACTTTCAATCAACAGATGAATGGATAAAGACAAGATGGTACACACACACACACGCAGACACAAAATGGAACACTACTCAGCTATTAAAAAAATGAAATTTTGCCATTTGCAGCAATATGGGTGGACTCTGAGGGTATTGTGCTAAGTAAGTCAGACAGAGACAAATACTATACAATCACTAATATGTATAATCTAAAAAATATAGCAGACTAGTGAATATTAACAAAAATGAAGCAGACTCATAGAGAACAAACAAGTGGTTACCAGTAGGAAGAGGGAGAAGGAGAGGGGCAAGATAGGGGTGAAGGAAAAAAGGAGTTATTATAGGATTACATGCTCTTCCCAGGTGGCGCTAGTGGTAAAGAACCTGCCTGCCAATGTAGAAGACATAAGAGACATGGGTTCTACCCAGGGTCGGGAAGATCCCCTGGAGGAGGGCACAGCAAGTCACTCCAGTATTCTTACCTGGAGAATCCCCATGGACAGAGGAGGCTGGTGGGCTATAGCCCATAGAGTCACAAAGAATTGGACCCAACAGAAGCGACTTAGCATGCACTTACACATGGGATTACCTGAAATCATGTATGTGAAACTTTTGAAAATTATAAAGCACTACTGAACTTAAAGACTCTTTCATTCAATAAAAAATCAATACATTTCTCTAATTGACATACGAAATTTAAAATGACGCGATTATAATATAGGAGTATGTGTTTCAACACGTAAAGATTCCCACCTGGCTGGCTCTACCACTTCTCTCCTACCAGAACTTCTCGGGGCTCCTGAGGTTGCTCAGCCCACCACTCCCTCCTGGCTGTCTGTAGGAAACTTTGCCCTGGCCAGGGAACACAGCAAACACTCACGGGAACTGCTTTAATGTCCTTCTCTTCTCCAAGATGAATTCCTCCCTCTCTGGTCTGAACTGCATCTCCCCGTCCCAGGTAGAAGACAATTATTTTCTCTTCTTGCTATCTTTAGCCACTTCTAATTCTTTCCTCTTAACTCAGAAGTGGGTTCAAACAAATATTGTATATTAATGCATATATGTGGAATCTAGAGAAATAGTACAGATGAACCTATTACCAAGGGTGGGAATAGAGATGCAGACACAGTGAACAGACATATGGAGATGGGGCTGGGGAAAGGGAAGTAGGATGAACTGGAAGATTGGGATTGACATATATGTGAAACCATGTGTAAATAGCTAGCTAGTGGGAAGCTGCTGCATAGCACAGGGAGCTCAGCTTGGTGCTCTGTGATCATCTAGAGGGGTGGGATGGGGGGGAAGGCTCAAGAGTGAGGAGATACATGTATACATATGGCTGATTCATTTTATTGTACAGCAGAAACCAAAACAACAGAGTAGAGCATGTATACCCCAATAAAATAAAAAACTAAAAAAAAAAAAAAACAAGAAATGGGCTCACCTTCTCCAACCTAAACAGAATACAGAAACCCCTTTGTCCTACACCTTTTTTAAACTACTGCTTTATCTCCCCCTCCCTCTTCCCACCAATGATGGAGATGAATCTACACTTTCTGTGTCCTCTTTCTCAACCCTCTAGACCCACTACGACCTGGTCCCTCTACCCATGCGCCGCTGAGACCACTGAGTCACTAATGTTCTAATTCCAAACTCCAGCTTTCAGTCCTCATCTCCAGAATTCTCTGCAGCATTTTACTCCACAAAAATGTTTTGCTATTTTCAGGCGTCCTCTATCTTGGTGTTCTTTTTCCTTTTCTGATTCATTCTTGCCAGCCTGTCTTTACTGGCTCCTTCCCACTTTTCCACCTCCTTCCTGCCCCCCTCCTTTCTTCCTCCTCCTCCAATCTCCCCTCAAACTGTCAGACCCCAGTATTCTGTCTCTCCCTCCCCACTTCTTCTGTCTTTAAATTATCTCACTCATTCCTATGACTTCAATGACCCTTGGATGATGTTGACTCCCAGAACCCCAGCCAGCTTCAACCTATCTCCTTAGCTCCAGTCCCAAACACACAGTCACCCCTTGGCCTGTTCAAACTCACCCAGCTTCCTGGTTTCTTCACCTCATCTGATGGTGCCACCTTCACCTGGATACCTAAACTGCACACACAGAAGCCATGCTCAACTTCTCTCCCTTCCAGCCCACATGCAACCTTCCCCTAAGTCCTTCCAATTTTCTCACAGAACGCTCTCCAAACTGGCCCTCTTCTCCATCCCCTCAGCCACCCCCTCATCATTGGACCTCTTTCTATGTTCCAGTTGGTCTCTGCAGCCACCAGATTTCTTCCACTCCAGTCCTTCCACTTAATCTTTCATAGCTCTCTCTAGAACACCCATCTGAGTCAGGACACTCTCCTCTGTCTTACAGCCTCCATAGGCACCTCATTGTCACAGCTAAAGCTGAGGCTCCTTGGAGGGCACAGGACCCCTTCTCCATCCTGTGCACCCATCTCCACAGCAGCCATCCTGAGTCTCCGTAGTCCCTGAACACACCTGCCTCGTAAGATGAGCCCTTTGCTTTCCAGAGAGTGAAAGGCACTAGTCCTTGTTCTCATACGATACATCCTTTCCGCTTCCATGGGCGCAGGCATTGCCCTCAGGTTCTGACAGCTCTCTCACCACGTCCCTAGCCTTATTCATCTTTGAATAAGCAGCGTTGGGCACAGTGCTAGCACACAGCCAGCGCTCTGTGATTATCAGTGTAATGACTGAATAAATGAATGAGCAGATGGGTTTGATTAAAAAATTATGCCTTCATCTGCTTTTTTTTCATTCCATAGGCCAGAGTTGACTGTGTATACAAATCACCTGGAAATCTTGTTAAAATGCGGATTCTGATTCAGCAGGTCCAGAGATTCTGAGATTCTGCATTGCTAACAAGCTCCTAGGCAATCCGATCCTGAGGCTGCTGTCCACAGACCACACACCAAGGAGTGAGGCCTTAGCTTATGCCAATGATTTCCAAACTTGTTGACTATCAGAATCACCTGGAGAGCTTTAAAAAAAAAATCTGGACGCCCAGGGTACATGTCACACTAGATCAGAATGCCTGTGGGAGGGAGCCAGGCAGCAATATTATTAAAGATTCCCAGATGATTCTAATGTGCAGAAAAGCCAGGGAACTCCTACCCTGAGCCACCTCTGTTTGCCTATGATGACTCACAGTCCTGGGTACTTGTTAGAAGCAGCTGGGGAGCTTTTAATCACCTACTGAAGCCTGGGACCCACCCAGATCAATTAAATCAGAATCTCTGGGGTTCGGACCTGAATGTTTTTAAAGCCCTCGGGTGATCCCAATATGCAGCCAGGGTTGCAATTCATTGTTTCCAGGCTCTGGCTCTGAGGAACAGCTGCAGGTTGGAGGGATAAGGAGTCCAGGATGCAGAATAGGTGGGAAGTCAGACCCCAGTCTTGGCTCCCCAGTGATGCATACTTTTGGAGCAGTTAATTCAGCCTCATCACTAAAATGAGATTAAAAATACATGCCCTCCTTGCCCCAATTTGTATTTTTTTCTTTTTCTCCAAACTCATTTATCTTGAATGGAAGGAAAATTGCTTTGCAATACTGTGTTGGCCTCTGCCATACATGAACATGAGTCACCGTAGGTATACATGTGTCCCCTCCCTCTTGAACTTACCTCTCACCTCTCACCCCTTCCTATCCCTCTTGGTTGGTACAGGGCTCTGATCTGAGTTCCCTGAGTCATACAGCAAATTCCTGTTGGTTATCTATTTTATACATTGTAGTGTACATGCTTCTGTGTTATTCTCTCCCCCAATTTTTAATTTTAAGTCTTCTGGAGTGGAAAGGGAAAGGAAATGGGGGAAAATGGCCACACAGGAGCCTGTCTGCATGCCTCTCATATGTGTCCACCACTTGCGTCCCCACCTATCAGCTTGGCTTCGGAGGCCCAGGGCTGGGGGCAGTCTCTGGCAAGTCTGGTTAGGAGGCAGATGGCTCAGGAGCGGCCCAGGCCACCAGGGACGTCCCAGGGACCTGCATTCGTAGGCAGGCTGAGAGGTGGAATCAAACACGACCCCTGCGAGGCATTCTGGCCTGCGGCCTGGATGCTGCACAGTGGGCTGGTTGGCCCTGCAAAGAGACAGGGCGCACCTGCTGTTCTCCGCACTCACCGCGGCGCGGCCACCTGACCCATAGCAGGGAGCCTGCAGGTTTGCACAGGCTCCTTTCTGATGAGCTGTCTCTGCAAATCTATGCTGGTGCTGGGGGAAGGGTGTAAAATGGACACAAAAAGAGCAGGTTCAAGGCTGGCCTCCTACCAGCACTCCCCACCCCTGGCTGCCTGAGTTTGGGCTTAGCTTCCTCAGCTGCTGTGATTATCATTTTCCATTTTATCAGCATCACATATACACATACAAAGGCCTTGGACCAAGCCGGCACACTTCTGTCTCTGGAAGCAGCAGAAACCCAGAGCCCCAAGGTGTGAAGAAGGGCTAGGAACAGGCTAAGGCGCCTCAGTACCAGGGAATCTTGAAATTGCTTGTGTGTTGTTCACACAGTTGTGTCTCTTTGTGATCCCATGGACTGTAGCCTGCCAGGCTCCTCTGTCCATCTTGGAAATCTCCAAGCAAGAATACTGAAGTGGGTTTCCATTCCCTTCTCCAGGGGATCTTCTTGACCCAGGGATTGAACCTGGGTATCCTGCATTACAGGCAGAGATAAATCCAGCAAGCCTCCAAGAAAGGAAGGATGAAGTAAAAGGAATAGCAAGTGCTCCTGGGAGACAGGCCTGCACAGGAAGGCCGATCTGTTTTAGATGGGTCTGGGCTGAGGGCTTCCATGTTCTGAAAACCAGACAGCTTTGTGTTTTGGTTTTCTCAACAGCCAAACCAAACAAACTCTTCTAGCACATCTAGTATCTAGCACATCTTCTGGAAATAGGCCTCTTCTGGAAAAAGCCTCATTTCCTGGGACACATGAAACCCTGACTTGGCTAAGGGCTGGGGGAGGGTCTTGACCTACACTCCCAGCATCCCAGAATCTATTCACCCCAAGGAACTAAGTCACCATCACTCACCCCAACTCTAATCGAACAAAAATGCCCTCCCACCTCCAGCCTTCAAATGCCTCTACCTGCGAGCATGGAGCCTTGTATTCCACAGAATCTTTGAGATTCACAGCACAACAAAACAGAAAGAGCACTCAAGTTCAGCCAACCCTTCCTGCTTCCTGCGGAGACGTCTGAGACCAGAGGGGGACAAGTTTGCCCAAAGCCACACGGTGAGTGAGGAGCTGGGCTGAGAGCCAGGCCTCCCCATCGGCGTGGTCAACTCAGCCCCATACATCATCCCCATCCTGGCTACCAGGGTGAAAATGCCAATGACATTGTACAAATCCAGTCCCTAGCTCCACAGTGTAGTATCGAGAGCAAACAAAGAGGGCCTTCAGTTCTCTCTGGTTACCACCCAATTAGAAGCAAAGCAGCTGGAAATCTTGTCCTAAAAAGAGAAAGGGTCTTCCTGGGCACCTGGAGATGGTGGGCTTCCCTGGACCACCATTTGAATAAGAAATTATTCAAATGAGCCAATCACAACCTCCCACAAGAATCAGGGGCACCCAAACTCTTATTGGGCTTCCCAGGTGGCGCTCGTAGTAAATAACCCCACCCCCTGCCCCCAGCCAGTGCCAGAGATATGAGACACGGAGTTCGATCCCTGGGGCAGAAAGAGTCCCTGGAGGAGGGCATAGTAATCCACTCCAGTATTCTTGCCTGGAGAATCCCATGGACCGAGGATCCTGGCAGGCTACAGTCCATGGGGTCGCAAAGAGTCAGACATGACTGAAGCAGTTTAGCCCACATGCATGCACCCTCTTACTGCTGTAAAGCCTATACTACGCAGCCCCTGCTGGCTTGCTCTGCTCCTAAAGGCAGCTCTGCAGGGCAAGCCTCGTGTGGCTGTCACGTGGCCCTGCAAGGTATGCAGTGTCCTCCTCCACCCCCACTGCAGGTTGTGAGTGCGTATGACTAGTGAACTGCTGCCAGTCTCCTCTGTGCATTGTCAGGTGTTGTATGTCCAACCATCTCATCACATTTAGTGCATTGGTATTTTCTTGTATTCCTGAATGGTGGTGCTCAGCTTTTACGCACAGAGAGAAGCTGAGACTCTGACAACAGAACTTGGCCAGACAGCATTTGGGGAGACAGCTTACTGGGACTTTCTCCAGCTCTTAGGGTCAATAGTCCTCCACCCATACCCTCCCCTGCCCCACTGAAACACTTGTCTTCTCTGTACTCATCAGACTAACTACTGCCTGTGAGGGGCTGGGGCAGACGCTATATCTCTGTTTTCATGCTGTGCAGAGACATGACTAGCTCAAGGTCACTCAGAACACACTGTCAGTGCCAACCTTGTACCTGGAGCCTCTGGGGAAACAGACGCACTGTGCACGGGGGTTGCTCCTGTTGGTTGAAGAGACACCCTCCTTGTCTTCCTTCTGAGGACTGCAGAAACCAATGTCAGTCTTGGGCAAGAGATCCATGTTTCCTGGGAAGCTCCATGTAGGCTGGAGAACAGTGACCTTGTCCCAGCTCCCCTGGACCTTGTCTCAGTCCCTACTGAACCCAAGGGTTCCACTGATGGATAGTGAGGTGATCAGGATGCCTCTATGTGATTCCTTATGGAAGGGAATACCTTGAGCTTCTTGGCCCCAAGACTAAACTCTAGGACCATTTCCACTTTGCTCTCCCATTCTTTGTTCGGGGGGTGGGGATGGGGGATCCCAGCTAGAGCCCTGAGTGGAGGGTTAGAGCTGTGTAACTTTGGCCAGCCCAGAGCTGTTCCTCATACATGCTTCCTATGGGCACCTCTTACATTCTTGCTGCTCTGATGGGACCTGGGCTTCCACCCACAGGGAGAGGCTGAGACCCTGGCCAGGAGGCAGGAAAGTTACCAGCACCCTGAGCCTCTCAGGAACCCAGGTATTTTAGGAGCTGGCTATCTCTGATTTCAGATGCTACTGACTGATGTCAGGACTCTCAAGCTGTGGGGATCATCCCTGCTTCGGCTAATCCTATTATGCAGATGGAGAAAATGAGGCTGGGCACAAAGAGTTGCTTAAACAAGTCTTGGCCTCATGCTAATGCAGAGAATGGTGCTGAGTCAGTCCAGCTTCCTGCTGAGTACCTGATGGGAGTGGTGGTGTGAGGGCAGGGTGGAGGGTTGGGGAGTGGCCAACAGTGATGACTTTGATCAGGCAAGGACAATCTCAGAGACTTGGGCTCTCCCCCTCACCCAGTGGAATGTCACATGCAGGCTTCCTGTGGGCTGGGACCACTCACCTTCCCTGGCTCTCCTCCCTAGGTCCCTATTGTGCCCACAAGTGGACGAGCCAGGCTCAGGTCCACTGGGCGAACATCTATCTGCCTGATGTTGGCCAGCATTCCCTGAGGCCACAGCCAGATGTTACCTAACTCTGTGCAGAAGGAAGCTAGAAAGCCAGAGCATCCTGGAAAGTAGCCAGGAGTGGGGCTAGGCAGATGGTGGCCCAGAGGACCAAGTTTGGGCTGCAGAAATCCTGGGGTCACTGTCCTTCAGTGGAAGCCATATACCTTTGTGGTTTGCATGTGTTGCCCACACTGCCGCCTCTCTCACCACCCACAGCTTCGTCATGAAAATTATTTTGGAATAACAGCCCTTTCCTGATTCCCCTTGAGATCTGGGGAAACTCAGGATGCCATAGGAGCTGAGCTTGGGCTTCTGCCTTGTGAGAAGGAAGCCACTGGACTGGGGTCACTGTCCCTCCTTCCCTGTCCCTAGCCTGGGATTTCTTTTCTCTCCTCTCTCTGATAGCTCAGAAGCAAGCAGAACAATGGCTTCTTCAGAGAAAAGGCCATTTCCTGCTGGCAGTGTGCACGCTTCACTCCAAGTCCCAGAGCTTCTGTAAAGAGGCACCCTCCTCCCTGAGCCCAGACCTCCTCTAGTGCTATGGGCTCAGTAGGACAAAGGCAACACCTGGATCTGCCCCTGGGTCAGCTCTGACAAGGTTGGCCTAATCTCTGCTATCTGAGAGAGGAGGATATCTAGGGAGGAAGAGTGTTCTCATTTCCAGGTAGAGGAAGAGGTTCATGGTCCCTAGCCTTGGCAAGAGTCTCTGAAATAGGGTGGAGTGGGGCAGGATGGAGAGAGGTGACTTCTTGGCTTCCCTTGTCCATCTCTGAATCTGCTCTTCTTGGAGGAGTTGGGATGACAGTAAGGAGACACCTGAGCAAATGGAGAGTGGTGTCTGAGACAACATTCTAGTACTACTTCTGGTGCTTTCATCAGCCAAAGGAAACCAGGAGTGGAGAGAACCACAGGTAGATTGGCTGTGTCCTGGATTCCACTTGGAGAGTGGTGTGGAGTGCAGGCTCTCTCGGAGGTCTCTGTGTGGCCAGTGCAGCAAGTGTGAGCTACAGAGTTCTGCAACCACAAAATTACTTGTGGGGCCTCTGGGGAAGTCCAGGGTACAGCTCTGGGGAGAACTCATGCAAACATTGCTCCATTTAGAGCTCCAAAGCCACGACATTCAGCTGAACACTGACTGCTGGGGAGGTAGAGAGGTGGGCAGGACTCATCCTCACTGCCCCTCCACGAGCTGAGGCCCAGAGTCAAGAAAACAGGAATGGGCGGGGCTATAAAAATGTCTGGGGAGGAAAAACAAGGTAAGTCACTTCCGTCATGCCCGACTCTTAGCAACCCCGTGGACTGTAGCCCTCCAGGCTCCTCTGTCCACAGATTCTCCAGGCAAGAATACCAGAGTGGGCTACCATGCCCTCCTCCAGGGGATCTTCCCCACCCAGGGATCAAACGCAAACCTTTTATGTCTCCTGCATCGATGGGTGGGTTCTTTACCACTAGCGCCACCAGGGAAGCGCCAGGAAGGGATAACAGAGGCCATGAATTGTGTTTTGAAAATCCAGAAACTCCTAAACCTTGACAATGCCTTATGAACGCTGGTTTGCCTTTGCGGGGAAGGAATCTGGCTTTATTTACTTAATGTTAATAAACTGAGGTGGGAACGGGGAACTTGCAGCAGGGCCTTAGCAGCCTCTGTTCAAAGTCACTATCCCTTGGAGGAAGCTAGACCTCAACGCAAACACCTGGCAGTCAGCTCTGGAGATTTCGCCAGCTGGTTTTACCCCTCCAAGCTTCCAGACAGAGATCTGGGAAAGGGAAGCAAGGGCCAGACTTGTGTGTATGTTGGGGCAGTGGAGTGGGAAGATCTAGGAGTTAAGTTAGAAGCCAGAGAGGCCCAGGCAGGGAGTCTCATTCCCAGGCCCAGCATCCAGTTCTGGGAGGAAAGAGGCAGCGCCAGGGCTTGCGTGGAGCTGTCCGGACTCTGGTGCTGAAAACGAGGTCTGCCGCCGAGCGGAGCAGTTAGCAAACCTAAGCCTTATCCCGGTGGGGAGGGGTGGATGGAAATGAATTCCCCCTTCTACTCACGCTCCAAGGAGAGAAGGGCACAAGTGAGTTCCAGCAAGCAGGCAGGTTGAGCTTTGAGAAGTGTGCTTCCGAACGAAGCTACAGCCAGGTCGGGCCAAAGCGGGCCACAGCCTGGCTGGGGGTAGGGTGCAACCTGGGCCAGCTGCGGCAGATGAGCTAGGGGGAAAAGACCTTGGACCTGGGCTGGTCCCTCGCTGGCCCCCTACACTCCTGACAGATATCCAGGCTGCAGGTCAAGGAGGAGCACCTGAGGTGTTATCACACCTATGCCACTAACACACTCGCCCAGCAGACTTCCATGAGAGCAACCATACACACCTCATGGACACACGACGTGCTCCCAGAACACGCACACACCAAGCACACGCCAGCAGTACCATACACGCGCCCCTCACAGGGCCACCGGCTCCCCCTCCAGGCTGTTGATGCTCCCACCACAGTCTCACACCCCCACGTCTGGCCTGGTCGTCCCTCTCCACCTAGTCTTCTGGTCTCAGATGGCGCTTCTAAGGGAGGCACAGCGGCCGAGAAACCCCAGTTCTAGCCTGCGACCCGATAAGGTGCTGGAGAGTAGCAGAAAGGCGGCTCCTGGGCTCAGAAATGTGGGGGAGACAGGAGGAGGGTCTAGGTCTCAGACCCCAGACTCCCAGTTACGGTGCCAGAACACGAGAGGAGTGTGGACAGGAATGAGTGTGAATGTCTCCCTCCCCCATGCTGGGGACACCCTGAGGACCTGCGCGTACCTGTGCGTGGGAGGCCCCGCGTGGAGCCCCCTCAGTGAGTCCGAACCTGCTGCCTCCTCTGGCTCCCCCTGGATAAAGGTGGGATGGGCGTGGGGGGTTACCCCACTTGCCCTCCAAGCCGCCTCCTGTCCGTGGGCAGGAAGGAAACTCCGTGCCGGGCGACGGGAAGTTACCCGGGTCCTGGCGCTAGGAGGGAGCGCCCTCTGGTTCCCGGTCCCGCCAGGGGTTCCCTCGCCCCCGCGCCCGCCGCCTTCGCCACCTCGTCTGCGCCCTGCCGCCCGTAGACTGCGCGGAGCCTGAAAGCCGGGAGCCCGCCCGCCCTCCCGGAGAGTCTGCTGCTGACCTGCATTGACGTCATTGCGTCATTAGGTTTCCCCTGGAAACACTGGCGAGCCCAAAATAGTAACACATTAATTCAGGCCGGGGGAGCAGGGAGAGACTGTTTGTAACCCTGCCGCTAACTCTGAGCGCGCCAGCAAGCTCGCTAGGGCCCCCACCCGTTTCGAGAGCAGCGCGGAGCAGGCTCGCCGCCTATTTTGAGAACAAAGGATGGCAAAATATAGAATCCCAGAGAGAGAGTGCGGGGGACGCCGAGACCCTCTCGCGTTGAGGGCGCGCGCGCGCGCGCGCACACACACACAGTGCACAACACACCTGGGTCTGTCTACCTCGGACAGACGCTCCTTGAATGCAGGCTCTTTCAGGGACTTGCTGGGGTGTGTGACCAGATCCCCAGGCAAAAGATAGGTCCAGGCCAGGGCCTCCGGCTCTGCTGGGTTTGAAGGACAACCTCCCTCCCGCCGCCCAGCCATCCGTCCCGCGGGGCTGGCGGGCGGGACTACCTCCCACCACATGCCCATCCCCACCCACCTCTACAGACCCGAGCGGGAGGAGCTCCTTTCTCGGACAGCAGGCGCACCCCTGCGCTTTCCGCTCCCCTCTCTTCAACCCCGACCCCACAGCGGCTCCCGGACCCCTCGAGAGGAGAAACCCTGCAAGGATCCAGCTCGCCGCCAAACCACAGTTTGGCGACCCGGTACTCTCTGGCATCCGGAGAGAACTGATCTCGGACGGAAGAATTGGTCGGGTTTGCTGTTACAGACTCCACAGTCGTTTGTGCTGGGGAGCGCACGACTTTTCTGAGCGTCACCTCGCTCCCTCTCTCTGCGGGGCCGAGACACACAGAAACGTTGAGCACCCAGCCTCAGAGGCTCTTTACTAAGTTCTTCGTGCTCCCTTGACTGGGCTATTGACTCAGTCTCTGCGAGGGTGAGATGGCTCCCTGCCCCCACTCCGACCAAAAATAGCAAGCGCTTAGCCCTGGGGCGGAGGCAGGGAGGCGGTGCGAGCCCGAGAGCTCAGAGCGCAAAGGCTGCGCCCTTTGGGCGGAGCGGGCTCGGCGGGCTCCCAAGGGCACCAAAGTGTAAGCGGGATAGCAGAAAGGGAGGGTCTTTTGAGATGGCTCAGACTTCCCCTTCCTCCCAGAGGTCGCAGAGAGGTCCTTCCACTCTGCTTCATTTTACCCTGGGCTTCTTTCGCCTTTGCTGTCTGCGGCTTGGCTGGGCAGGGCGAGGAGTGTGAGGGTAGGTGGGAGGCGCGGTGCCTGGGATTTGGAGACACGTCCCGCAAATGCTGTGTCTCCTCGTGCTGTGCGCAGAGCTCAGGGCAGAGACTTGGCTCACACAGCCCTCTGTTCCGCACCACCGGGATGGGGTGGTTGGTGGGAAGGAATGGCTCTCCAATAGCGCCCTGACCCGAGGTATCCCCTCTTGGCTTTGTTTCCGTTGCCCACAAAAGTGATAAACAGACAACCAGCGCGCTGACCTTGGTGGACAAACCCAGCTGTACCTATCAAACAGGAACCAGATCAAAGAGCAAGCTTTGGTGAAGACAGGAGGAGCCTTACCCCGTGTGAGCTATGTGTCCGCCTCTGCCTATGCCTTTCCCTCCCCGAGCTGCGGGGGTCCCATCTGGAAAAGCAGGTCGTAAAAGCTCACTCCATAGGCTTCTGTGCAGATGACAAGAGATGACCCTGAGAATGTGCTGGAGAAAATAACCGGAGCGCTATCCTGATCCTGTGGGTGGTGTTTTCTTAGTAGGGAGTGAACCCATGCTCCCAAATATATATACTTCCTGGTGACATCTTTGGGGGAAAACTGGTCAAAGGACAGTGGGGAAACAGTGCCATGAAGTGCCCTAGGCCCCCAAAGTCTGGCCTCTTTGGTCTTTTCCTCCATGTTATCAGCCCGGAGACCAAAGTTGAAAAGTAGGTTTCTAATGCCTTCAGGGGCTTCCCAGGTGGCACTAGTGGTAAAAAATCTGCCTGTCTATGCAACGGACGTGCGTTCTACTCCCTGGAGGAGGGCAGAGCAACCCACTCCAGTATTTTTGCCTGGAGAATCCCTAAGGACAGAGGAGCCTGGTGGGCTACACAGTCCATAAGGTCACAAAGAGTCAGACATGACTGAAGCGACTTAGCATGCATGCAGTGCCTTCAGATTCAAGTTCAGTGGAGTGGTGGTGGCTGGGGGTGGGGTGGGGGTGGGGCAAGGTGGTCTGGCTCCGATTCCCTTTCTTGAGGCTTAATTTCCAGCAGACCATGCACCAAGGCTACATGGTCTGAGATCCCCTCACCCCTGCCTTCTCACCCACAGCTCCTGTCCCACTGGGCTAGAGTCATCATCTGCCTGTTTGGTTCCCCACTGACCATGGCAGGGCCATGTGGCACACTGTTCCCCAGCACCTCCTGGCACAGCAGCTGACATTAATTACTAGTAACACAATGACTGACAATCCTTTTTGGGGGAATCTCCTGCTCCAGACTGTCTATTTCCATCTCTCTTTCTACATCAAAGTCCACCCAGTCCCCAAGAAAGTGACGTTGCTCATTCGTGTCCGACTCTTTGTGACCCCATGGACTGTAGCCTACCAGGCTCCTCCATCCATGGAATTTTCCAGGCAAGAGTACTAGAGTGGGTTGCATTTCCTTCTCCAGGGGATCTTCCCAACTCAGGGATCAAACCTAGGTCTCCCACACTGCAAGCAGATGCTTTACCATCTGAGCCACCAGGGAAGCCCCCAGTCCCCAAGACCAAGGTCAAATGCTGACTCTTCCATGCAGACCTCTCTGTCACCAGGGATATGCATTCAACTCTCCTTAGTCCCTGAATCAGTTGGAAAAGACTCTCATGGCTTTGATCATATTTCTGCCCTGAATTACCATTCTCTGTGTAAATTCTACACCTCCCTGCTTGGTTGTCACTTCTCAGAGTCAGAACTGGGTCTTGCCCATCTCTACATGGCTCACATCGCCCAGGTGTGCCCACCCTGGGCACATAGTAAATGCTCAGGAGATGTTTATTGAACTCAACTCTGCAGGTCTGTTCACCATTTCTTAGCTGAGGGCCTGACTTGAGGTGGACACTGATGCTAATGGTGGTATCTCTGCAGATCTGGACTGACAGAAACCTCAGCAATCTGATCTGGGGATGCCCCACTCCACCCAGACCTGAGGATGGAGGCCCTGGCAGAGCACCTGTCCTGCTTTTCTTCTAACCTAGGAGGGAGTTCAGAATCTGTCTGGCAACCTATGAAGGGGAGGTAATAGAAGGAAGAAACCACTTGGGTCAAAGTCAGGATCGACCCTGTCAGCTGTTTGAAACAAAAGCCAGGATCTTGCAGTGATGGGACAGACCCTGGCCTCATCTGGGCCCACAGCAGCATTTGCTGCTCAGAGAACAATGATAAACGAAACTGTGGGTGAGGAAGGCGCCCTGCCGCAGCCAGCCCCTCCACACACACCTGCAGGCCTGTGACTGGCTCTGTTTGTGGTCCTTTCTGGCTGCAGTTCTTCCCCAGACGCTCAGCTCTGCATCCTAGACAGCACATCTGGGGTCTTCTCATAGAAGACGCTGGTCCTCCCAGGTGGAGAGTGGAGGAGTACTGTGTGCAGCGAGGGGCCACAACACCCCCACTTGGCTTCCTAGATGCAACCCCCTTGAGTGTGTCTCCACGGCCATCGCAGGGGCCATCTGGTGACAGAGACTCACTCAGGCTGCCTCAGGGGACCGGCTGTGTTGTGAAGAGATGCCTGGGAATAAGGCAGTTGGGATGTTCTGTGTGTGTTCATTCCTGGTGGACCCTGGAACGCAGGGGAGCCTGGAGGGCTGTCTGGCTCCAGGGATCTCTCTGACTGCCTGGGCTGGCTTGTAGCCCCGAGGCAGCAGGAGCTCCAAGATCCCAGGATGGAGTGCTGCCTCCAAGACTGCTCAGCAGCTCACTTATCTCTGCTTTCTGGCCCTCTGTCTGCAGCTCTAGTTCAAATTATTAAGAAGCAGAGAACCTGAATGACTCAGGTTAGCCTGGGTCCCTGGTCGGCTAAAGTGTCTGCCCCAGACCATCTCTGGGCTCTTGGGATGTCTAGAGATCTACAACCCTTGTCTTCTAGGACCCTGAACTCAGACCACCCCGCTGGACTGGATTAGGATCCAGTGGGGGTGGGGCTGCCCTCGGCAGAGCGGTAGGAATGGGGAGTCTCTTGGAAAGGTTCCTTTGATGCGTTGAACACTTTGACTGGCCTGTCCAGTACAGTCATGTTCTGGAATAGACCTTGACCTCTCCCTCCACCCCAAGCCTGAGTGAATCGGGATGTTGTTCATCACGTGGACAGCAGGTTTCATTGCTGAGCTGATCTTCACACCAGGCCTCCCATAGGGCCCAAAAGAACAGTGGCTGACCTCACTGTGTGCAGCTGATGGCAGTGGGACTGGAAAGGCCAATGGTGTAGGGAAGAGCCTTTCAGACTGTCTCCCCAGAGATGGCTCTCTGTCCCACTCAGCCCCCACTTAGTCTGCAAAAACAGGTTTGGTCAGAGAGACCTGGGACTCCTGTGGAAAACAGATCTGCCAGGAGAAGAGGCATCTAGTCCCGCCACTCCCATCAGAGGCCTCGTTCTGAGCCCCCAGAAGGTAAAGTGACTACCCTGGCAACAGAGTCAAGAGTAAAGACCCCTGGGCTGGGAATTAGAACTGCCTTCTAATTTCATAACTGCCATTAAGTCCCCATGTAACTCAAGACAAGTGATGCCCCTTCCCTGGGACTCTTTTTACCACCTGCTTCATAGACTGGTGGAAGGAGATAATAAGCAAGTTTATTAGGACAGACAGGGAGACCTGGTCACACCCATGACTCCGGTGGAAATTGGCACAGCCAACAAGAGCCCTGTGCCCCTTGATCTTGGGGGCAAGGTGGGTGGGGTGGGTGGCAGAATGTGCTCCTCTCTTGGGATCTGGCCTTTGTCTGACTAGGCCCTCTCTTCCCCAACAGGCCCCTCATCTGATGCCTTCTTAGCCTCTCTTGCCTGGCAGTCTCCTGCAGCAGGCAAGGATGCCACAGCCTTCTAAATTCTTCCCAACAATGCAGGTGAAGATCCATTTATTCAGTCCTTCAACAACCTCCAGTGGCCCAATGTCATTTTTGCTCAAATTGTTGCCCTCTTAGATTCTGTTCCTTGACCACCAGATTTTATCCCATATCCTACTCAAGCCTTGCTCTCAAGATTTTCCAGTCTGTGAGTCCAATCTCTCCCCTAGAGGCACCAGCACCCTCTCATCTTACCAACCTCCAGCTCTGCACCTGAGAGTCCTGGAAAGGCCCCACCCACATTCCTCACTTCTACTATGCTGGAGTCCTGCCCCTTAATCATCATCTCCTTACATCTCCCTAGCTTTCAATCCCTGGGAGGAGAGCACTGAGCCAAGGTTATGACTTTTCAAGACCCTAAGTTTGGATCTTGTTACTGCTAGAGGGGTGATTATGCTTGCTGCTCTTTTGGGCAAAGGTGGAAAAAGCTGAGCAGCAAATGATTAAATTTGGAAAAACCTGCCAAGGATCCAGTGGCATGAAACCAAGAGCTGGATTCAAACTGAGAGGTAGAAGGTGCCAGCTCAGCTAGTGTGGACACGTTTGGCAACTAGCATTTCAAAAAGCTAGCATTCCAGCTGGAGAAAGCTGGCTAGCTCCACAAAGGGAGGTGACACTTGGACTGAACCTCAAAAGTAGAACCTGGGGGTGGTGAGAGGGAATGAGAAGTCAGACAGGCAGGAGCAACTATGTAATGCAATGGGTCTCAACACCAGCTCACCTTGGAATCACCCTGGAATAAACCTGGGCTCAACCTAAAGATGATATAGAAGTGCTCAGACCTTAATCCTAACAAACAGATTCCACTAGTCTAGGCTGGAGGTTTGGAATTTGTATTTATTATTGTTGCTATTATTATTATTGGTGGCACTGCATAGCTTGCTAGATCCTAGTTCTCTGACCAGGGATTGAACCTGTGCCCTTGGCAGTCAAAATGCAAAGTCCTCACCAATGGACTGCCAGAGAATCCCCTGGCATTTGTATTTTTTTAAACTTTCATTGGTATTTGATTTATTGGCCATCAATTATGTGCCATGCCATCAGACACTATTTTTCATCTGTAATACTCTGTACTGTGGTTCTAGGGACCACATAGGAATGGTTTAGAGGAGAGTCCTCTCTGTTGGAGTCCTGCCTCCACACTCAGTGGCCACCTGACCAGAAATGATGTCCTGAAGTTCCTAAGTTTCTTGTTTCATCAGTAGGGTGGTGACAATGCCAGTGCTTACATCTCATGAGGCTGCTTTGTGGCTCATGTGAGATAATGTTTTCATGCGTTGAACAATGCCAACACACGGCGCTGGTTGTTTTCAGTGGCTCCAGATGATTTAATACAGCCAGCGCTGAAGATCCCCAGAATAAAGCAAAGACAAACTGGGTTGTTCTGGGGACTCTCCTGGTTGTTGAGGAAGATCTCAATCAGAGGGAGGAGAAACTAAAATGGTTGGAGGGGACTTCCCTAGGGTTCCATAGTGTTAAGACTCCACACTTCCTTGGGTCTAAGATCCCAAATGCCATGTGGTGCAGCCAAAAAGTAAAAAATAAAATAATGAAAAATAAAAATGGTGGGAGCTCCATGTTGAAAGGGTTTCAAGATGCTTTGGCACCTTATCCTAAAAAGCACAAGAGGAGCCTAGGTTTGGAGGTTTGAGTTTGAGGACTGACATGATGAGTGTGATGTCTCAGGAGTCTGGGGCTTGTGCAGCCTTGATGGGAGGGAGATGGAGCCTTGAGAACAGTCTGGGATCAGAACAGTCAGTAGACATTGAAAAGAAGGGATGAATGTGAGGTGAAGCGCAAAGGAAGAATCAACAGGAGTTAGGACCTTTGTGGACAAAAGAGTTTAAAGGGATTGAAAGAAGAAAAATAAATTTAAGTTGTCAAGTCTAGTGGGACTAAGGAAATAACCCCCTGTGTTGGTTAGGATTATATTTAACTCTGAGTATCAGACAACTCAAATCAACAATGGCTTAAACAAAATGGAAGTTTATTTCTCTACCAGTTGAAAGCCCAGTGGTGTTCAGCTCAAATCTGGGAAGGCAGCTCTGTTTCACAAAGGCCTTAGAGCACCAGGCTCCTGATAGCTCCCTCATCTACCATCCTGGGGCATGGTCTTTATCCTCGTGGTACCAGCTGGAGCCACTTGGGTTCTAGCATCCACATGGAGAAAGAAATGAAAAATGGTCAAAAGGCAAGAGCCAGGGGCTCCATGAGGGAGGTTTCTTGTAGCTCCACTCATCACTTCTATTTATATTCTGTTATCTGGAAAGTGGTCTGTGGCCACACCTACTTGCAAGGGAAGCCAAGGAGAGTGGTCTTTATTTTCTAAGTAGCCTTGTACCCAGCTAGTGATACCCCCTGTGGTAGAAGTGAATTTTGTTTCTATGAAAGAAGAGGAATTTGGGCACTGGGAAAGAGTTAACCATTTCTGCCATTGCCTCATTTTCTTAAATGGTGAAGTTGAAAATGGAGTCAATTGGAGAAAAAAAATTTTTTTTAATATTTTCAAAATGGGGTAGGAGAGTACAGACTTATTGTCTATGTTAGGCAGAATTCTAAGGTGGCTCCAAGGTTTCTGACCCTGCTGGCCTGTACACCCTGTACAAACCCCTCCTTTGGATGGGACTTGTGAATATGATGAACGTTTTCAAGAGGCATCTGTGGATTTCCATGTTGGTCCAGTGGTTAAGACTCCATGCTTCCACTGCAGAGAATGCAGTTTCAATTCCTGGTTGGGAAGCTAAGATCCTAAAAGAAAAAAACCAGGTCACACTGGGAGAGGTGAATGAGGAACTGGCTAATGAGAAAGGGGAGACAGCCATCAGTATTGAAAAGCCTTAGTACAGTGCAAAAAAATCCTCCCTGAGTTAGCTCCCGTCTCCCTCTCCAGATTCTTCTAGCACTCTCTTCCTTTCAGCTCATTTCAGAGGATGACTCTCAGGCTTCTGACTCAGGAAGCTAGATGGACACAATAGAAAACTCTGGCGGAAGACAAAGAGTTTCATTTGACTGAGTTTGAGGTGTTTGTGAGAATACCAAGGGGAGGGACCTCCACCAAAGGGCTGGAATATTCGAAGGGACGTGAAGAGACAGAAGCTGAGGGCCTTGAAAGAGCGTTTCCTCTTTTTTCATAAATCAGCAGCACGTTGGCTCAGCAGATCTTAATCAGCTCGTGGGTAGAAAGGGCTGGATGGAGCTCTGAGCTTGGAGATGCCCCTTCCTTGACCAGGGAGCTGTCACCATCCCAGGGTTGCACAGCTGTGTCTGCCCACTGTCTCTATAAATAGGGAGAGCTAAGGGAACAGAGTTCCTCTCTACCAAATGGTCTCAGTCTCATCTTTAGATGTCGCCATCAATATCTGTGAAACAGGCTCTAGGAAAAAGACTAAAAAAGCTATCTTTATTTAGCCTGGAGAAGAGAGGGAGGGAGAGCTGGGAGTTGCTAGGAATAAACTGCCGTTTTTATCTTTTTGTCCTCAAGGAGGCCAGAGGAGGTGGACTTGGGATACCTTTGGAGAGGTGATTCTCAAGGGGGTGGAGAATGGAGATCCTTGCCCCCTCCCCATCCCCCCACCCACCAGGAGACATTTGGCTACATCTGGAGACAGTTTTGATAATGGTGACTGGTGGGGTTGGGTGGGCCATGCTATTGGCATCTAGTGAGTATGAGCCAGGGATGCTCTTAAACATCCTACAATGCACAGACAGCACCCCTGAACAAAGATCTCTGGCCTCAAATGTCAGTGGTATCCAGGTTGAGAAACCCCTCGTTAGAGGAATTTTTAGTTACTGAATTTCTTTTAAGTAAAGAAAAAACAGTCACTCAGCCCATCTTAAAGGAAAGGAAAGGGTGATTTTTTGCTTGCTTGTTTAAGGATATATATGACTGGCAACTGGGCTTAGAACAGGATGGCTGTCTGAGAATCCAGCTCTCTGAACCTTAGAGTCTTTGTCTCTCTGGCTTGCTTGCTCCCGCCTCCTCTCTCTGCTGATTGGCCAAACCTTTTAAAATTCCAAGCAAGGCACTCTGATAGGCTGAGTCAATCACTGCTCCTCCTTCAGAGACTCCAAACAGGCCACCTTCCAGGGCTCTGGGCAGTCTGTGGATGGAGATACAGCTTTTGGTCAGTGGTCCACCACCCACCACCCCATCCAGTCAGAGGCCACTCTTGTACAAGGAACAGTCTAGACATCTATAGGAGACTGTGTGCAAGACAGTATGAGTCAGAAGGAGATAATAGAATCGAACGCATCATGACTAGCATTTATATTAGTCTTTCACAGCATAGCTGTCTTTTTCTTGCCATAGCAATATGGGAGCTGAATACAAAGCTACGGTTCTCCTTTTTACTCCAAAGCTATGCTGTTCAATACGGCAGCCACTAGCCATGTGTGGCTGTGGGGCTTTTCAGATTAAAAAAATTTTAAACTAAATACAATTTAAAATTCAGCACCTTAGTCACATTGTGCTTCCCATAAAGCACTACCACATGGTGCTAATGGTAAAGACTCCTCCTGCTAATACAGGAGATACAGATTTGATCCCTGGATCAAGAAGATACCTGGAGTGGAAAATAGCATCCTTCTCCAGTATTCTTGCCTGGAAAGTTCCATGGACAGAGGACCTGGTGGGCTACCGTCCATGGGGTCACAAAGAGTCGGACACGACTGAGCGACTGAGCTCAGTGACACACATCAGTCACATTAACCACATTTCAAATGCTCAAGAGCCACATTCGGCCAGTGCCTACCTACCACATTGGATGGCACAGATATAGAACGTCCCAAGTCACTTCAGTCGTGTCTGACTCTTTGACCCTGTGGACTGTAGTCCACCAGGTTCCTCTATCCATGGAATTCTCCAGGCAAGAATATTGGACTGGGTGGCCATGCCTTTCTCCAGGGGATCTTCCCCACCCAGGGATCAAACCTGTGTCTCTTATGTCTCCTGCACTGGCAGGTAGAACATCTCTATCATCGAAGAAGTTTCTGTTGGACAACACCGCTCCACAGGAAGCTGCTGCGACTAAGTCGCTTCAGTCGTGTCCGACTCTGTGCGACCCCATAGACGGCAGCCCACCAGGCTCCCCCGTCCCTGGGTTTCTCCAGGCAAGAACACTGGAGTGGGTTGCCATTTCCTTCTCCAATGCATGAAAGTGAAAAGTGAAAGTGAAGTCGCTCAGTCGTGTCTGACTCTGTGAGACCCCATAGATGGCAGCCTACCAGGCTCCTCCATCCATGGGATTTTCCAGGCAGAAGTACTGGAGTGGCGTGCCATTGCTTTCTCTGGCTCCATGGGAAGGGTTGGCTATAAATGGAAATCACATTTTAGGGTCAGCCCTAAAGAGAAAGATGAGTCATCTTGTATTGATTCAGTCCTTACTTCGAGGTGTGTGTGAGATTCCATGAGCAATCGAGCTGGTCAGAGTCCATGCCTTTGTGTGTCCCTGAGGATTACATGCCTCTGCTTGCAGAAGCAAGAGCTTGGAGAATACTTTCACCTGAGGAGGATTGCTGTAACTCACTCATTTGGAAGGGTGCTATAAATGTTTAAGAGTAAAGAGTCTTTGAAGAGCTCCATAAGAGTGCATAATCAGCTTTTCAAACACCATGACAATAGATGACACAGAAATTTACAGCTCAGGTGAATACAGGAGTGTGACCAGAGTTGTTAGTCTCGCTGATATGCCTTTAGGAGACTCTGAAGCCCTTCTTTCTCGCTCCTATCTTTCTTGCCCTCTTCCCTGGTCTCATTTTGCCTTTAAAGAAAATATGTTCTCTTCATCCTCCTGTGGTTGTCATTGTGTGTTATTCGCTCAGTCGTGTCCGACTTTCTCTGACCCATGGAGTGTAGCCCACAAGGCTTCTCTTGTCCATGGGATTTCCCAAGCAAGAATATTGGAGTGGGTTGCCATTCTCTTCCCCAGGGGATCTTCCCAACCCAGAGATCGAATCCAAGTCTTCCGCATTGCGCACAGATTCTTTACCATCTGAGCCGCCTGGGAAGCCTGTGGTTGTCCTTACAGTTGTTCATCAATCACCCCCACCCCTTTCAGGCACAGGATAGACTGCCCTTCATGCCCCTTGTGTTTGGGGACCAAGCCCCCCTGACACCAACCCTGGCTGGTAGCAAAGGGCCCCACGGACCCAGATTCCTTAGTGGCTACATCCAATGGTCCCTGCCAATCATGATGGAGGTGAGCAGGAAATAAATGTGTTGTCTTCAGACACTAAAATTTGGAGATTTTATTTATTTATTTATTACCTAGGCAATCCTGCTCAGTCCCTGTACTTTTCATGTATTCACATCCCCCAGCAACCTGTTGTGTTCCTGAGATTGTTTCCCGTTACCAAGGTTGTTGAACTGAGGTTGTTTCCTGTTACAGAGAAAAAGAAGTGAATTGAAACTTTTTATAAGTGTGCCAGTCACTAGACTTGAATATTTACAGATAAATCTTTTTTATGGGTTGGTTCTCTTGATAGTAGAAGAAAGACTTCCTTTACCTGCTGAGAAGGGCACGCAGTTCTTCCCTAAACTGGCTAAGTACCAGCTGCTTCCTTGGTTTCTTGCAGAAAGACCTAAGAGTAACATTTTAGGAAAATAGACCCATAATGATTAACAACAGCAATGGATCCAAGAGGAGAACAAAATGCTGGGGAGAAGTTTATGGGAGTTATCTCAATCCATGAGATGGCTGTCACTCTGCTAGGGAAATAGACACATAGCTCTTGAGCCAAGAAAAGCTACTCATTCGTTCATTTGCAAATAGTCATTGAGCATCTGATATGTGCTCTGCCCAGATGAAATTTATGTCATAGTGGGGGTGACAGGAAATAAGTAGATGAAAGTGCAATGAAGGAAATAAGACACACAAGGAAAGGGAGTAATGGGTGAAGGAGTAGACAAGAAAGGCCTCTTGGAAGAGATGACACATGAGCAAAGACCTGGAGAAAAGGAGTCAGTCATGCAAAGAGCAGAAGAACATTCCAGACAGAGAAACAGCCATTCAGAGGCCTGAAGGGGAAAGACCTTAGCAAAGACAGTAAATGGGCAGCAGTGCTTGCGGGGGCAAGGGTGGGGGCCCAGGTTGGGGCCCGCCCAAAGCCAGCATGACCGGAGTGTGGTAATGATGGACACCAGGGTAAGGAAAGGGCTCAGAGAGGACTTCAAGTTTCACCCTGAGGGGAGGAGGAAGCCCACAGAGGAGGCTGGGAAAGAGCTGACATCACAACACCTCTTCTGTGAAGGTTTTGGCCTGTGTAGGCTGTGTGATTTCGGTGCAGTGTTTTGCTCTGCGATGGCAGAGCCACAGTCAGTACATAAAGGAATGAGCGTGGCTGTATGCCAATAAAACTTTACGTATGGGCCATAAAACCTGCAATCCGTATTTTCAAGTGTCACAAAATATTACTCTTTGGTGTTTTTTTCCTGACCATTTAATAATGTAAAAATCATTTTTAGCTCACAAACTAGATTTGTCCTGCAGGTTATCGTTGGCCAAAGCTTGATTTACATCATTCAAGCTGGATGACTGTGGAAGCAGAAAAACTGTTTTGGAGGCTTTTGCAAAATATTGCATCAGGAGGTGAAGAAGGCTTTACTTGGGTGGTTGCAGTGGAGAGGGTGAGGATGCTGGGGTGAGATGCATACTGGGGATTGAGGCCCAGGACATGCTGATGAGTGAGATGTGGGGTGAGAAAGGAGAGGGGTCACAGATGACTGGAATTCACTGAGGACCACAGGGAAGAAGCAGATCGGGGGGAAGTGGAGGCTTGTGGGATCTTATTACTAGTTCCCTGACCAGGGATTTAACCTGAGCCCTTGGTGGTGAAAGTGACAAGTCCTAAACACTGGACCATAGGAATCTGCAAGTTTGAGTCTTCATACTCTCACCAGATGCAATTCAGAACCCAGGAAGTAGGGCCTCTCCACACCTAGACTTTCCCAGAGCCTGCAGCTTACAAGCTGTGTGACCCTGGGAAGTCACTTCTGTTCAAATTTTTAAAAAATTAATTAATTAGTGTACATATTTGGCTGCATTGGGTCTTCATTGTGTCATGCGAGAACTTTTGTTGTAACACACGAATTATCTAGTTGTGGTGCTTACACTCCAGAGTACACATGCTCAGTTGCTCTAAGTCATGTGGGATCTTAGTTCCCTGACCAGGGCTCAAACGCATGTTCCCTGCATTGCAGATTCTTAACCACTGGGCTACCAGGGAAGTCCTGGTCCAATTTTTTTTCTTCTCTCAAATATGGAGATGGTATCTCGTGCCCATCCCTGTCTAGGTGGTGGTGAGAATCAGAGGAGATTTCATGTGACCCTGATTAGATTCCTACTTGATCCGGCATCTCAACACTCCCTTCCCGACCATATCCAACTCTGCAGGAATCAATGGGAGATTCTCTAGTGGTTTTTTGTTGCGGGGGAGGAGGGCGCGAATGAAAGGTTGAATCACTCACTGCATGTCAGAACTTTCTGAAAATTCCCTTTAAACTCCTCTATTCTTTCCATGAAGTCCCTCTCCCATTGCAGAGGCCTGAGTCTTCTAGTATGAAGAAAACCACTGTTTCTTCTTGACACGGAACAATTCTAACACCAGATGTATTGGTTCCCCCCCACAATGACCAATTCTCCAACTCTCTGGACACCAACTGAGTTCTCTACAGTTCAGCCCCGACACTAACTACTTGCACTTGACGCCGCTCCCATGGGGTTGGGGCTCAGTCCCATTATACCACCCCCACTTTCAGACACCAGGTTACTCACATTGCTGCCCACCTCGGCTAAACACAGGGGCCTCAACGAGGCAGCAGTGAGCTGTGGCATGAACCCATATCTTAACTCCTGCCCAGGAATTGAACCTGAGTAGCCTGGATGAGAACCAGGAATCCTAGCCACCAGACCAGCAAGCGCTAGCGGCTAGAAGCTATTTGCCCCTCGATCTTTGCCCTCCGTGAAAAATGCATTTATCATGGAGGCAGACACTATAAATGCAGGTACAGTTTATTATTAGAGGCAGAGCATAACAACAAGTGGGAGAGCACACAGAGAAACCGTTTGTTTAGTTAAGACAGAAACAAGGTGGAGATGCACACCCACAGAGAACGGGTCAGGGCGTCCACCCTAGTGAGGAAGAGCATAGAAAAGAGGTGGTGAAGTCACTTATATAGGTCAGTTCTCCTGGGTCTTTGTCAATCTTTAGCCAACTATCTGATTTCTTTGTTCCACACCTGACCTACCCGGAGGCCCTCCCCTGGGTGCATACAAACCCATCAGCCAAGATGGACCTTGAAGTGAAGGCTTCTGGGAGGGGCAAGAGTCACTATGGCCTGGTGTTATCCCCTGACTTTTGACCCACACGGCGCCTTTCTGCGTATGTGTAGTGTCTCCCTTGTCCCCAAAGAGGGGAGAGTGGGGATCCCTTAATCCTTCATTCAAACAGCGTTTCGCCCCTCTTTGTCCTTGCCGTGGCTATTACCTTGACATGTTTATGGCTATTTACCCTGTTTCTGTTGTTACGTCCATTTCAGAGGGCAAACAGGAGGCTGATTGTAAAGTGCCTTAACTGGAGCATACCTATTTCTGGTCTCAGAAAATGCTAACAGTTATAAGGATGCAGCCTGAAGCCCACTTCTTCATGCCCCATGAAATGTAAATAGGAGGCCCGTTGTAAATGTCTAACCTGGAGTGCCTCTATCTCCTACATCAATAGAGGGTCCTCATGCCACTTCCTCAAGTTCTATACTTCATTATGATAGCTCGTAGATCTCCAGGGAAACATTTATGTTTACTGGTTTATCACAGGCAATACAGAGGGACGGCTAAAAGAAGCAGTCCATAAGGAGAGGTGTGGAAGTTTCCCAAACAAAGGAGTTTCTGTCCTCATGGATTTGGGGTGCATCCTCCTCCTCCTAGAAGGTGGATGTGCTCACCAACCTGGAAGCTCTCTGTACCCCATAGTGTAGGGATTTTTATGGAAGTTTCATCATACAGGTTTGATCAGCTATTAATTCAATCTCTGCCCCACTTCTTTCCTGGGAGTAGGGGAGGCAGGGCTGAAAGATCTAAGCTTCTAATCCTGGCTTGGTTTTTCTTATAGCAAACCCCCATCCAAGAACCCACCAGGAGTTGCCTCCTTAGACAAAAAAAGAAAAACTTTCCCAGGAAATTTAAGGGGCTTAGGAGTTCTGCTCCAGGAAATGGGGCAAAGAGCAAGTACATATTTCTTATTTTGTTACCCAGGGTCTTACCTCTATTTTTTTCCTTCCCCTGCACTCACCCTGTCTTTAGTCTCTCACATTTCACACTTGAAGCATCCCTGATTGCAGTTGCAGGAGAAGGGCATCCTTGGGAAGTTAGAACTGTTCTGTATCTTGATGGTAGGGGTGGATACACAAACATAAACAAGTGATGAAACTGTGTAGAAATAAATACACACAGGAGGACATGTGAAGCGGGGGAAATCACAATAAGATCGGTAGATTGTATCCTTGTCACGTTCTGGGTTGTGACTTTGTGCTACAAGATAAAGGGCACACAGTATCTCTCTGTGTCATTTCTTACCAGTGCCTTTCAATCTACAGTTATCTCAAAATCAAAAGTTTAATTTTAAAAATCTTGGTTTGCAATCATAATCAACAAGTTAGAATTCAAGGGAGCATGTATGGAGAATACAGACCTAAGACAAGTGGTGAGAAAGAGGTTATACAGGCTGTAGTTCCCCAGGTGACTGAAATGTGGGGACCCTGCCCCCTTCTCCCGTAGTTAACCATCACTCATCTATCCTGTGTGTGCATGCATATTCAGTCATGTCTGACTCTTTGCAACCCCATGGACTGTAGCCCACCAGGCTCCTCTGTCCATGGAATTCTCCAGGCAGGAATACTGGAGTGGACTGCCATTCCCTTCTCCAGAGGATCTTCCCGACCCAGGGATTGAACCAGGGTCTCCTGCATTGCAGGTAGATTCTTTACCATCTGAGCCATCAGGGAGTACATCCATCCTCAGTTCAGTTCAGTTCAGCCACTCAGTTGTGTCCAACTTTGTGCGAACCCATGAACCGCAGCACATCAGGTCTCCCTGTCCATCACCAGCTCATGTTCACCCCAACTCATGTCCATTGAGCTGGTGATGCCATCCAACCATCTCATCCTCTGTCGTCCCCTTCTCCTCCTGCTTTCAATCTTTCCCAGCATCAGGGTCTTTTTCAGTGAGTCAGCTCTTCGCATCAGGTGGCCAAAGTGCTGGAGTTTCAGCTTCATCAGTCCTTCCAATGAACACCCAGGTGTTTTGGGCTTTTGAGACCGTCACACTCGCAGTCATAGTCTAAAAGCCAAGGCTTCATAAGGCAGAAGAATGATCATCCTTTTGATAATGAATTATTCAGAATTACTGTAATCCAATTATGCAATCTATTTCTGAAACAGTGTTCTCAGATCTGGTTTCACAGGACCTTGAATAAGAGCCCTACAGTGCAGGAAGTTTAAGGAATTGTGAACAGGTCTCCTGTGTAAATTTCTCCCTGGGAAGTCACAGGGAGCAATAGACTTTAAAGGCTCAGATAATTCCCACAATAGACTTGCTTAACTTTAAGTCAGCAATTCCCCAATTTGTTAGCTGCCTGTTTTTTAATATTTATTTTTATTTATTTGGCTGCACTGGGTCTTAGTTGTGGCATGTGAGATCTAGTTCCCAGACCAGGGATTGAATCTGGGTCCCCTGCATTGGGAGCTCAGAGTCTTAGCTACTGGAGTCTACCTATTAATATCACTTGCTTATCCAGTGTGTCGGGGAGGGGGAAGCATGTTTGGCATCGTCTACCAGCACCTGCGTTGTGCCAGGCGAGGTAAGGTCTCAGTTCCTGCAGCCACAGATTCAGATCATCATCTTCCTTTTGCCTTCCAGTTCTTTGCCAGGAGGTGTCAGTCTTCCCAGAGAAGGATCAACTCATACTCTAGGTTAATGAGCCATCAAGTGTTTTCATCAAATAATTGAGGAGGGAGAAGAGTTTCCTCAGAGGGCAGTTTCCTAAGAAAAGGAGGGCCCTTTCCTGAAAAGAGCTCAGGGGGAAGACTTGGCCAAAGAGGATTATCTGAAACCCCAGCACCTGGTGGAAGCTGAGTCATTATCCCAGAGTGCTTCCCATTCATTTTAACAGTATTGCCTCCACCTATACTCAGACCTCCCTTTGCTGCTCTTTTTGCCAGCATTCAGTCTGGCTCATGACTGCCAGCAGAGGCAACACTTTGCCCCATCTACCCTTGGCTTTCCATGTGTGGAAACACAGCCTCCTCTCCAAACTTTCCACACTCCTCAAGCCCCAGAAAAGGGGCGTGGGTTCTTGAAAGGGGTAGAGGTAGGGAGGGGTATTTGGAAGATCAAACAGAACCAGTTCAAGGTCTGCAGAACTAGCTCAGTGCTCACTAGAACCTCTGCAAGGCAAGCACCATTATCCCCATTTTACAGATGAGAAGACTGAGGTTCAGGCAACATCATTGATATGACTGAAAAAACTACTTGGAGGCAGAGTGAAAAATTGAACCCAAGTGACCTTACTCAAAAGTTGGGCTCCCAGCAGCAGTCAACAGTATCTTCACTCTGCCAAACTGCCAGCACCCGCATCCACCCGAGAGTAAGCATGGGGGCTTCCCTGGGTGCTGCAGCCCATGGGGTCGCCGAGAGTCAGACACAACTGAGCGACTGAACAACAACCGGGAAGATTCTACATGCCGCAGGGCAACTAGAGAGTAATTCCAGCTCTCTGCAACTAGAGAAAGCCCGTGTGCAGCACTGAAGACTCAGCACAGTCACAAATAAATAAATAAATTATATTAAAAAAAATAAAGCTAATGTCTCCCTTGACCTCTACCACCATAACACCCTAATCCCCTTCCACCACCAGGAGAAACACTCTTTTGGATTTGGTAATTTCCTTCCAGTTGTTAAAAATGCAATTTATGTACATATTTGTATCCACAGAAAATATATAACTTTACTTTGCAGTTTTCATGTACATAAATCAGTGTTCTACTGCACATTTCATTTAGCATCTTGCTTTTTCCACTCAATATTATTATTTGAGATTGACCATGTTGATGGCTTCCCAGGTGGCTCAGTGGTAAAGAATCTGCCTACTGGTGCAGGAGATGCAGGAAGATTCCCTGGAGGAGAAAACGGCAACCCACTCCAGTATTCTTGCCTGGAAAATCCGACGGACAGAGGGGCAAGTGGGCTATAGTCCATGGGGCCGTAAAGAGTCAGACACTACTGCGCAACTGAGCACAAGCAGGACCATGTTGATACATATTGATCGAACTTCTTTCTTCTTTTTAAACCATAGAAGGAGTTTTTGTAATCTCAAAGTGAAGAAGGTCTTTTAAAGCACAGAACAAAACCTAGCTGCCATAAGAGAAAAAGATGGATAAATTCAGCTATGTAGAAATAAAAAAAAAAGTCTGTATGGCCAAAGCTGAGTCAGATGACAAATGACTGTACACATGTATTTGCATTTCAAACCATAGGAAAATGGATCATTTTCCTCTTTTTTTTCCTCCAGCTCTATTGAGGTATAATCGACAAATAAAATTGTAAGATATTTAAAGTGCATGTCATGATGGTTTGATATATGTGTATTTTGTGAAAGGATTCCCCCATCTAGTTAATGAACACATCCATCACCTCACGCATTTATCCTTTTTATTTGGCAAGAACATTTAATTTCTACTCTCTTAGCAAATTTCACCTATACAGTACAGTGTTATCAACTCTGCTGCTGCTGCTAAGTCGCGTCCATTGTGTCCAACTCTGTTATCAACTATAGTCCCACGTTATGCATCATATCTCAGATTTGATTCATCTTAGAGCTGAAAGTTTGCACCCTTTTATCAACCTCTCCCTGTTTTCCCCCATCCACAAGCCCCTGGCAACCACTTTTTCTACCCTTTGTTTCTATGAGTTTGACTTTTTTTCATACGTAATTTTATTTATTTATTGGCTGTGCTGGGTCCTTGTGGCTGCTCCGGCTTTTCTCTAATTGTGGCGAGCGGGGGCTACTCTTCAGCTGGCGGTGCTCGGGCTTCTCATTGTGGTGGCCTCTCTTGTTGTGGAGTACAGGCTCTCGGGCGCGTGGGCTTCAGTGGTTGTGGCTTTGGGGCTCTAGAATCCAGGTTTGATAGTTGTGGCGCGTGGGCTTAGTTGCTCTGTGGCATGTGGGATTTTCCCTAACCAGGGATCTAACCTGGGTCTCCTGAATGGGCAGATGGATTCCTTACCACTGGGCCACCAGGAAGGCCCCTGACTTTTATTTTTTTAAATTCTACACATAAGTGATACTATTCAGTGTTTGCCTTTCTCTGACATTTCACTTGGCAAATGTCCTCAAGGTATATTCATGTTGTCCCAAATGGCTGGATAATACTCCAATATACTCCCCCTGGAGAAAGAAATGGCAACCCACTCCAGTATTCTTGCCTGGAGAATCCCATGGACAGAGGAGCCTGGCAGTCACAAGAGTCAGATATGACTTAGTGACTAAATCACATACTTAGACATTTAGATGGTTTCTGTGTCTTGGCTATTGTGAATAATGCTGCAGTGAACACGGGAGTGGAGATGTCTCTTTGAAATTCTATTTCCATTTCTTTTGGATATATACCCAGAAGTGGGCTTGCTTGATCATATGGTTGTCCTGTTTTTAATTTTTGAGGAAGCTCCATACTGTTTTCCATAGTGGCTGCATTAATTTACATTCTCATCAACAGGGCACAATGCATCTCTTTCCTCCATATCCTGCCAACACTTATCTCTTGACTTTTTGATGACAGCCATTCTAACAGATGTGGGGTGATATCTCATTGTGGTTTCGATTTGCATTTCCCTGCTGATGTTGAGCATCTTTCCATGTATCCATTGGCCATTTGTATGTCTTCTTTGGAAAAAGATATACTCAGTTTCTCTGGCCATTTTTTGCATTGGAATTTTTTGGCTATTGAGTTGTATGAGTTCTTTATATATTTTGGATATAAACCCCTTATCAATTATAATTTGCAAATATTTTTCTCCCATTCTGTAGATTACTTTTTCATTTTGTTGATGGTTTTCTTTGCTGTGAAGGAAAGCTTCTCAAAATTTTAAGCATCAGTTTAGCAAAGACCTCAGGCAAGTACCATCGGATTCCCAGACATTATCTTTACAGCAACCTACTTATCCATCCTTGGCTGGACACTGGGATTGCTGCTATACTGAATAGCCTTGCATGAGCCTCTCTCCACATACGTTTGACCTCAGTGGAACTACCAGCACTGACCCAGGCCAGCACTGCGCTAGGCTGCTATTTCCTCACTTCACTGACAACTCCTGAACTAGTCAGACTTTTCGATTTTACTTAGCTACACAGTTGTTCAGGATAAGACAAAAGAAAACAAACAACCAGGAGACCATATCCTTAAGGATAAATCTGAAACCATCCTCTTTCCACACCTTCTCCTTCAGTTACCCACCGCCTCTCACCCTTGCCACTGCAAGAGCCACCAGTGGGTCTTGATCCCTTCTGGTCCATCCCACATACAGTGGAGGAGTGCTTTTTTTAAAAAAAAAAAAATTCAAGTATTTTAAAAAATGAGACAAGAGAATAATAAGACACCCATGTGCCCACTTCATCAAATACTCACTTTTTCCGTTTTTAACATTTTGTTGTACTTACTTTTCATCCATGTTTTTATACGTTTCCTACAGATTTATGGTGTAACCATAACCATAAACAATATAGAGAATCACTTTGCATATTTTGAAATTTTCATAAATGGCATCAGACAGTATGCATCCTTCTTCAACGTGCATGATTTAGACACTGGTAGGGGCATCTGCATTGATATATGTAGCTCTTGTTCATTTACTTTAACTGCTGCACTGTACTCGGTTATAAGGATACATCATTTATCCATTCTCCTGTGGTTCCATTTTTTTCATTATTACAAGCAGTGCTGGGGTGAGCATTCTTGTTTACAGGCTCCTTATGCATATGCATAATGATTACCCTAGGGAATATGCCTGTGAATAGAATTGTTGGCTCTAAGGATTTACCCCTAAGCTCTGCTAGATTTTGCCAAATTGCTCTCGAAAAGAGATTATACCAGTTTACACACCTAAAAGTGTAAACATGCAGTAATATTAAATGTTTAATATCTGACAAGGTTAAGATGTGCATTTAATGTGCAATTTCCTGATTAATTTTGACATCAAGCCATTTGTCAGATTGCATAGCGACCTCTTGGGCTTCCACTTCTGTGAAATGCCTATTTGCATCATGTGCCATTTTTAAATTCTATCTTTTTAAGAAATTGATTTGTAGGACTTTTTAAATATATTCTAGATGCTAACTCACTGTTGGTTATTTGCAATGCAAAAGAAATCTGTCTTGTCTCTAATTGTGTACATAGTATCTTTTGTTGTACGAAAGTTCTAAATTTTAATGAGGCTGAATTTATCATTTTTTGTAAATGGGAGGTTTTGTGTCTTGTTTAAAACACCCTCCTTAAAAAAATGAAATCCTTCCCCTCCCGACTGGAGATCAAAGATACTTTACTATATTTTTTCCTAAGAATTATGAAGCTTTGCTTTTCACATTGAAGTCAACATAGAATTTTTGTATGGTATCTGTGAAGATTATCCCAGAAAGATAATAATTGGTCCCAGCATCATTTATTAAATAGTTCTTCTTTTTTCCACTAATGTGGGAAACCTCGCTCATTTATCAAGTTTCCAAACATAAGAGGGTTTATTTTCTGGACTCTAACCTATTCTAAGCTATGGAGTTACTTTTCTGTCTCTGGGCTAATGCCTCACTGCCTTACTATAACTTTATAGTAAATTTCTTATCTTCTATGGAATGTCCCCTCCACCCCTTGCCCCTGTTATGCCCCTTCACAATTGTTTTAGCTCTTCTTCTTCTGGGTGGTTTTTTTTTTTTTTTTTTGAGGCAGGGGAGGTCTTCCACAGTAATATTAGAATAAGCTTGTCAAGTTCCACAAAAAAAAAAAAATTCACAGGAAATTTCATTTGTACTGCATTGGATTTACAGATTAAATTCAGAAGAGATGACATCTTTATGATAGTATCTTCCAACTTATGAATATTATCCATGAACATTAAAAAATATCTCCATTTATTCAGATCTTCTTTTATATCCTTCAACAATAATCTGTCATTTTTCTCCATAAAGGTCTTGCATGTCTTGTTAGATTTATTCCTAGGTATCTCAAAGTTTATTGCATTGTGAATTACTTTTTTATTGTATTTTCTAATTGGTTATTACATATGTATAGAAATAGTATGAATTTTTCTAAGTTGACCTTTTTCAGCATTTCTGAGTTCTCTTATTAATTCTATTTATTTTTCAAGATATTTTCATGGTAAAGAATTTCTGGAGGACTTTGCTGGTGGTCCAGTGGCTAAGACTCTGTGTTCCAGTGCAGGGGATCTAGGTTCGATCCCTGATCAGGGAACTCGATCTCGCATACCACAACTAAAGATCTCACATGCTGCAAACAAAACCTGGCACAGCCAAAATAAATAAAATTTTTCTTTTTTTAAAATTTCTAGGACTTCTAGAAGAGGCAGCCTAGATACTGTGACGAGACTTGTGGCCACAATCATAATTATCTTGCTCAAAATGGTTCTTATTGCACAGCTGGTATTGCAAGAAATGAGGGAAATCTTTAGGGGACCAAGTAGGCTGAAACCAAAGTGTGAAATTATAAGCACACAGGAAAGATGGGATTGCCTTGGGTGCCAATGTCCACGTATCCTGTGCAACAAGATAAACTTTGTTAAGATCAAACTTTCAGCCAGTAACAGGAGGAGCTGAACCCAAACCCCCCGCAATAAGCTTGATCTTTGAAAGATGACTAAAGTGGCCACAGCCCTGGGTTGGTACATGCCTTGGCATCCAGAAAAAGCAAATGCAAATCTTCCTTAGAGAAAGTCTTCTTCACTTAAAGCCTCAAGATTTCCACAGCTTAATATCTCTCAATGTGAACTCACAGTAAAAGATCTCCAGAGACACAAGAACTCCCGTTAGTGAAAGTCAAGAGAAAAACCAACAATTGAGTTAGGTCTTTAAGGATACTGGGTATTGGAATCGTTAGATAATGTAAGAGAAATATGAAGATATTACCCAATTATTCAGCACAGACTAGAACATAGAAGCTATGGAAAAGATTAAGAGATATGAAAGAATTTGGTTTATATCTGACAAGAGTCCAAGAGGAGAAAATTAGAGAGAATAGAGGAGAACAGAAGAGATAATAGCTGAGAATTTTCTAAAATTGATGAAGGACATCAATCTTTATTTTTCCTGAACAGGGTGCCTTAAAAAGAAAAAAGCCACTCCTAATGTGGTGGAGGAAGCATCCATGCACTCTTCAACACTTCACCCTTCAAAAGGCTAATTCCCCTCCCATGAATGTGGGCTTACTTTTCGACTTCCATGTTTTCTATTCTATCTCTTTGTCTTAACACAGAGGAAAGGTCATATGAGGATGCAGCAAGGAAACAGTTGTCTGAAAGCGGAGGAGGAAGGTCTCAGCAGAACCCAACCATGCCGGCACCTTGATCTCGGACTCTTGATTTCCAGACTGTCAGAAAATAAATTTCTACTGTTTCAGACACTTAGTCTATGGTATTTTGTTACAGTAGCCTGAGCAGACTAACACAATAAGAATTGTATTTCTTTCCTTTTAAAAATTATCTTTACATTTTAATATGCATTATAAGTTATTCTAACAATGTCAAAAATTCAGTATTTCTAATCTCCTAAACACAAGCCCATTAGTTTATTTTAACCACCACTGAACACCACTCTTCCCTATGACTTTATTGTTTCATAAAGTTTGTTTCATTTTTTTTTAAGCACCCAAAATTTTCTTTTTAAGGTTCACTAACTTGACTAATATGTTTTACTGATGTCTGTGCTCACCATTGTTTATCACATCCCATGTCTTTCTTCTAGGTTCCTTTCTTTTCTTGCTGAATTACTTTTTCTTGTGGTGAACAGCTGTAGGAGGTAAATTCTCTTTAACTTTGTGTGTCTGGAAATATTTTTATTTTGTCTTTGTTCCTACATGATAATGTAGCTGCATGTAAACTCAGAGTGTTAAAGAATTCATGTCCATTGTCTTCTGGCAGACACTGCTATTGATCAGAAGTCAGCTGACAGTCTAACGAACATGCCTTTAGGTAAATTTGATCTTTTCTTCATAAAAGCTGCTGTGGTCTGAATGTTGCAAGTCATATGTTGAAATTCTAACCCCGAAAGGTGATGGTATTTGAAAGCTGGTTCTTGGGGAGGTACTTATATCATGAGGTTGGAGCCCTCATGAATGGGATTACTGTTGTTGAATTGCTAAGCTGTGTTTGACTCTTTGCGACCCCATGGACCATAGCCCACCAGGCTCCTCTGTCCATGGGGTTTCCCAGGCAGGAATACTGGAATGGGTTGCCATTTCCTTCTCCAGGGGATCCTCCTGACCCAAAGATGGAACCCATATCTCCTGCATTGACAGGAGGACTCTTAGGGACTTAGACACTTCAGAGAGATCTCTTGCCTCTTCCACCATAGGACTATATGATAAGTTCTGTGACCAAGAAGAGAGCCCTTACCTAACCATTCTGGCACCCTGGTCTCAGGCTTCCAAATGGGCCCAGAACTGTGAGAAATACACGTCTATTCAGTCTACGGTAATGTATTCTAGCAGCCTAAGAAGACTAAGACAGTAGACGTTCTGACTGTCTTGCTGTTCTTCATGCTCTAGGTTTCAGTGCAGCGTGTCTGGTGTTGACCCATTTTTATTAACCTTTGTTGGCACCTTGAGTACACTTATGTCCACTTCAATCTAGGAAATTCTCAGCTTTCTCTCTCTAGATATTATTTCTCCCTTTTTGCCTTCTGAGACGTCTGTTTTCATGGAAGCCTCTTCTTATCACACATGTGTCTTAATTAGCCCTTATTTAAATCTCTTCATTCTCTGCTGCATTCTAAGCTATTTCTTTTGTACTATCTTCAAGTTCACTAAGATAGCCTTTGTTTCAATTGTGGAGTCTATCCTATCACATTTTTTAATGGCTAGTTTCTTTCCTCATTTCCAAGATGTCTACTTCTTGGCTCACTTATCCCTATTAGAATGTTTTGTTCTTTTTTAAAATTTGTATTTAATAGGTGTTATCGTTTCAACCATCTTTTTGAGCTCCTTCAACACATTTAGTCTTAAAAAACTGTCAACATGAAATTCTGTAAAGCAATTATCCTTCAATTAATAAATAAATAAAAAGAAACTAGTCTATAAATTAATGCCAACTGCAATGAACTGTCTTGATTCATTGCTTTTATTGTCTTTTTTAGCATTAAAATTCCTCACGTGTTTTATAATTTTCAATAGAAAGTTTCATTGGGTTTTTCCCCTCTCTTTCTCTCTTTGGCACTTTTTGTTGTTATAGTCTTTACCTGGCACACCTGGAAACCTCAGCTCACAACTAAATTTTCCAATAAATCATTGCCCTTACATTTGCAGGGAATGTTAATGGGAATGAATGGACAGTGAATACAATCTACAATATGTCAGGTGGTAATAAGTGCTACAGAAAAGGTAAAGCCAGATAGGGAACAATAATCCCAGTTATGGGATTTCATTTCAGCAAGACTATTGTGCTTCCAGGATGCAGGCTGAAGCCAGGGTGCAAGGGCGCTAGAGAACAGAGTCCCTTCTGGGGCCTAGCTTGGCTCTCTGACCCAACCCTATGGGGCAGCCATCTCCCACTATTGCTAAACCTCTGGCAACACCAATGTTCAGACTTTATCTGAGAGCCATGCACTTCAGAGTGTGCAGGGAGCAGAGAACTGGGTCCTCCACAAGATTCACTCTAAAGTTGGAAACCACAATGAGGTACCACTTTACACCAGTCAGAATGGCTGCAATCCAAAAATCTACAAGCAATAAATGCTGGAGAGGATGTGAAGAAAAGGGAACGCTCTTACACTGTTGGTGGGAATGCAAACTAGTACACCCACTATGGAAAACAGTGTGGAGATTCCTTAAAAAACTGCAAATAGACCTGCCATATGACCCAGCAATCCCACTGCTGGGCATACACACCGAGGAAACCAGAATTGAAAGAGACACGTGTACCCCAATGTTCATCGCCACATTGTTTACAATAGCCAGGACATGGAAGCAACCTAGATGCCCATCAACTGACGAATGGATAAGAAAGCTGTGGTACATATACACAATGGAATACTACTCAGCATTAAAAAAAAATTCATTTGAATCAGTTCTACTCCGGTGGATGGAACTGGAGCCTATTATCCAGAGTGAAGTAAGCCAGAAGGAAAAACAACAATACAGTATACTAACGCATATATATGGAATTTAAAAAGATGGTAATGAGAACCCTGCATGCGAGACAGCAAAAGGAACGCGGATGTATAGAACAGACTCGTGGACTCTGTGGAAGAGGGCAAGGGTGGGATGATATGGGAGAATGGCATTGAAACATGTTAATTAACATATGTGAAATCAATCGCCAGCCCAGGATTGATGCTCGGGGCTGGTGCACCGAGATGTCCTGGGGGGGTGGGGGGGGAGTCGGGAGGGAGGAGGGAGGGGGGTTCTGGAGGAGGAGTATATGTAAACCTAGGGCGGTTTCATGTCATTGTATGGCAAAACCAACACAATAAAGTAAAGAAAATTTAAAAAAAAAAACAGTAAATAAATAAATAAATAAAGTTGGAGTAAGGGGACTTCCCTGGTGGTCCAGTGGCTAAGACTCCTTGCTCCCAATGCAGGGGCCCTGCGCTCGATCTCTGGTCAGGGAACTCAATCCCACTTGCTGAAACTAAGAGTATGCATGCCGCAACTGAAGATTTGGGGTGCCGCAGTGAAGATCAAAGATCCTGTTGCCACAACTACTTAAAATAATAAACACATAATTTTTTCTTTTAAAGTGGAGCAGGGGGTCAGCGGCAGAGCCTGGGTGAGGTGAGGTGAGTGACAAGGGAGCAGCCCTCCTGGGTGTGGGTCCCCTGCTGAGGGGACCATCTGCATGCAGAGACCAGGAGATGCTAGCAAGGCTGGGTTCCAAGAGTGCCTCTGGAGATAGAGGGGCTGATGGGCTGTAGGCTGTGCAGCTGGCTTGGGGCAGAGAGAGGGGAGAAGCAAGGAGTCATTCCAGGACCTCAGCAGGGACCCAGAGAGCCTCTGGGAAAGGGGAGTGGGTGGGAGATGTGAGAGGTCCTGCCCGGGGCAGCCTGGTCCCACGGAGGACATACTGTCTCCAATAAGCACACTTGAGCCTGGCCCTGGGTGCAGAGCGCTGCTCCAGATGAGCAAAGCAGCCACTGCCTTTGAAGGGCTGACACCTACTGATAATGAGATGGTGACCTACTCCACCACAAAGGAAAGACACCATGGCAATCCCAGCTGAGGTTAGCCAAGATGTGTCAGTTCTGTTTCTAAGGTCTTAGAGCACCTCACAGCTACTCTTGTGGTAGCTAGGTCCCATTTAATGGTGTAACCGGGAAGAAAAAGAGGATTAAATGGACCTCCCTGGTGGTGCAGCGGATAAGAATCTGCTTGCCAATGCAGGGGGCATCCCAGGTGGCACTAGTGGTAAAGAACCTGTCTGACAATGCAGGAGACATAAGAGACAGGCGTTTGATCCTTGGGTTGGGAAGATCCCCTGGAGGAGGAAATGGCAAGGTATTCTTGCCTGGAGAATTCCATGGATAGAGGAGCCTGATGGGCTATAGTCCATGGGATCACAGAGTTGGACATGACTGAAGCGACTTAGCATGTGCCAGTGCAGAGGATAGGGGCTTGATTCCTGGTCTGGGAAGATTACCAGCTGAGCCATGAGATCTTCATGACCCAGATAACCATGGTGGTGTGATGGCTCACCTAGAGCCGGACATCCTGGAATTCCAAGTCAAGTGGGCCTTAGGAAGCATCACTATGAACAAAGCTAGTGGAGGTGATGAAATTTCAGTTGAGCTATGTCAAATCCTAAAAGATAATGCTGTGAAAGTGCTGCACTAAATATGTCAGCAAATTTGGAAAACGCAGCAGTGGCCACAGGACTGGAAAAGGGCAGTTTTCATTCCAATCCCAAAGAAAGGCAATGCCAAAGAATGTTCAAACTACCACACACTTGAACTCATTTCACACGCTAGTAGAGTAATGATCAAAATTCTCCAAGCCAGGCTTCAATAATACATGAATGGTGAACTTCCAGATGTTCAAGCTGATTTTATAAAAGGCAGAGGAACCAGAGATCAAATTGCCAACATCTGTTGGGTCATAGAAAAAGCAAAAGAATTCCAGAAAAACAGCTACTTCTGCTTTACTGACTATGCCAAAGCCTTTGACTGTATCGATCACAACACACTGTGAAAAATTCTTAAAAAGATGGGAATAACAGACCACTTTACTTGCCTCCTGAGAAATCTGTAGTCAGGTGAAGAAGCAACAGTTAGAACTGGACATGGAACAACAGACTGGTTCCAAATCAGGAAAGGAGTATGTCAAGGCTGTATATCGTCACCCTGCTTATTAAGCTTATATGCCGAGTACATCATGCGAAATGCTGGACTGGATGAAGCACAAGTTGGAATCAAGATCGCTGGGAGAAATATCAATAACCTCAGATATGCAGATGACACGACCATTATAGCAGAAAGTGAAGAAGAACTAAAGAGCCTCTTGATGAAAGTGAAAGAGGAGAGTGAAAAAGTTGGCTTAAAACTCAACATTCAGAAAACTAAGATCATGGCATGGTCCCATCACTTCATGACAAATAGTTGGGGAAACATGGAAACAGTGAGAGACTTTATTTTTTGGGGCCCAAAATCACTGCAGATGGTGACTGTAGCCATGAAATTAAAAGATGCTTGCTCCTTGGAATAAAAGCTATGACCAACCTAGACAGCATATTAAAAAGCAGAGGCATTACTTTGCCAATAAAGGTCCATCTATGGACCAAACCAACCAAAGTTATGGTTTTTCCAGTAGTCATGTATGGATGTGAGAGTTGGACTATAAAGAAAGCTGAGCACTGAAGAATTGATGCTTTTGAACTGTGGTGTTGGAGAAGATGCTTGAGAATCCCTTGGACTGCAAGGAAATCCAACCAGTCCATCCTAAAGGAAATCATTCCTGAATATTCATTGGAAGGACTGATGCTGAAGCTGAAGCTCCAACACTCTGGCCACTTGATTTGAAGAACTGACTCATTGGAAAAGACCCTGATGCTGGGAAAGATTGAAGGGAGGAGAAGAAGGGGTCAACAGGGGATGAGATGGTTAGATGGCATCACTGATGCGATGAACATGAGTTTGAGTAAGCCCAGGAGTTGGTGATGGACAGGGAAGCCTAGCATGCAGTCCACGGGGTCACACAGAGTCAGACACGACCGAGTGACTGAACTTAACTGAACTGGGGCGATTCCACATGTCCCAGGGCAACTAGGTCTTCCTTGGTGATCCAAACAGTAAAGAATCCACCTGCAATGCAAGAGACCAGGTTCAATCCTTGGGTCAGGAAGATCCTTTGGAGAAGGGAATGGCTACCCACTGCAGCGTTTTTGCCTGGAGAATTCCATGAACAAGAGCCCTGTGGACTCCAGTCCATGGGGTCCCAAAGAGTTGGACACAACTGAGCAACTAATAACCAATACCCGGCAGCTAAGCCCCTGTGCCCCCACTACTGAACCCACGCTGTAGCGCATTCGAGCCACGACTGCTGAGCCCATGTGCTACTTTTACTGAAGGCTGTGTGCCTAGAGCCTATGCTTCGAAACAAGAGAAGCCACTGCCAAGAGAAGCTTGCGTTCTGCAATGAAGAGTAGCCCCGGCTCGCCTTAACTAGAGAAAGGCTGAGCACAGCAACATAGATTCAGTGCAGTCAAGAAATAATTAGTTAATTATTTTTTTAAAAAAGAGGATTAACTTGCTCCAAATCACCCAGCTGTTAAGAGGGATTTGAACTTGGGTCTGTAGGTAGAACCGCCCATCCCCCACTGTCATCACAGCAGAAGAGGGCCCTAACCCAGACAGAGTGTCAGGGAGAGCTGGTTAAGGACACTCCTGGAGAAGTGATGCCCAAGTCCCACAGAAGGATAAGCAGCCAGAAAAGGCCCAGGTCTGAGGAAGGGTGTGTGGGGTGTGTCCCACAGGAAAAGAGTCCCCGGGAGGGCTGGAAGAATGATGCCCTCCCCTCGCACCAGCGTACCTTGCCTCTGGCCCTGGGGGGCTGTCCTTAACCTCAAACACTCCCAGGAAATGGACCAACCAGGGCAAGGACATTCCCCGGGCTTGCGTCCAACCTAGCTGAGCCTTTGAGCAGAAACAGCTCACATAGGGCGAGCGGGACAACTGCTCCCGCGCCCCAGCCCAGCCGTCCCATCCCACTTCACCTCTTCAATCATTTCTTCCCCAAATGGACCGCATAGGACCCTCTGGGCTTGCGCTGCCCTCTATCCGCAGGCCTCTTTTAATATGTAAAAAGAATTATCCTCGTCTGGGGATGAAATTAAGTAGGACAGAGCAAGTTAAAGCTCAAAGTTCTCGGTGTGATTGGGTTTATAGCCCACTCACTCTATCAACAAAAACTTGTTAAAGACCTGCTGTGCCTCCGAGGTAAAGCCCATCCTCCAGAGGGGCGTGGTTTGCAGAGGCCCCACCAGGCGCGGGAACCGGGTCACCTGCGGTCCTGTATGTCGCCTCTCAGGCCCACCGCGCCGGAGACACTGAGCTCGCGCGCCCCCTCGTGGAGCCTCGGGGGCACTGCGTGGTGCCGCCCCGGTCCCCTCGACTTGGGACGGGAGGGGCTCATCGGGGCAGAAGTGAGACTGCCTCCAAGCCAGGGGAGGGCTGGGGACGACGGCCTGGCCAAATTCCCTTGGGTCCCCAAAGTTCCTTCCCACGCTCCTGACATGTCAGGCTTCAGAGCAAGGACGAGTGATGCTGAAGACTGATTGGTAATCAGGCCAGGACACTCCTTGGCGAGTCCAGGAATGCCTGGGAAAGGAATCTTTGCAAACAATAAAAATTCCTTTGTGAACAGGTGGAAACATTCAATCTTCTACTGATGTGGTTATGAATAGATGATTATGTGCACACATTTAGACTCACCTTAATGATGTCTGGGTCCTTGCCAGGCCATAGCTCTGAGAAGTAGAACAAAGTTTTCTCTTTTAAGACTCCCTTTCTAGTTAGATCTGATCCAGAATGTAGTGGGACACTGAAAACCAGCCATCTTCAACAAGATGTTGAGAAAGTCCAATAAACAGCCCCTCTCTTCTCTGACAAGGTTCTAGAGAAATTGAAAAATAAGACAGCAGTGGGGCTTCTTTGGTGGTCCAGTGGTTGAGAACCCAACTTGCAATGCAAGGAACACTGGTTTGATCCCTGGTTGGAGAAGATCCTGCATACTATGGAACAAGTAAGCCGGTACGCCACATCTACTGAGCCAGTGGCCTAGAGTCTACAAGCCACAACTAGAGCGCCCACGGACTGCGACTTCTGAAGCCCACGTGCCTGGACCCTGTGCTCTGCAACAAGAGAGGCCACCTTAACGAGAAGCCACACAGCAGTGAAGAGTAGCCCCTGCTTGCTGCAACTAGAGAGAGCCTGAGTGCAGCAAAAAAAAACCCACCATAGCCAAAATAATAATAAATAAATCTTAAAAAAAAAAAGACAGCAGCAAGGAGATGGAGAAATAAAATGTCACCTTTCCTGATGATCAAGCCTAAGCTTCCGGACTCAGCTCAGTCTGTGAAGAAAAGGAACCACTCACTGAAACCCAGAGGAAGGCAGACTCACTTACTCATGCCCAGGAGAAAAAGTGAGTAAAGCGGTGTTGGAAGGCCAATAGCTATACCAAGGAGCCTTCCTCACACATCCAGGAATGTAGATGAGCATTCCTCCTGGGAAAAGGGATAGACTTCCCACTGTTTTATATGTTGGTTGGTCCTTTTGTGGAATGCAGAATGTGTTTTCTCCATATGAACTGTTTTACATATGACCTTGGAAAGTCTGTTGAACCTATAAAGGAACAGATTTTTAGTACCAACTTAAGCTCTGGCCTGGAGGGAGAAACACGCAGAGGGAAGAGAGAGAGACGGCCACTCCAATGGCCTTATTCACCCCCAAATGCCACCCCCAGGGCACTCTGTGTTCCAAGATTTCTCTTCCACTCCATCCATCCGACTCATCCCTCAAGGCACAAGACTTCGCCTTGGAGGTTAAACAGTTTCATGGTAATTGGTAATAACTGATAAACCCTTCCCTTTTTATAGTTAAGAAAAAGTTTGAAGCAGACCAAATCTTATTAATGCAAATGAATTTCTAATACAATTGGTAGAATTTCAGAAAAAGTGAAGTGAAAATTCAAGAAGTAAAAAAGAAAAGCTCTTTAACGGCTTATAAGAAAGGAAAGTAGATGCTGCTCCTAAGACTGAGTGTGAAATGGATGAGAACAGGGAAGCCCCAAGTTGAATAATTAAAGACATAAATAAATAAATGGAAAGTCATCTATATTCATGGATAAGAAGACTTAATATAGGATATTATTAAGATAACAATACTCCTCAAGTAGTCTTCAGATTTAATAAAATCAGTATCAAAATCTCAATGGCTTTTTCCCCCCCCAGAAATGCAAAAACTGATTCTAAAATTCAGGCAGGTTTGCAAGAGACCCTCAAAGCCAAGACATCTTGAAAAAGAACAAAAAAAGTTGGAAGATTCAGAATACTGGTTTCAAAATTTACAACAAAGCTATAATAATTAAAACAGGTGGCATAAGGATGGACACATAGACCAATGAAATCAAATTAGAGTCTAGAAATAAACTCACACATTTATTGTCAATTGATTTTTGACAAGGGTATCAAGGCCATTAAATGGGGAAATAATGCAGGAGATGCAAGAGACTCGGGTTCAATCCCAGGGTCAGGAAGATAACCTAAAGTAGGAAAAGCAAACCCACTCCAGTATTTTTGCCTGGAAGATTCCACGGAGAGAGGAACCTGGTGGGCTACAAAGAGTCGGACATGACTGAGTGACTAAACACAATACAGTCCCTTCAGCAAATAGTACTGGGAGAACTAAAAATCCACAAGCAAAAAAAAAAAAAGAAAAGAAATTTACCCTTACTTCAAACAGTACATAAAAATTAACAGAAAATGGAGGAAAGAACTAACAGTAAGAGCTAAAGGTGTAAAACTCTTAGAAGAAAACATAAAGGTAAATCTTCATGACTGGGTTTAGCAATGATTTCTTAGATATGACACAAAAAAACACAAGCAATTAACAGCAAATATTAACAAATTGGACTTCACCAAAACTTTTGTGCATCAAAGGACACGCTCAAGAAAGCAAAAAGACACATAGATCTTTAATCTGAATCATCAATCTGAAAAAGATCTTCTATACAAAATATATTAAAAACTCTTACAACTCAAAACAAAAAGACAACCCAATTTTAAAATGGGCAAAAAGTTGAATAGACATTTCTGAAAAGAAGATATACAATTGGCCAACAAGCATATAGAAAGAAGTTCAATATCATGAGTGAATGAGGAAATACAGTCAAAACCACAACGAGGTACCACTTCACATCCACTAGGATGTCTATACGTTAAAAAAAAAAAAAGAAAGAAAGAAAAAGGAAAGTGACAAGTGTCGGTTAGGGTATAGAGAAATTTGAACCTTTATACATTGCTGGTGGGAATGTAAAATGGTTGCAGTGGGGAAAACAATTTTGTGGTTCCTTAAATAGTTAAACAGAATTACTGCGTGACTCAGTCATGTTACTCCTAGGTATATACTCAAGAAAACTAAAAACATATGTCCACACAAAAACTTGCATGTGAATGTCCTTAGCGGCACTATTTATAATATCCAAAAGTAGGAACAACCGAAAGGTCCTTCCATTGATGAATGGGTAAACAAAATGTAGTATGTCCACACAATGGAAATTTCTTATCCATTAAAAAGAATGAAGTACTGGAGCTTCCCTGGTGGTCCAGAGGTTAAGACTCCGTGCTTGCACTGCAGAGGTTGCAGGTTTGATCCCTGGCCGGAGAACTAAGATCCCATGTGCCGCGTGGTGCAGCCAAAAATAATAGTAATAGTAATCTTTTAAAAATGAATGAAGTACTGATACCTACTACAACATGCATGCATGCGTGTGTATATGCTCTGTTGTGTCCGACTCTTTGCAACCCCATGGACTGTAGCCCACCAGGCTCCTCTGTCCATGGGATTTCCCAGGCAAGAATACTGGAGCAGGTTGTCTTTTCCTTCTACAAGGGATCTTCCCAACCCAGGGATTGAACCCGCATCTCTTGTGTCTCCTGCAATGGCAGATGGATTGTTTACCACTAAGCCACCTGGGAAGCCCTGAAAAAATGTGCATGAGCCATGAAAATACGCTAAATGAAAGAAGCCAGACACAAAAAGGTCACATATTGTATGATCCACTTGTGTGAAATAGTTTTAAAAGGCAAATCTATAGAGACAGACAGCATGTTAGTGATTACCAGGAGCTGAGGGGAAGGGGAAACAGGGAGTGAATGCTTAAATGGTTTGGGGGCTTTCTTTTGGGGTAATGAAAATATCCAGTAACTAGATGGTGGTGATGTTGTACAATATTGTGAAAGTACTATCCCTGAATTTACACTAGCATTAGAAAGTTGTGAAGCCAACCCATGGAAAGAAGTGATTACCCCCAAGAATCAGTAAGCACGAGCAGAAGTGGCAGAACACACTGGAAGGAAGGGGAGTCTCCATAGCAACCCAAACAGCAAAGACTCTGTAGTTAACTATAAGCAACTCATAATCCAAGGAGCTGGCTACAAGGAAGTAGCCAGCTCCAGAATATCACTCTAGAATAGAATATAAGAGCACACAGAGAAGTATCAGCAGAAATGAGTGATCCCCTCTTAGTCAAAATTGTCCAAGGTCTTCACCAATATTTTAGTAATCAGACTTGAAAATTGACACCAGGCTTCCAGTTCAGGACATCAGACACACACTTACGTCTGCTCTACCTACATCCCATTAATATGATGAAATGCTGATGAAAGAAATCAAAGAAGACCTAAATACTTGAGGGGGTGGGGGGATACTGTGCTCAAAGATGGGAAGACTCAACATAATGAAGATGTCAATTCTCTCCAAACTGCTGTATAGGTTTAATGCAATTTCTATCATTTGATCAAAATCTCAGTAAGATTTTTGCTGGCAGACACAGACAAGCTTATTCTAAAGTTTATCTGGAGGTACATGAGCCCTAGAATAGCTAGCACAATCTTGAAAAAGAATAGTAAATTGGGAGAAATCACCCTACCTGATAATAAGGTTCTAAATCAATACCATGTGTTATTGCCAAAGGGATAGACTCATAAATCAATGGAACAAAATAGAGAATACAAAAATAGACCCAAGACAAAGATACTGGGCTGATCTTTTACAAATATACAAAAACAATTCAGTGAAAGAAAGGAAATTGTGCCTTTTCAAAAACTGGGGCTGGTGCACAGAACAAAAAATGAACGTTGAGGTGTCTCACACATCATACAAAAAAAAAAAAACTCAAAATGAGACTTTCCTGGTGGTACAGTGGGTACGAATCTGCCTGCCAATGCAGGGGACCCAGGTTCCATCCCTGGTCCAGGAAGATGCCACATGCCATGGAGCAATAAGCCCATGCACCGCAACTGCTGAACCCATGAGCTCTAGGGCCCGCGAGCTGCAAGTGCTGAGCCCAAGTGTCGGACTGCTGAACCCGTGTGCGGCAACTACTGAAGCTGCGGTTACGGCAACCTGGACGCCTAGGGCCTGTGTTGCCCCAGAGAAGCTCAGGCACCGCGATGAAGAGCAGCCCCACTCCCCGCAACTAGAGAAAGCCCACAAGCATCAGTGGAGACCCAGTGCAACCAAAAATATGAATTAAAAAAATGTTGTTAATTAACTCAAAACAGATCACAGACAGAATTGCAAAATGTAAAACTAAACGTTTTAGGGAAAAAGTAGGAGAGAGTCTTCAGGATTTAGGGCTTAGCAAAAATTTCTTAAGCTTGACCCTAGGAGAAAACTGAGGAGGCTCCATAACTAGAACAATTAGCAAGTTGGACTTCAATGGAATTAACAACTGTTGCTGTAAGAAAAACCTTATTAAAAGGATGAACAGACAAGCTATAAATTGGGGAGAAATATTTGCAAACCATATTCCTGACCCACAAAGAGGGGCTCCCTAATCCCTGGCATTCCTTCTCCATTTCCTTGTTCAAGTCACTCTCCACTCTCCAGCTCAACAGTTTATATCTTCAGTCCTCTCCTCAAATTTCCAACTCTTCCTCACTCTTTTTCAAAAAAATAATTTTGTTATGGTTTTTATTTATTTTTCTCTTTGAGCTTTTTAAATTTTATTGAAGTATAGTTGATTTACAATGCTGTGTTAATTTCTGCTGTATAGTAAAGTGACTCAGTTATGCATATATACATTCTTTTCATATTCTTTTCTATCATGGTTTATCACAGGATATTGAATATAGTTCCCTGGGCTATACAGTAGGACTTTGTTTTTCATCCATTCTGTGTATAACAGTTTGCATCTGCCAACCCCAGACTGCCCACCTCTCCCTCCCCAACCCCTCTCCCTCTTGGCAGCCACAAGTCTCACTCTTAACTGGTGGGTGCCCCTGCTTCTTAGTTCACTGCGTAAGCATAATCAATTGGAAGAGGATCTCCACGTTCCCCAGCAGTCGGCAGGACCTCTGCTGCTATCAGAATACCCCAACCCCTTTGCCAGCTCCCAGGCTTTCTTTTGCATTCGTCTCTTCTTTCCTCCGTTGGTATATCGGATCCTTCCTATTAGCATACAAATATGCCATAATAAAAGAATCATTTAGGATAGAGACTTTGTGGTACATATATACACCACTCAGGCATTAAAAAAGGAATGCATCTGAGTCAGTTCTAATGAGGTGGATGACCCTAGACCCTATTATACATAGTGAAGCAAATCAAAGACAAAAATAAATATTGTATACTAATGCATATATATGGAATCTAGAAAGATGACACTGAGGGACCTATTTGCAGAGCAGCAATGGAGACACAGACATAGAGAAGACGTGTGGACAGAGTGGGGAAAGGAGAAAAGAAAGTGAAGTCGCTCAGTTGTGTCTGACTCTTTGTTGACCCTGTGGACGGTAGCCTACCAGGCTCCCCCATCCATGGGATTTTCCAACCCAGAGTACTGGAGTGGGTTGCCATTTTCTTCTCCAGGGGATCCCAGCCCAGGAATTGAGCCTGGGTCTCCCTTACTGCAGGCAGATGCTTTACCTTCTGAGCCACCAGGGGGAAGGAGAGGGTGGGATGAATAGAGAGAGCAACACTGAAACATATATTACCATGTTTAAAACAGATGCCAGTGGGAATTTGCTGTATGATGCAGGGAGTTCAAACCCGGTGCTCTGTGACAACCTAGAGGGGTTGGAGGGGGTCCGGGGGAGGTGGGAGGGAGGTGCAAGAGGGAGGAGACGTGTATGCCTGTAGCTGATTCATGTTGATGTCTGGCAGAAACCAACACAATATTGTAAAACAATTATCCTCCAGTTAAAAATAAGTAAATTTTTTTTAAAAAAAAGAATCATTTTTAAAGAAAAAATTACTCCCTTTACCTCATATTTACCTCCAGACATGATCTCATTTCTCTGATGTCTTCTGCAGCAAATTCCTCAAAAGATACATCTATGGGGGCTCTCTTTGCTGACTTTCTCTGCATTTGTTTTTATGATGAAAAACATCTATTATGAAAAATCAGATATTCACCAGAGTGAGAGAATGATACAATAAACTTCCATACATCGGTTAGAGATCGAAATTTTATTCCCTCTAAATTCATATGTTGAGGTCCTAACTCTCAGGACATCAGAATGTGACATATTTGGAGCTAGGGGCTTTAAAGAGGTAACTAAGGTAAAACAAAGTCATATAGATGGCTCCAGTTGAATATGAATGGTGTCCTTATACAAAGAGATTAGGACACAGACAATACAGACCAAGGGGTGACCTGTGAGGAGGCAGCCACCTTCAAGCCAAGGAGAACAGTCTCAGAGAAGTCACATCTGCCAACACCTTAACCTTGGACTTGCAGCCTCTGCAACTGTAAAAAGATAAATTTATGCTGTTTAACCCTGTGGTATTTTGTTATGGCAGTCTGAGCTATCTAATACAACATCCACATCCAGATTCAATAATTAGCAAAGGTTTTTATCCTCTTGATTGATCTATACTCTTTTTCTGAAATATTTTAAAGCCAACTCCAGACCTCAAGTTCTTTTATTTCCATGTGTGTCTTGGGGAAAAAGGTATCTTTTCTTATATAATCACAGTGGATTTTTCACATTTAGTGTATTAGCAAGAATTACTTGGTAATACCTGATATTCAGTCCTTATTCAGATTTCCCTGATTGTCTTTTCTTTTTTTAACTTTTCTTTTGGAGTATAGTTGGTTAACAATGTTGGGTTAGTTTCAGGTGCACGGCATCCTTGATTGTCTCTAAAATGTCTTTTCAGAGCTGTTTTGTTAGAACCCGGATCCACACTGGTTCCTTCTGTCTCTTAACTCTCTTTTGTCTAGTTATCCCCTCCCTCTGAATTCTACCTTTTTATTTTCCATCTCATTGACTTTGAAAACACCTAGTCAGCTGTCTTATCCAATAGCCCACTTTTCTGCATTTGTCTGTTGGCCTTCTCATCTGTGTATTCTTTTCGTGTTTTTGCTTGCTGTTCCCTTTTTCTATATTTTTTTCTCAAATATTTTAAACTTGAAGCAAATATAAAAACTATATAAAAAGAATATATATATAAAAAGAATATAAAAACTCTTTTTCTTAAACTGTTTGAATGAAAGGTGCTGGTATCATGCCCCATCACTCAGGAATCCTTTCCTAAAACAAGGGCATTTTCCTACAACACACCAGAAAAATGAGGATGCTATTAATATCATAGATACATCACTGCCACCAAATTTGTAGACTCCAAGCTTCACTGATCCTCTCAATAATGTCTTTTCATCAGAAGGATTCAATCCAAGATCACGCATTTCACTTAGTTCTCATGTAACCTTCAGTCTACAATAGTTCCCCGGTCTTTGTTTACCTACAGAACCTTGACAGTTTTGAAGATCACAGTCCTATTATTTGGTAGACACCCCTCAGCTCAGATTTGTCTGATGTTTTCTCATGATTAGATTCAGGTTATGCATCTTTGGCAGAAGTATTAACCTAACTGATGCTACATCCTTCTTACTGAGTCCCGGCAGGTGGTACATGATTTCAATTTGTCTCATTATTGATGATGTTAACCTTGTTAGTTGAGGCAGTGACAGCCAGATTTCTCCACCGAAAGCTACTCTCCCTCTTGGTAATCAATAAGCATTTTGAACTCTGTAATATGGTGTTATCTTTAAAATTTCACTCACTAGTTTTAGCATCCATTGGTATTTCTTGATTGAGTTTGTTATTACTATGAAGGTTGCCAATTTTTCTCATTCCATCCTTCCTTCTCTATTTATCAGTTGGAATTCTATTATAAAGAAAAGCTTTGTCATCTCTCTTCTTCCCTTCCCCCTGCCCTGTATCTCCACCCCTGTCTGTTTCTCTGTCTCTGTGTTTCTCCCTCTCTCTGTGTGTCTCTCCCTCTATCATCATAAGCTCATGGATTCCTACCATATTCACTGAGTAATAACAACAAAAATTTGTTGTTATTATTATTTAATATTCATATAGCCCCTGACTTGACCTGTGAGCACTCATTCAGGCTGGCCTCTGTGTCCCTTTGACATGTTTTGAGCACATCCTTACCTTCTGGTTCAAGATCTTTCAGGCTCATCTTGTGCTTTTCTTGCCTTAGCCTTGGAATCAGCCATTTCTCCAAGGAACTGTGGCTCCTTTTAGGGGACAGTGGTGTTTAGAACCCAAGAGCTGGGCCCTCCGTGTGCTCTTTGATTTTTGGATTGTGTTATTCCCAGATCCTCTTTGTGAACAGAATTAGAAAATCTCTCTTTCTCCACTATGTCAGTATCAATAGGAGGTTGGTTACATATGAGAACTGATCACATAAGCAAATATATTGAGGATGATGGAATTCAGAGTTCTCACAGATGGAGAAAAGTTAAATACAAAAATGAAAATTAGAAAGAATCCTGTGATGTTGACTGTACTTAGACACATTGGTATACATTAATGGCTTCAAACATAGATGTCTGCAGATGGTGATTGCAGCCATGAAATTAAAAGATACTTATTTCTTGAAAGGAAAGTTATGAACAACCTAGACAGCATATTAAAAAGCAGAGACATTACTTTGTCAACAAAGGTCTGTCTAGTCAAGGCTATGGTTTGTCCAGTGGTCATGTATGGATATGAGAGTTGGACTCTAAAGAAAACTGAGCACAGAAGAATTCATGCTTTTGAACTGTGGTGATGGAGAAGACTCTTGAGAGTCCATTGGACTGCAAGGAGATCCAATCAGTCCATCCTAAAGGAGATCAGTCCTGGGTGTTCATTGGAAGGTCTGATGTTGAAGCTGAAACGCCAATACTTTGGCTATCTAATGTGAAGAACTGACTCCTTGGAAAAGGCCCTGATGCTGGGAAAGACTGAAGGCAGGATGAGAAGGGAACGACAGAGGATGAGATGGCTGAATGGCATCACCAACTCAATGGACATGAGTTTGGGTAAACTCTGGGAGTTGGTGATGGAGGCCTGGCATGCTACAATCCATGGGGTCGCAAAGAGTCAGACACAACTGAGCAACTGAACTGAATTGATGACCAAGTAGGATTTTTCCAGAGAAGAATTTGCAAGAAAAGAGTTGAATAAAAGAAAGCTATATCATGTTTGTGGTGAGAAGGCTCCACTTGGGACTTGGACACTTTTTATTAGGTTTATGCTAGATGCTTTAGAGTTCATGTTGCTATTAAGATGCCATTCCAGGACTTCCCTAGTGGTCCAGTGGTAAAGAATCTGCCTGCCAACACAGGGGACACAGGTTCGATCCCTAGTCTGGGAAGATCCCACATGCCGCTGAGCATCTAAGCCCGTATGCCACAACTACTGAACCCATGTCCTGGAGCCCATGCTTTGCAACAAGAGAAGCCACCACAGTGAGAAGCCTGTGCACTCCAACTAGAGGATAGCGCCTGTTCTCCACAACTGAAGTCTGCACAGCTAGGAAGACCCAGCGTAGCCAAAAATAAAGAAAGAAATAAAATTTTGTTTTTTAAAAAAAGATACTATCCCTCGGAGTACAGCACATCCTGTGTCCAAGAGCATAAAAACCACACACTAACAAAAGTAGAGAGAAAAAAAGCTCAGTTTCATGTTGACATCATGGGGTCTTTGCACCAGCTTTGGTCTGCATTCAAAAACTAAAATTGCTATTATATTAAGTGTCCATTGTCTCTGTTACTCAAAGTTGATAGAAACCCCAGTTCAACTTCCAACCAGATTTTTTGAGAAACTTGACAAACAAATTCTGAAATTCTAGTGAAAGGACAACATACTTGAATTCTGGGCAGTGGGAAAAAAAAAAGTAAGAAAGAGGAAAAAAGCAGGGCCCATAGAGAAAAGCAAAACTTCCCCAAGTTTCCCCCCAGATTCTGCTTGCTTCTGCGAGACAAGAGCTGGGTCCCATGGAGGCTCTATATGCAGAGGAGACAGGGAAATGTAGTTATATGTGGGTACATTGTTGCCATAAAAATATGCTCCAAATGAGTTAAAGACCTAAATGTAAAAAGAAGTCTTACAATTATTAAAATAAATTTTGGATCATCTTTTTTACCTTACAGCAGGGAAAGCTTATTTAAACACTAAAAAAAGTCTACACATCAAATCATACAGGAAATTTCTACATAAAGGAAACTTAACAAATAAAATTTAAAATTTGTACAGGATACAAGATACCATAAACACATTTAAAAGTCAATCAACATATTAATGGCAAACGTTTTAAGTATATAGAAAAGGAATTAAAATCTAGCATTTGTAGAATATCTATAAATCAATAGAATAAAAGGGAAAAATCACCCAATAGAAAACAAATGAACAATGGATATAAGTACACAATTCACAGAAGAGAAAATATAAATGCTGATCAACAAATGATGTTCATTCCTGGAGTAATCAAGGAAATGTGAATCAAAACTCTACAGTATTTTCAATCACCAGCTTGGAAAACAATTTCTTTATAATATCAAGTGCTAGTGAGGGTGTGTGGAAGTGGGCATGCCCATATAACTGCTGGGCGAGCGGTGTTGATTGGTATAGCCACTTTAGAGAGTAATGTGATCAGTTCAGTTCAGTCGCTCAGTCATGTCTGACTCTTTGCAACCCCATGAGTTGCAGCAGGCCAGGCCTCCCTGTCCATAACTCCAAGAGTTTGATAGTATCTATTTAAAATGAAGATTGGGGGCTTCTCTGGTGGTTTGAAGTGAAGTGAAGTGAAAGTCGTGCAGTCGTGTCTGACTGTGATCCCATGGATCATATAGTCCATAGACTTCTCCAGGCCAGAATACTGGAGTGGGTAGCCTTTCCCTTTTCCAGGGGGATCAAACCCAGGTCTCCCACATTGCAGGTGGATATTCCCAACCCAGGGATCAAACCAAGGTCTCCCGTATTGCAGGCAGATTCTTTACCAGCTGAGCCACAAGGGAAGCCTTAGAATACTGGAGTGGGTAGCCTCTCCCTTCTTCAGAGGATCTTCCTGACCCAGGAATCGAACCAGGATCTCTGGCATTGTAGGTGGATTCTTTACCAACTGAGCTATGTTTAATGGCTAAGAATCCATGCTCCCAATACAGGGGAGGGATCTGGGCTCCATCCCTGGTCAGAAGACTAGATTCCACATTCTGCAATGAAGATCGATGCAACTAAGACCCAGTGCAGCCAAATGAATAAATAAATACAGTGGAAAATGTTCATATCCCATAACCAGTGATTTTGCTTCTGTGTCAGCACTGGAGAGACAGACATGTAAGGAAATGCTCCCACATGTGCACACAGGCATGCACAGGAATGATCTTTGAGGTAGATTTGAAATATCAAGTCATATACAGCAATAAAATGGGATATTTTCTTAGGATAGAAGACTATGTTGCAGCCGAAAGGAACGAACTATGTTTAAATGTGAAACTATGTTTAAATATGAAAAATATTACTAAGTGAAAAAGCCAGTTGAAGATGTAAGGGTTTCAGAATGTCACCCCCCCAAATACGCCCCTTTGGCATATTGATTGTTTTGAATTAAAGGAACTTGAGAAACAGCTGGTGTAAGAAGGACACTCTGACCCTCCTTTATCTCTCTGAAAAGCAGGAGATAAATCTTCCATGTGAAAGATACCTTCCTTGGACCAGGAGGGCAGAAGGCACCCTTATCACCAGAGATAGGAAATCTAGGGCTGAGAACGCTGTAAAAACAAAAAAAACAAACCGTGTTACTTCTTCAGTAATTTATGACCCCAAGTCTTGTCAATTCTTCACAACTTTATTGTTTCTTTGTCTAAAAGATATAAAAGCTGCCTGCTCTGGTCATTTCTTTGAGTATCATATCTTTGTGGGGCTCCTATATGTATATAGGGATTCCCAGGTGGTGCTAGATGTAGGAGATGTGAGAGACACAGATTCCCCTGGGTGGGGAAGATCCCTTGGAGGAGGGCATGGCAACCCACTTCAGTATTCTTGCCTGGAGAAGCCCATGGACAATGGAGCTGGGCAGGCTACAGTCCACGGGGTTGCCAAGAGCCAGACACGACTGAAGCGACATATGTGTGTGTGTGTATACATATATATAATTTGTTTTGTTTTTGTTTTTTGGCCATGCTGTGTGGTATGCAGTTCCCCAGTTAAGATCAAACCTGTGCCTCCTGCAGTAGAGGCACCAAGTCTTAACCACTGGACCACCAGGGAAGTCCCCCATTTATATATTTTTAAAAACACTCTTCCATTTTTTTTGTGTGTGGTCTCTCTAATGGAGTAGAAAAAAAATTCTTCTTAATCTTAAGGACCCACACCCAAATCGTAATAGTGGCTCACTGGACATGGTAAGGAGCAGAAGAGCTAGGTCAGTAGAGACTTTCGATTTATTTTAATAATTCTTAAGGTCACTAGATTCGTGTACTGATTTGTAATTGAAATGAATTCAAATTCTAAATAATAAAAAATATACATGTATATCAGAATGGTTTGTGTATTGCTGATAGCATTTTGTGAATGATTGTATTCACTCAGTTCAGGTCAGATGCTCAGTCGTGTCCAACTCTTTTCAACCCCATGAACCACAGCACACCAGGCCTCCCTGTCAATAACCAACTCTTGGAGTCCACTCAAACTCATGTCCATCGAGTCAGTGATGCCATCCAACCATCTCATCCTCTGTCAACCCCTTCTCCTCCTGCCTTTAATCTTTCCCAGCATCAAGGTCTTTTCAAACGAGTCAGTTCTTCACATCAGATGGCCAAAGGATTGGAGTTTCAGCTTCAACATTAGTCCTTCCAATGACTATTCAGGATTGATTTCCTTCAGGATGGACTGACTGGATCTCCTTGCAGTCCAAGGGACTCTCAAGAGTCTTCTCCAACACCATAGTTCAAAAGCATCAATTATTCTTCGCTCAGCTTTCTTTAGAGTCCAACTCTCACATCCATACATGACTACTGGAAAAACCATAGCCTTGACTAGACAGATCTTTGTTGGCAAAGTAATGTCTCTGCTTTTTAATATGTTGTCTAGGTTGGTCACAGCTTTTCTTCCAAGGAGTAAACATCTTTTAATTTCATGGCTGCAATCACCATCTGCAGTGATTTTGGAGCCCAGAAAAATAAAGTCTGCCACTGTTTCCCCATCTATTTACCCATCCCCACCAGATGCCATGATCTTAGTTTTCTGAATGTTGAGCTTTAAGCCAACTTTTCACTCTCCTCTTTTACTTTCATCAAGAGGCTGTTTAGTTCTTCTTCATTTTCTGCCATAAGGGTGATGTCATCTGCATATCTGAGGTTATTGATATTTCTCCTGGCAATCTTGATTCCAGCTTGTGCTTCCTCCAGCCCAGCTTTTCTCTGCATATGAGTTAAATAAGCAGGGTGATAATATACAGCCTTGACGTACTCTTTTTCCTATTTGGAACCAGTCTGTTGTTCCATGTCCAGTTGTAACTGTTGCTTCCTGACCTGCATATAGATTTCTCAAGAAGCAGGTCAGGTAGTCTGGTATTCCTATCTCTTTCAGAATTTTCCACAGTTTATTGTGATCCACACAGTCAAAGGCTTTGGCATAGTCAATAAAGCAGAAATAGATGTTTTTCTGGAACTCTCTCGCTTTTTCTATGATCCAGCAGATGTTGGCAATTTGATCTCTGGTTCCTCTACCTTTTCTAAAACCAGCTTAAACATCTGGAATTTCATGGTTCACATATTGTTGAAGCCTGGCTTGGAGAATTTTGAGCATTACTTTACTAGTGTGTGAGATGAGTGCAATTGTGCGATAGTTTGAGCGTTCTTTGGCATTGTCTTTTTTGGGAATGATTGTATTCAGTTGATAGCAAACCCGTATGAGTCTCAGGCCAATGGTTTTCAGTGAATCCTTGTGCTGTCTTCACAAAAGTCTCCTCCCAGTTCTCCCTCCGCGCAAGGGATGGGCCTATGGGACCCCAGAGTAGACAGAGCTGGGAAACAGGATCCTTGGGCATCCTGACGTGACAAGGCCTGTTTTAAGATGCTACATAGCCTCTGGCTGCCTACAGGATCTTATACTTTCCTAAGCTGCCCTGATTTCCACAGCTCACACACCTGGATCCTCTCTGCCAGTAATCTCCAGGGTTACCTGTTATGTCTGGCAACTGAGACAATGGAGCTCTGATTGTAAGTGTGGGAGCTGGAGGCCCTGCCTGAATGGTTGGATTCATAGCCACTGTGCCCTGGGTTCCCAATTCCCTGGCAGTCTGTTGGGTACCAGACACCCTAAGTCTGTAGCATCTCTTTCCTGCTACTGCTTCTATAGTGGGGGCTCCAGGTTCGGCTTGGGCTGATGGCACCATCTCTGCCCCATGTGCTGGGTCTGCTTTGCTGCCAGCTCAGAGGGGTCAGGGACCCTCACTGCGGGTCTCATGGGCTCCTGAGCTGCCTGGGGGCCCTGGCATCCCACGTGGTGATTGCGGAGCCTGGAAATGGGGTCCCCACTCCCAGAGTTTGCATTATCCCCAGAACCTTCACAGCTGTTCATCCCAGCCAGGAGCACAAGCCACCAAGGACCACTTTCCTCTCTGTAAGAGGCGGACCATGCTTGGGCAGGGACAGACCTGACCCAGCCAAGAGGTATTTGTTGTCTGATGAAATGAGCAAAGGGGGAGTGACAGGAAGGGGTGCTGTACACATGGATGCCCTGGCAGAATGAAATCGAGAGAAGCTCTGTTAACGATCTCTAGCTCCTAATTCTCCCCACTGCTCAGTGAGGTAAACTGAGAGCAGGGGCCTGCCCTAGTGTGAGAGTCAGAGACTGGAGCCAGGGACCCCCTGGCTACCTTCAGTCCCACCCATTCCCTGCATTCTCCCAGGCTCGGTCATGTGACCATGGAGCACAGCAGAGGAGGGTCTTCACACACCCACCCACCCCCTAAAGTGGGCCCTAGGCCTGAGCCCTGAGGGGAATCAGGATTTGCCTCCCTCCACCCCCAAACCCAGCCCTTGCATCCTCCTCCCTCTGAGTCCATCCCTAGTGGGCTTAATTAACTTCGAGAGACACTGATAGCCCTGGGTGATGGGAGCTATAAAATTGCAAAGTCTGATTAAAAATAACAACGAGAAGGCCTATTGCCCATTAGCCTGTGCCTGAGCCCTTAAGGAAGGTTAATTAATTAATCATCTTCCTTGCAGCCTAGGGAGGGGCAAGGGTTATCTGCACTCTTTAAAAGGGGGAAGCAGGCGAGGCTTGGCTTGACTCACCCATCATCCTTCTAGGTGCTGGGTCTCCAGAAGAGAGCTCGCGCCAACTCTTGGAAAACACCCCTGGAGGGTCACTCTTAACTCCCCAGCTTGCAGAGGTGGCTCCCCCTTCCTGGGCCCTAATTTCCTCATCTGTAAATTCAGAGATTGGAATGCCTGCTTTCCTGGTCTCTTTCCAGCCTCAACTTTGGGGACAACCCAGGTAGCCAGGGGGCCGCCTCTACCACCACCTGCCTGGGGAGCCTGGGGCCCCTGCCCCTGACCTGCAGCAAGACCCTAGTCTGTTACCCTTTCTGACCTTTGATGCTTTCATTTTTTTGTTTCTTAAATTGTGATAAAAAAACATACATAAATGTTAACATCCTAACCATCTTCAAGTGTACAGCACAGTGGTTTTAGAGGATTCCCTGGTGGCTCAGTTGTAAAGAAGCCGCCTGCCAATGCAGGAGATGTGGGTCCAGTCCTTGGGTTGGGAAGATTCCCTGGAGGAGGAAATGGCAACCCATTTCAGTATTCCTGCCTGGAAAATTCCATGGACAGAGGAGACTGTTGGGCAACAGTTTATATAGGGTCTTGAAGAGTCGAACATGACTGAGAGACCAAACAACAACACAGTGGTTTTAAGGACATTTACACTGTTGTGCCATCCATTTCTAGAACTTCCTTATCGTGCAAATCTGAGTCCATGCACTCAGGAAAGAATAATTTCCTATACTCACCTCCAGCTGCCTGGCAACCGCTCTCTGTTTCTATAAATTTCACTAAGTAGTCTAAGTAGCTCATGAGTGGAATCATGAGATTTTGTCCTTTTTGGACTGGTTTTCACCTACCATAACCTTCGAGATTCATCTATATTGTAAATACCCTCGATTTTGTTGTTGGGATCTTCCCACCTCCTAGGATTCCACCCTGGGGTGTCTAGGGGTGGGGGGTGCAGAGGGAGAGGGAGGCTGGTTCTCACTCAGGTGCTGCCAGGCCTTGTGCCTGGAAGAACCAGGATAAAGTGGCATAGCCTCTGGGCATGTCAGTTTTACTTATTGGTAAATACTAGAAAACATTATACATTAAAATAAACATGAATTTACCATGAGACAGAATGCAAAATGCACATGAATTTTTCACTCAGAACCAAGACTTGAAAGAAACTCTCTGCTTATGGCAAATTTTCTTCTAACTTTGGACCCTGGGGCAGTAGAATTTGATGGGAAGCTGAAGGAACTCAAGCTCATGAGCCCTGGGCCTGGCCTGGACTCTGGTTTGTTTTGGTCTGAAGTGCCTGTGGTGGCCTGGGAGACAAGAGACAGCTGAAGGGCCTGTGCCCCGAAGAGTAGCTTGGCTCTATCACATCCTAGGCTAAGTTAGGCCTTAGAAACCCAGGGAATCATTTATTGCAGACCTGGTATTGTTCTAAGCCCCTCTGCTGCTAATCAGAGATGCACCTTCTCCAGCGAAGGGACCTGGAGGGTCATTAGTCTTGGATACAAGTCTCACCTTTGTTGTTTGGTCCCTAAATTTTGTCCAACTTTTTTTGCAACCCCATGGATGGTAGCCCGCCAGGCTCCTCTGTCATTGGGATTTCCCAGGCAAGAAGTTTGGAGTGGGTTGCCATTTCCTTCTCCATGGGGTCTTCTCAACTCAGGGCTTCGATCCACATCTCTGGCTTGGCAGGCAGATGCTTTGCCACTGAGCCACTGGGGAAGCCCAAGCCTCTCCTTTACCTGGTACCTAATGGTGGAAGCAGACAGGATGAAGGAAACGGGTGGGTGTGGCCGGCCTTGCGCCTCTGACTTCTTGGGCTCCTCCAGCACCTCCCTCAACCAGGAGGAGCCGCCAGAAGCAGCAGCCCTGGCAGGGCAAGTGGGCAGCCAGGGCCAACCTGCTTGGCAGCCAGGAAGCGCTAGAATCCACCCCAAGGCCATCTCCTCTGCAGCCTGAGTGCTCCACAATAATTTGGCCTGAGAGATGAGCACCGGAAAGTTGCCCGTTTAATTTAATTTATTTCAATTTAATTTTAATTTAAGCTATTCCGCATTTGCTTCCCCAGCTATCTTTTTCACTCCCAGGGTTGTTAAATTATTGCAGCTGGTGAAGAAAAGGAAGATGAAAAATAGAGAGCCTCGAGGAACCCAGCCCCTATCTGAGACCCTCCCTCTCCCCTTCCTGTACCCCACAAAATGCCCTGTGTGTCCCCTGGGGATACTCCAGGCCAGACTGAGGTGGGGGTCAGGGACTGGCACCCTTGACGGACTCAGAGCCCCCTTTTCTACCACAGGATGAGAGCAGTAACAATAGTAGCAATTTGCTGAGTGTCTGCTATGTGCCACCCATCTTATTTTTCATTTATTCCTCCCCACACCCTTCTGGGAAAGAACATCCTTGTCATCTTTCAGATGAGCCACCTGAGGCTCAGAGGCCAAGTTGTTTCAGACAAAGAAGCACAGCTCAGGGGCTGGCTGTGTGTCCTTGCCTGTGCGAATTGCCCTCTCTGAACCTCAGTTCCCAAATGGCAAAATGAAGTGAAGAAGTGAAGTGGAGTCACTCAGTCATGTCTGACTGTTTGAGACCCCATGGCCTGTAGCCTGCCAGGCTCCTCCATCCATGGGATTTTCCAGGCAAGGACACTGGAGTGGGTTGCCATTTTCTTCTCCAGGGGATCTTCCCAACCCAGGGATCGAATCCGGGTCTCCTACATTGCAGGTAGAGTCTTTACCATCTGAGCCATCAGGGAAGCCTGATGGCAAAATGGGGTGATAACAATCATTCCTAAAAGAGTTTCACAGGTATACTGGCTTCAAAAATTTAAATAAGTGCAAAGAAGTTATCAGAAAGACTGATGTAAAACGTGGAATGTTAGGAAAATTGTTCTTTTAATATTAAAAGCAATTTCTGCATCGGGAGGTGGAAACCTGGTTTTGTCTTTGGGACCAGATTTCCCTGTATTCTTAGGGAAGCCCTTGGGGAAGTCCTGTAATCATGTGGGTGAGACAAGAGCCTGCTCCCCGTTGGAGGGTCAGGTGGGTGGTGTCTCGATGACCCAAAGACCTAACCCGATGGAGGCTTGATCCAAGGGCTGGTCCTCCCTCATGTCATCTTTGGAAGAACCTGCCCTTGCAGAGGCAGAGAGATTTTTTTTTTAATGTATAACCTAGGAGATATCTTTGTTTCTGTCCAAAGTCTCCAGGCCTTTGCACCAGATTCTTCCTCTGCCCAGAATGCCTTTCCCAGCATTCACATGGTAAGCTCTCTCCTGTACTTCAGGATTCTACTTACATGTCACCTTCTCAGTGAGACCTTTGCTGTCCATCATATTTAAAATGGTAGCCTCATTCCCCTCCTCCACAATCTCCACCTTTACCCTTGGATTACCGCCCAGCCCCTGACCTTGCGCTAGACACCTTCTAATACACTGTATTATATATTGATGCGGCGTCTTGTGTGTCCCCTCCACTAGAATACAAAGGCCATGAAGGCGGGGATTTTACCTTACTGCTGAGTCACCAGAGCCTAGAATACTTCCCAGTACTACCTAGGAGATGCTCCACAATAAGCAACTGAATTAAGCAGAAGCATCTGCTGAACTTCCCTGGTAGCCCAGTGGCTAAGAATCTGCCTTCCAATGCAGGGGACGTGGGCTCAGTCCCTGGTCAGGGAACTAAGATCTCACATGCTGTGGAGCAACTAAGTCCACGTACTGCAACTACCCAGCCTGCGAGCTTCAGAGCCACAACTAGAAGATGCTTGCTGGCCATAAGAAAGAGCCTGAATGTCTCAAAAAAGACCCGGCACAGCCAAAACAACAAAACAACAAAAACCTAGAAACAAAAAACAGGAGCATTTGCTCATTGGAGATGAGGAGCAGAAACGGGGATGTGATTGGGGGAGGAGGCAGGCAGACCCATGGCTCTCTACCTCAAACTGAAGGAAAGACCTAGGTCAGAACCAGGATGGGTTTCACCAGCTCACCTGGGACGGATGGTTGGTGACCACATGCAGGAAAGTAACCACATACATCAGGATGGAAGGATGTGGCTGGACTGTGAGGATGGTCTTGTCAGGACAAGACTAACCACAGCCTTCTCAGGTTGCCTGTAACAGGTATGGCTGGTCCCATAGGAAACAAGGCAGGTCTGAGAGTGGGGTGGTTTCTGCTGAGTCAAACCTAGCTCTGCATGGAACATTTTTCTGGTGGCAGAGACCTGGTCTCTGTGATATGGGGCATAGTCAGGGAGCTAGCCTGCCCTGAGCAGGTTAGAGTCTGTGGGCACCAAGGAGAGCCACTTTTAGCGGCAGCTGGCAAGTCTTTCCAGGTTTCAGAGGAAGAGTCATAAGGGAGAAGAGTGACCCCATCCTAAGGATGGGGTGAGGTCCTCAGCCATAGTCACCATGGGGGGCCTAGAGATGCAGAAGAGCAGCGACTGGACCAAGAGGCAGCAACGTGTCAGAAGTCGTATGAGAGCTGAGCCAAGACACCCAGAGGGGCCCTTTCCAGAACAAATGTGTGTAACGTGTGTTGGCTGGATCTTTTAAGAATATCCAATTCTGGTTTTTTAAAAAAATTGACTATCAAAGCAAACAGCTGGTGAAACATTTTAAAGTGTAAAGAATCTGTGTATGTGAATAGAGAGACAAAGAATGGAACAAACAAGAGTATTACTGATAGATAAAGATTAAAAAACAACAGGCATGGATATCCATGATACACTAAATATCTATGACACTCCCAACATGCTCGATATTCACAAGGTCTTAAACTGGCCACCCACTGGCAACACTCATTCTAGCTCCATGTGTGCTATGCCCAGGAAAATTAGTAAGTTCAAATAACCCAGATGCTAACTTCTATTAACTCCTACTGTGGAAAATACCTTTAATAATCTAAATAAAGTGCCAAGCGGGCTTGAATCTTTAGGGAAAAAAATGAATAGCTTCTCCCCAGGCTGATTGGTACAGGCCCTGCCTCTGCTCTCTGATAGAGTAAGCATCAGTGCCAGGCACATCCATGCACGAAGCCCCTTGGCTCACCCGACCCATCCTCCCGTCACCATCAGTGACAAGGCTGCCGCAGCAGGAGGAAGCAAGACACGTGGACATGGGCAGTCAGGACTCAGCACTGTGCTTCTTGCACCCGCGGGCACCCCAGCCTAAGCATGCTGATTTACCCAGCTCTTTGCCTTTGCTTCTCACGGGGCGTTTTTAATTGATTTAATAAGCCATGTGATTTGAGACTCTTCATCCGGTCTGTGAGCCTTTCTGTCCTGTGAGCTCTGGGAAGCTAGTCTGGCTGCAAGCAGAGGTAATTTCCCACATGACACTTCGACACAGAGTAACTCCGGGACACTCCCTGATATACCTGCGGAAGGGAGGGCTTTGGGGAACTCAGGTCATGAAAAGTCTAAGAGCGGTGGCCGACTGCCCTTTCTGGGATGGCCGCAAGGCTTTCTGCCCTCCCAGGTGGGGTGGGGATCCAAGACCCTTGCCCTTGACCCCCAGTGGCAGGCGAGGCTGCAAGACAGTGTTGGGTGAGGATGGTGGGAGTGACGTTATGTGGCTTCCAAGGCTCGGTCAGAAAGAGCGATGAAGCTTCTGCTTCACTGGCTGGATTGAGTTCTCACTCTGGAAGTCTTCAGCTGCCACAGGAGCAGTCTGACTGCCCGGAGGCGGCCATGCTGTAAAAAGAAAGCCCACACTGACTCACGAGCAGAAAGGCCACAGAGAAAGGCCACGTGTGGGTGCTGATGGAGATCCCAGCCCCTGCCAGCATCGACCGCCAGACACGGGAGCCAGTGAGCCTCAGAGCCCCAGGCCCTGCCATCCACGTCTGAGGAGGTCAGGACACACTGGCTGCATTGTCCCTGGTGCTGCCCTGCCTCCCCTTTCTGGGGTCTCCTCCCTGCCAGCCCAGTACCATAGGCGGGAGGGAGGGCTCACGTCCTTGGCAATGTCCATTCCTGAAAGCGCAAGTGCAAGTCGCTCAGTCGTGTCTGACTCTTTGTGACCCCATGGACTATACAGTCCATGGAATTCTCCAGCCCAGAATACTGGAGTGGGCAGCCTTTCCCTTCTCAGGGGATCTTCCCAACCCAGGGATCGAACCCAGGTCTCCCACAATGCAGGCGGATTCTTTCCTCACTGAGCCACCAGGGAAGCTCCATTCCTGAGTGGATCTCTGAGCCAATGTCGCCCCTGCAGCCCCTGCCCAGCCACCACCCCGAGGCACTCAGGGTACTTACCTGGAGCATCACTTGTCCTGGTCAGAACGTGGCTCTTCATGACCCGTCTCCGACCCCAGGCACTCCCCAGCCCGCCCGTCTGCCTTCTCAAGGTTGGTGGTGCTGCGGCTGCTGAATGGGAGCGCCGAGGCCTCTGCAGGGCACAGGCCATGCTTGGAGCCCACACGCTGTTTCCTATCGATCCATCTCTCCAGGCCCTTCTCTTTCCTTTTCAAAATAATCTTAGAAAGAGCAGCTTCCAGCCCCGTCTCTGGCCTCTCGTTTGTTCTCAGCTCCGTGTGCGTCTCTCGGTTTCAGTCCATTTAGTCTACCTCAGGGTGTCTCACTTGTCTCTGTACCCTGCCTGCCCCCTGAACCCCCGCCCCAAGTCAGCTGGTGGTGGTGGGGATTCTACTGAGCACCACACAGAGAAACCTGCTTCGTGGCACACCTTGGGGACTTGCCACATGTCCATCTTCCCAGCTCTGGGCCAAAGAAATTCCCTGAGGCCATTTGAGGAGCAGAGGCAGCAAAAGAGAGGGGTTACCAACATGGCCAGGTCCAAATTCAACCTCGTGGCTCACCAGCTGTGTGACCTCAGACAGTTTCTCTCTGTGCTTCAGCCTCCTCTTCTGCAAAATGGAGAATAAGGGAACCTACATCATAGGAGAAATGAGAGAATGCATGTGAAGGACTTGGAACAGGGCTTAGCACATAGTGAGTGCTCTGTATGTGCTGTTTCCTTATTATTATGCTGGTCTCTGGGCTGTGGTGGAGTACAGATGGGGCTGGAGGTTTCAGCTTCTGTTCGAGGGGTCTACGAGCTTGGAATTCTTCCTAGAAGAGGAGAGAGTTACTCTACTTTCAAGTTTACCATAAACAACCCTTCTCCTGTATCTTCACCTCCACCACGTATGCCATCCAAGCCTTTCTCTTTCATAGCTCTGGTCCTGCTGGGAAAGGAAGATGGTGGTCTCCCCATTGCCAGATGGGGACATGGTGATGTGGTGATGGGTGGTGGCCGGCTCCAGGCCACAGTTAGGTCAACTCAGGCCTCTGTTCTCTGCTGTCCTGCCCACCATCCTTTCTGCCATCTGCCCATCTCCTGCAGCGGCCACAGTGGGGGTAGGAATCCCGGGAGCTCTGAGTCCTCTGTTCACGCCAGCCCCCGAGCCTGGAGATGCCAGATGTCTACAGGACTTGATTCCTCCCCCGCCCCCTATTTCTGGCTTCAGGGTGTTGGGAGCCCTGGGAAATGGCAGTCTGGGAGGGAGTGTCTCCGTTTGAGGACCATTTCCAGCCGAGCCTGGAAGGAGGTTCTGGTGAGCTCCCACCCCTCCTGGGATGCAGGAACAGCCGCTGTGGGGGCAATAAGGCAGTTGCAGATTCTACACGCAGGGTGGGGGGTGGGGTTTGGAGCAAGGTGCCCGAGATGCCTCTGTCCACCCTAGTCTCCGTTTATCTAAGCCCTTGCCATCCTTCCAGCCCCTCTCAGGTATTCCCTGGAAGATTCTGGTGTCCCTTCCTCATGGGATCTTCTGCTGGGCGGCTTTGAGAGTCCTGTCAGTACCTGATGGGCTGACTTGCTTCCCTATTTCCAGTGTCCCTCTGGATACCCCTGTCAGACTGGAAGCTTCCATAATGCAGGGGCTTTGCCAGAGTCCCCTGCTTCCTGGGGATGTGGTACAATGACTGTCTGCTGATGTGACAAATAAGGAGGTGACATGGAGACTTCAACAACTCTTGTCCATCTTGAGAAGCTAGGGGTCCTGGTAGCAGGGTCAACAATGACTCACATGAGCCAGGAAGGTGAAGTCATCACCATCAGCATCACCTCCAGCCCTGGCTTTCATCGGCCTCTGCCTTTCTGAGCTGTGACTTACTCTTTCTCCACAGTGAGAGGTCCATGACATGAGCCAGAGACAGGCTCAGTTCTTCTGATGGAAGGCAGGGCACAGGCCACTGCCAGCCGCTCATGAAACATCAAAGTTCAAGGGGAACCACAGACAATGGCAGAGAAAAGCTGTCTCTCTCCTTCCGTGGAGTCCTCTTGACAGATACAGCGCCTGCTGTGTGGAACCAGGCAGAGGGCCAGCAAGCTGGACCAGCAATGAGGGACAGATGACAATCATTTATAATTAGTCAGATTCGAGTCATCAGCCTCGAGTTGTCAAACCGAGGAGCCGTCGCCACCTGCTATGCACTGAGCTTGGCGTCTACCCACTTGTTCCTAACAACAACCCCATGAGACAGAGTCCATCTTCATCCCTGTGTTATAGATGATGAAAACGAGTCACTTGCCCAGAGACACACACATAGCAGCAAGCAGCAGAACCAGGATTTGAACTGGGAGGTCCGACCACATGAACAGCGAAGTGAGAATGAAAAGTCGCTCAGCCATGTCCGACTCTTTGCAACCCCATAGACTATAGCCTACCAGGCTCCTCTGTCCATGGGATTTTCAAGGCAAGAATACTGGAGTGGGTTGCTAGTTCCTTCTCCAGGGGGTCTTCCCAACCCAGGGATCAAACCCAGGGTCTCCCACATTGTAGGCTGATGCTTTACCATCTGAGCCACCAGGGAACAGTAAGCTTAACCTAACAGTAGCACTCTGTCACTCACCCTGCCTATGGAATAGCCCTCTGCCAAGGCTACATGCTCAGTCCCATACTGTTCTAGTCTCTCTGGACCCAATTGTCTCAGTCAGCTCTTGGCATAATGAAGCTGTGTAACAAAGCACTTAAAAAAAATCTCAGTGGCTTGCAACATTGATAACCTGGGTCTACACGTTACTGACTTCCCAAGTGGCACAGCGGTCAAGAATCCACTTGCCAATGCAGGAGATGGAAGAGACTCAGGTTCAGTCTCTGGGTTGGGAAGTTCCCCTGGAGTAGGAAATGACAACCCACTCCATTATTCTTGCCTGGAGAACTCCATAGACAGAGGTGCCTGGCAGGCCGCAGACCATGGGGTCGCAAAGAGGTGCACATGACTGAGCGACTGAGCACATGCATGCTACAGGTTACTGCAGTTTGGCTGCATGCGTTAGATGCTTACTTTGTGCCAGGCACTGTTCTTGGTCAGGACCTTAGCATCCAGCCATTTGGCAGGGAAGATGCACGACAGTCACTGTAATGAGAAATGGAGGCACTGTGATAGAAGCTGTCCAAAGTGACAGGGACATGACCAGTTTTCCACGGGGATGAATTGAGCATAAAGGTAACATGTGAGCTGGGCTTTGGAATGGTGGTAGGAGTTCAAGAGACAGTGAAAGTGGAAAGAAATGTTCTGGAAAGTGGGAACTGTCTTTAGTAGAGGCACAGGGAGATGAAGCGACCGAGGTGTTTAGTTTCCTGAGGAGCAAGATGCATGGGTGAAGGATTAGGTCAGATCCAGATTAGGTGAAGGATTAGGCCAAGCTGTTTGAGAAGCCCTTGACATTTTTTTTAGGCTGTAGAGTGGACTTAAAGAGGACAGGAAGTTAAAGGCAGGAAAATGCTAGAAGAGTTTGGCAGTTCTCCAAGACATTTGAGGGAATCCAGGGTCAGCTGGAGCCAGTGCTGGGCAGGTAGGAGCATGGTCCCAAGGTGGGAGGGGGAAAGAGGGGCTCTGTGTAGTGTGCGATGAAAAGGAGACATAAGGAATATTTCTGTGGGGCTCTTCTTTCCTCTCCATTTCAAAACACGCATTATTGAAATGCATTTCATCAGTGGCAGCATCACTGAGATAAACCCATGTCCCAGCCCCTGACCCCACGGGGATTGCTTGCAGAACCCTTGTTCACCCAATTCCTTGTTAAAATGTTTAGTCTTTGCTTGAAAATGAAACAGCAGCTCATTCTTTAGAGGCACAGGAGTACAGGCTGGACCCTGCTGGAGGCTCTTAGAAGAGCCTGGCGCCCAGTGCTCACTCAGTGCAGACAGACTGGCTGCAGGACCTTTATCGCCGGAGGACTCCTTAGGTTCCCAGCTCTGACAGGGGTGCTCAGAAGGTGATGGCTGGAGGCTCAGAGCTGATGAAGAGCCATCTAGGATTCCCTGGGAGCCCCTGGAGCCCAGAACCTCCCACCTTCTCTTTCTCCCCCTTCTGCCTGTGCACCCCCTCTCAGTCACCATCCCCATCAGCTATGCGGGAGACAGACAGTGTCTGGAGATTGGAACCCCACCTCCCAGCGGCAGGAAAGGAGGACGTGGCTGCCATGGGGAGAGGCCGCTGATTTTCAGCCTATTTACTGGCTGGGGCTCTGTAGCTCCTGCCTCTTGCAGGAGGCTGTTCTTTCTCCACACCAGGGCTGGGAACTGGTTGATTTTCCAGGCAGCGACCTTAATGCTCCCCGCTGCAGTAGGCAGGCCCCGGGCAGACTGCTGTGTGTCTATTATTTTTGATCACCCGTTTTATGGGGCATGAAATCACCGCGGGGAACTTGGGGTCTGTGCTGCCCTCCTCTCCCCTGGCTGAGGCCAAGAAGTAGCAGCAGGGTGGGGCCAGCCGGGGGACCCGAGGCAGGCACCATGCAGCAAGGGCATCAGCTGGGAGGCAGGGCGATGGCTGATGCTGTGTGAGGCCAGCCCTTCATGGCCAAGGAGGGCTGAGGTGGCTTGGAGCCTGAGTTTCCCGTTTCTGCCAAGTCCACAGGGCCTCATGTTTCCTCTAAGGGAAAGTTCTGGGAGAAAGTCCTAGCTTCTAGCCCCTGGTGGCTGCCGGCATTCCCCAGTTTGTGCTGGCATAGCTCCAATCTGTGTTCGCTGAAGGGCAGCCCCAAAATATGCCTGTAGAAGTTCAGGACATGTCACTCTAAACATACCACTCTGTGGCATTGATTACTTTAAACTGTAGGCAACTGAGAAGCAGCAAATGCAGGAAAAGGCTTTCCCTGAACTCCCTTCATCTGCCGAAAGACAGAGCCTCCCAAAGTAGCTCTGCGGTCATCAACCCCCACCCCAAGGGTTTCATCAACCAAGGGGGACTGACTCTCATCACAGGAGCAGAAACTAGAAGTGACATGACAGGCAGACAGACTGTGTCACAAACAACCATACCTCCGTCTCTTCTTCTGAGGCCCCTTTCATCTTTCCTAAATATTATTTGACCTCCCTGCTGCCCTTTCCCATTAAGTGGTATTTAATCCAGAATTCTAAAACCCCCTCAGGGGAGTTACTCATTTCCCCCTGGGTATCTCCCCTTGTGCACATGAGGTGTTGTTGTTGCTGTTGCTCAGTTGCTATGTCATGTGTGACTCTTTGTGACCCCATGGACTGCAGCACGCCAGGCTTCCCTGTCCTTCCCCATCTCCCGGAGTTTGCTCAAACTCATGTCCATTGAATCCGTGGTGCCATCCTACCATCTCATCCTCTGTCGCCCCCTTCTTCTCCTGCCCTCATGAATATGAGGTGTACATCTTCGTAAACTTCCATTTGCTTTTCTCTTGTTAATCTGTCTTTGAAGACTCACAGACTTAGAAAATGAATTTATGGTTGCAGGTCAGGGGGAAGGATGGGGGAAGGGATAGTTAGGGATGGACATATTTAGGCATGGGATGGACATGAATACACTGTTATATTTAAAATGGACACAAGGACCTACTGTTCAGCACAGGGAACTCTGCTCAGTGTTATGTGACAACCTGCATGGGAGAGGAGTTTGGGGGAGAATGGACACATATGGCTGAGTCCTTCGATGTTTACCTGAAACTATCACAGTATCGTTAATTGGCTATACCCCCATAGAAAATACAGTTTATTTCCACCAACAGTGTAAGAGAGTTCCCTTTTCTCCACATCCTCTCCAGCATTTATTACTTGTGGATTTTTGGATTGCAGCCATTCTGAGTGGTGTAAAGTGGTACCTCATTGTGGTTTTGATTTGCATTTCTCTGATAATGAGTGATGTTGAGCATCTTTTCATGTGTTTGTTAGCCATTTTTATGTCTTCTTTGGAGAAACGTCTGTTCAATTCTTTGGCCCACTTTTTGATTGGGTTGTTTATTTTCCTAGAATGGAGCTGCAGGAGTTGCTTGTATATTTTTGAGATTAATTGTTTGTCCGTTGCTTCATTGGCTATTATTTTCTCCCATTCTGAAGGCTGTCTTTTCACCTTGCTTATAGTTTCCTTTGCAGTGCAGAAGCTTTTAATTTTAATTAGGTCCCATTTGCAAACTAGTACAGCCTCTATGGAAAACAGTGTGGAGGTTCCTTAAAAAACTGCAAATAGTCCTGCCATATGACCCAGCAATCCCACTGTTGGGCATATATACAGAGGAAACCAGAATTGAAAGAGACACGTGTACCCCAATGTTCATCGCTGCATTGTTTACAATAGCCAGGACATGGAACCAACCTAGATGCCCATCAACTGATGAATGGATAAGAAAGCTGTGGTACATATACACAATGGAATATTACTCAGCATTAAGGAAAAATTCATTTGAAGCAGTTCTACTCAGATGGACGAAACTGGAGCCCATTATCCAGAGTGAAGTAAGCCAGAAGCAAAAACAATACAGTATATTAACGCATATATATGGAATTTAGGAAGACGGTAACAAGAACCCAGCATACGAGACAGCAAAAGGAACACAGATGTATAGAATAGACTCAGGGCCTCTGTGGATGAGGGAAAGGGTGGGATGATATGGGAGAATGGCACTGAAACATGTTAATTATCATATGTCTAAGCAATAGCCGGCCCAGGATTGATGCTTGGGACTGGTGCAACGAGATTTCCTGGGGGGAGGGAGGAGGGAGGGGGGTTATGGAGGGGGAGCATATGTGAACCCATGGTGATATCATGTCATTGTTTTGCAAAACTAATAAAAAAAATGTTTTAAAAAAAAAAGAAAATACAGTTTAAATTAAAAAAAACACACACGGTAAAATGTTAAAGAATCTGTCTTTAAATGAAGGGCTCTCAGCTAAGAACTCAGAAGGGTGGAGAGAAGGTGCTTTCCCGCTCCCACACTGCCTTCCCCCTGTGTCTCTGTCTCAAACCTCCCTCTCCTTTCTCCTAGAAGGAGACTTAGGGCCCACCCTGAATCCAGATGATCTCATCCTGCAATTGCTCCTTAACTCAAGTACACACTTAATGACATGTGCAAGGATTCTTTCCAGATAAAGTCACATTCACAGGTTTGTTGGGGATGGGGTTGGACTTGGACATACCCTCTGGGGGATACTATTCAATCCGCTGCAGCCAAGTCCTCCTGGAGCTGCGTCTTAGTTCGCCATGTGACAGGGTCACAGGGCACAAGGCTGCCAGATGAAGCTGTTTGTCCTTTGCTGGGCTGCTCACTTACCTCCTTGTCCTGGCATAAATGAGGAGTCTGGCCAGTGTCTGAGCCCCGAGTGTGGAGGAAAAGCTCACAGCAAGCCCTTCTCCTCCTCTCTGCTGGCACAAAAGCCAGAAAAAGTGGAGGGCCAAGAAGAAAGGGGATTGAATTAAAGAAATCTGAACCTTACAGAATGTACAGTCCCTGGGAGGAGAAGGGGGGAAGAGAGAAAAGTGGGAAATAGGGAGACCTTCAGGCATACACCCATTGAGATGCTGCAAGCCTGGCCCTGCCCCAGCTGGATGAGGTGGAAGTATGAACTGACACCTCGGGGTCCCAGGGCAGCTCCTGGCAAAATGCAGATGCTTGTCTTCACCCCTCCTACCTCCATCATAGACCCTTAGACTGAGGTGCCTTCCAAGGAGAGCCCAGCCTCACCACCTCCCACCCTCCACCAATCTAGCATCCTATCCGCATTGAGTGGTTGTCCTCGGCAATCACACACCCCAGGAGCTCATGCTGCTCATCAGAACACAGCCGCATATGGCTCATTCCCTAAGGCCATCTTTTCTCAGCTTTTCAGGTGATGGGAAACTAATTCTATCAACAAATTCAAACCAACTCAGGAGTTAATGACAGAAACTGTTAATGACTGCTAACAACAAAATGGGGTAGGGGGCATATTTTGCATTAATGGTGTCTTGTTATCCTGCCATAGGTGGTGAGCCACATCCTTCTTCGAGAAACTTTATCAGCACTCTGGACGCTGTCCCCTGTGGCTGACCACACGTGCAAGGCTGCTGTGGGGCCACCTCCAAGCAACCAGGGTGGCTCCCCTGCCTGCATATTCTGACCATGTTGTGGACACTCCTGCCCAGAACAGGTCTTGTTGGAGCAGTAGCTGGTCTCAGGATCGAGGTATTACCGTTTCTTCTGATTTAAAAGATGGAGCGGGAACTTCCCTGGTGGCCCAGTGGCCAAGATTCCACGCTCCCAATGCAAGGGACCTGGGTTGGATGCCTGATATGTGCGTTCTCAGTCATGACTGACTGTCCGACCCTGTGCACTGTAACCCATCAGGCTCCTTTGTCCATGGGATTCTCTGGGCAAGAATTACTGGAGTGGGGATTTCCTCCTCCAGGGGATCTTCCTGAACCAGGGATCCAACCCACGTCTCCTGCATTGGAGGAGGATTCTTTACTGCTGAGCCATCAGAGAAATTCCTGGATCCCCGTTAGGGAACTATTAATAAATCCCACATGCCACAACTAAGATTTTGCATGTTGCAACTGAAAGATCCTACATGCCAAAATGAAGACCCAGCGCTTGCCTGCTGAATCGCTTAAGTCATGTCCAACTCTTTGTGACCCCATGGACTGTAGTCTGCCAGGCTCCTCTGTCCATGGGTTTCTTCAGGCAAGAATACTGGAATGGGTTGCCATTCGCTTTTCCAGGGGATCTTCCTGACCCAAGGATCAAACCCATGTCTCTGATGTCTTCTGCAACGGCAGACGAATTCTTCACCACTAGTGCCACCTGGGAAACCCAGACTCAGCACAGCCAAGGAAAAAAAAAAGAAAGAAAAAGATGAAGCAGCCAAGTAACATGCCAGGTCACACAACAAAACTGCTTTGCCTCCAGCCCAGGTGTTCTGGCTCCAGAGTCCCTGCTGACTTCTCTGATTTAGGGTGTTGTTTATTTATCCCGTCAATGCCACTCCCTCTCTTTACAAAGCCAACCATTCTAAAATGGAAAAGTGCTTGCCAAATGGCTTTTTTTTGGTGTGCATGTATTTTTAATCTTATTTGAGAGCTTCAGAATTATGGATCTCATTCTCTTTCTCGCTTTTTCTACTCAGCACTGCTTTTAAGACTCTTACAAGTTTCTTTGAACAGCGATTTTCTTGCTATTGCAGAGGCCCGAGGCTTGCTGCCAGTGCATTTTGCCCAAGCAGCCTCCCAGGAATCAGCCCTCTGTCTCCCACCGCAAGGAATGCTGCCGCCAGCATCCTCACACCTGTCCCCTTGTGAGGATTTCTTGGAGGCGGGGACATTCCAGGAGCAGAAATGCTGGAACCTGGGTTTGCCTCAGGATTCACTTTCCGGAATAGCCACTTTGGCCTGTAGCCCACCTATATACTACTGTATGGAATTCCTTTCCACCATATCATATAGGTTCTGTATGTGGTGTCAGGTCAGAGTGTCGAGGCTGATGCTGAGTGTAGATTCCGGTGAACCAAAAAATGTGAGAAGAGAAACTCTCAAAGATTTGCTGTCTAGAAACACTAATCATAGTCATTGATACACTGCTACATTGGAGACCCAGGTTTGATTCCTGGGTCAGGATGACCCACTGCAGAAGGGATAAGCTACCCTTGGGCTTCCCTGGTGGCTCAGCTGGTAAAGAATCCACCTGCAATGCGGGAGACCTGGGTACAATCCCTGGGTTGGGAAGTCCCTTGGAGAAGGGAATGGCTACCCACTCCAGGATTATGGGCTGGAGAATTCCATGGACTGTATATCATGGGGCTGCAAAGAGTCAGACACGACTGAGCTACTTTAACTTTCACATTTTGGCCAAATTACCAGCCTGTCCAATAATTCCCAGCAGGTGCCAGTACTGGATGCAAATGAAAGACATCTTCTCTCCGCCCTTTTCCACTCTGCTCTCTGCCCTGAGGCTGACCCATCTGGGCAGCACCAACAGGCTCCCTTAGTCTCTGGCTGCTGGTTGGGGGTGGCCATTTGGAGGCAATGGCCAGAGACTGGAGGGTGGGAGGAGAGGGAAGTAGGCACTCTCTCGAATCCAAATCTGTCTGTTCCCTTCAAGCTTCCTTCTATACTCAGCTTTTCAGGTGATAGCGAGTCTGGTCCCCTGTGTGATGGTTTTTTTTTATCCAGTGACTCTCTCAGGGTTCCGTTAACTGCCCCTGCCCCTTGTCCTCCAGGTCGTGGTTAACAACTCCCCTCTCTTGCCAGTGCTGGGTCCTGCACAATCCCTTGTTGATTTCCTTAAACTCTGCCCATACACCTTTGTGTATACACCTTTACTGAACAGAGTGTGTCACCTGCTTCCTGCCAGGGTCCATAGACTGTTGGGTTAGACTAGATGATGCCGAAAGACAGCTTCAGAACTCTGCTTGTGGACAGCCTCCAGCTCCTCTCAGATGCCTGTCTCAATGCCCCAGATAAAGACATTGCCTGGACTGGGATCTGTCCTCTAGGACACAATTATCTTCATACCTTCAGCTGTCTCACTTGCCTGTCTGTCCAGTGGAGGCCTCTCGTCACTGTCATGCCCCACTCCACCCCCAACCTGCCCTAGCTTTCACCTCCTGCCTGCATCCTCACTGTCACAAGACTGTGAGTTCTTCAGGTCAGGTGTAGGGTCCTAGGTTCTTAGCACAGGACCATAGCAGACCCTTTATTTTCTTGGACTCCAAAATCACTGCAGATGGTGACTACAGCCATGAAATTAAAAGATGCTTGCTTCTTGGGAAAAAAGCTATGACAAACCTGGACAGCATATTAAAAACCAGAGACATTACTTTGCTGATGAAGGTCTGTATAGTCAAGCTTTGGTTTCTCCAGTAGTCGTGGATGAATGTGAGAGTTGGATCATAAAGAAATCTGAGTGCGGGAGAATTGATGCTTTTGAAATGTGGTGTTGGAGAAGACTCTTGAGAGTCCCTTGGACTGCAAGGAGATCCAACCATTCCATCCTAAAGGAGATCAGTCCTGAATATATTCATTGGAAGGACTGATGCTGAAGTTGAAGCGCCAATATTTTGGCCACGTGATGCAAAGAGTCAACTCATTAGAAAACACTCTGATGCTGGGAGAGATTGAAGACAGGAGGAGAAGGGGACCAAGGATGAGATGGTTGGATGGCATCACCAACTCAATGGACGTGAGTTTGTGCAAGCTCCGGGAGATGGTGAAGGACAGGGAAGACTCGTGTGCTGCAGTCCGTGGGCTCACAGAGTCAGACACGGCTGAGTGACTGAACAACAACACAGCAGACCCTGTGTCTGTGGAGGGCTTACTGGTCCTGTGGTGTCTTCTCTAAGCACTGGGCTCCTTTCTGGCCCAATGGAGACAGTGATCAGCATCCGTTGGGACCCTCCATTCCCTTCTCCTGGACCCATGGCTTGTCCCATCTTTGGGAAGGAGTCAACGACAGAAGCTGGAAAATGTAGGGAGATCATGGTGGGGGCAGGGAGGTAGAGGGATGACACTTCAATTGCATAACTATTTCCTCAGTGCCAATGATGCTGGGGAAGATGAGGCCTGCTGCCTGCAGGATGGATGATGTGGGGATGGGTGAGTTATATTTTCCCAGATAAAAGCACCGATTGCCTATTAACTCTGATTCTGCCTGATGTAAAAGCCACTTTATTGCACATCCAGAAATTACTACCCGAATAAAAGCACATTATTGTGATGTAAAAATAGATTTTTATATAATTTTTTCATGCTACCACCTTGTAATTCCTCATTTCTGAGTACCCTGAGATTGCGTGGAGGTTTATTTTTCTCTTTTAATTGTTTGCCATGGCATGCCAATTTATGATGATATATTCTCCCTGAGATCAGAGCAAGGCCTGGGCATAAATAACAGCAGCCATCACTGCATGGAGGCAAGGTTCTGGGGCACCCCAAAATGCCATCAGACAACCTCAGGCTCCATGTGATGCCACAACTGGGGGTGTGGCAGGGTGCAGGGTCGTACTCATTTGAAGCCCTCCAGGAAGGCAGGAAGCAGGGAGCGGCCGCATCCTTCCCACCTGGTCAGAGGGAAGGTGCAGTGTGTCCCCACCTCTCTGCCCGCTGCCTGTGGAATGTAGCCAAGGGAACTGGTTCTGTCTCAGCCCCACCCACCTGATCCACATGGCTCATGGTCTGTCCCCTAACTGGATGGGGAACTCACCTCCCATAAAGCTTCCTCTAGAGAACTTTGATCTTTTCCACATCAAATCCCTTGGCCTGCGTTCCCTTCCCGCTGGACAACTCAGAGGAGTACTTGCTTTGAGAAATGCATGACTGCCCCAGCCCCCTGCAGAAAATCTTGGTTGCCCACCTCCTCTCTGCAAAGAGCAAACTTTGTCTTCCGTTATAATCCCCTGCTGGGCTCCACCTTTCTGCCAGTTGGTCTATGGCCGGATCTGAGAACTGGCATTTTTGACCAGTTCCCAAATGCTGCAGCTGCTGCTGATCCGGGAACCATATTTTTAGAACTCCTCCAATCACTGTGTCTCTGTCACCCTGATGGATAGGAGGGGTTGCTGAGAGTTGGGAGAGGGAGTTGGACAGTGACTACTTGTTGCCTGCATCACTGTTCCTGGGACAGACGTGAAGAATATGGTGAGAGAGGGGAGAGGCAGAACAATACCAGAAGTGCACAGAGAGCTGGGGTGGGGGCTGGGGGTCTGGTGGAGGAACCAGGAGATGGTGGGCCTCTCTGGGGTTGGGGTCAAGGGCCAACCTAGGAATACCGGGCCCCAGTGGAGATTGCATTCTGAGAGTGGCCCAGCCTCCCAGAGCACCACACTGCGGTTGGGTGGGTCGGGCCCCACTGTGCCTGACCAGCATCCTGGACATACCTGGCTGGACAGATCAGGGCGCGCCCCCACCCCTTCTGGTGTTACCCTCTTCTGCTTGACCTGAGTGGGGCCCAAGATGTCTGCAAGGGGTGAGGTGTCCAGGTGCACCACTGCACCTGTGAGCCCTGGCGGCTCCTCCATAGCTCCACCTGGTACAGGCGAACACCCGCATGTGACCAGCCAGGTATGCGCAGGCCCAGGTGGAGCACGCATCTGCAGATGGGGATGGGGGGGCGGTCAGGGCACCTGGACCCAGGGTGGAAATGCGGGGAGTGAGAGAGATGGTGGCCAGTGGAGGGGAGGGGGTATGGGCACACATCCAGAATGCAGACGCCAGGTCCCACCTCTGGCTCTGCAGCTAACTAGTTCAGCAACCCAGGACAAGTCACTTCCTCTCCCTGGTTCTCATTTTTTTTCATCTATAAAATGGGATGATGACTATCCATTCTGAGGCTCCATGGAATTTCGATGTCAAAGGCATAGAGAAGCTTCCGCACGAACCAGGCCAGTGCTTGCAACCAGTAGCTTGGAAGAACCACCACTCATGGCCTCCTCCTGGATGCTTCTCACTGATGGTAATGTGGTCTACCATCACCCCACTGCATCTGCCTGCCCACCTCCAGGTCCTGCCTCCCAACTGCCTCGCCTTGATTCCTAGAGGACGCTGTCTCCCAAGTTTGGGTGTGATTGCCTGGGTTGTCTTAGCTCGGTCTCCACCCTCGGACCAGGATACGACCTTGGACCACAGCAAGGTGGCCTTGGGATGCAAGCATGTGATATGCTTGGCACAGAGCTGGCATAAGGGAAGAGGTCCAAGTATTTTACCATTTGGATAATGGAATCCTAACCAGCCCTAAACTTTTCCTGGTCCTGCCCTACTCCCTTGGCACAGGGGATCTGGATCCAGAATTTCCCCAAAAGAACTCAGGAATTGTCAACCTGGAGCAATAATTTCCCTTTTTCCAACAAGTAAAGGCTGGTCAGGGCTTCCCAGGTAGCTCAGTGGTAAAGAAGCCACCTGCCAATGCAGGAGATGTGCGTTCATTCCTTGGGTTGGGAAGATCCCCTGGAGAGGGAAATGGCAACCCACTCCGCTATTCTTGCCTGGAGAACCCCATGGACAGAAGAGCCTCGTGGGCCACCGTCCATAGGGTCATGAAGAGTCGGACACAACTTAGCGACTAAACAAGTAAAGGCTGGTCACAGACTCCCAAGCCACCCTGTTCAGAGTGAGTCCTCCCAGGGCCTAGTGAGAAGGTAATGGGGTGGGGGTTGATATAGCATCCTGGAAACAAGATGACCTTGTTTCCCATCTTCCTTCTGGATGTGGTCCCATACAGTACCCTCTGCCTGGGCTGAGCTGCACTTTCGTCATTCATTCATTAATCATTTTTCAAATACCTGCTACTGAGACACTGTGCTGGACACAGGGAGAAACAGATGAATAACGCACAGCCTGTCTTCTAGAGTCTCTGTGATGGAGACCAGAAGTTCTTCCTTCCTACGACCTACTCATTAGTGTGTAGCCCAGTGCTGGGCACATGGGTGACTGGCTGTCACTGACATCATGATCATAGTGGGGCCATCCAGTCTAGAGGAGCCCGCCAGCACCCTCAGCCTTGTCTCTGGCACTCCTAGGGTAGAGGCTTCCCTAAGTCAGGCTATCCTGCAGAGCCATGTAGGGGTGTGGCTCCTTCCCTCAGATTTCTGGTTCTAGGTAACATGAATTGTGTTCTCTCCCTGTGCCCCAAACTCAGGCTTTGGTCACCTCACTAGTGGCCTCTGTGGGGACGAGGCAGCTCTGGGGGTGGGGAGGGCTTGCTCCCCCCAGATCCTACTGCCTCACCATCTCCTGGGAGCTTGTGAGGAATGCAGACTTTTGACCTTGCCCCACCCAGATCGACTGGATCAGAACCTGCATTTTAATAAGACTCCCCCAGATGTGTCACAAGCATGTTCAAGTTTGAGAGGTGCTGTTCTGGGCCTGCTGACCTGAAAGCCCTACCCTCTCTCCCGGGTAGAAAATGGAAGGATGGTTTTCAGAGAGGTTCACAGCTCAAACCTTCCAGGTGTGGGGCCTCACCTCTTCCTACTGCTAAAGAGCTTCCTCCCCAAGAAAACTGGTCTTGCAGCAGTTGTTGTTCAGTCGCTAAGCTGTGTGTCTCTTTGTGACTCCATGGACTGCAGCATGCCAGGTTTCCCTGTCCTTCACTATCTCAGTTTGCTTAAACTCATGACCATGGAGTCAGTGATTCCATCCAACCATCTTGTCCTCTGTTGCCCCCCTTTCCTCCTGCCTTCAATCTTTCCCAGCATCAGGGTCTTTTCCAAAGAATCAGAGTTGACCAGGTTCAAGTATCTGCAGATGATACCCACCAGGTAGGAAAAGGAATCTGACAAACTTAGCTGTGGGTCTTTAGGGCTCAGCACAGAGTAGGTGTTTAAATCATGTTTATTAAATTGCAATACATTCTTTGCAGTTGGAATGGATCACAGTAAAAGGATAAGAACAGACTAGGCTGAGAGGGAGTTTCCAGGCTTCTGTTCTAGCTGCTGTCAAGAATGTTATGGAAGTGTCCCTTGCTTTGATGGGGTCAGGGGATTCCAGAAGCCACTTCCCATAAAGCACCAAGACAAAGATAGCATATATATGGGACATGCATGACCATCCTCTCTTCCTACACTCTTGGTAGACATCAATAATTGATTGCAGTTGACTTTCCGGCATGACCTCAGAATCCTTTTCTACATTGCACCCCAGGGAGCCAATATCAATTGATTAGACACGGCCCCATTTGAGGTCTTTGCCTTGGGCTGCTCCCTGGGAGCTGCCCTTTACAGATCAGGCCAGATGAGACAAGGAGGCCAGGCAGTCCCCAGTGAGGCCCACTGCGCCCAGCTTCCCACCCAACTGCCCAGAGTGGTGTGCTGCTCTCCCTGGGGAACCCTCTTTATAAACTGCCCTCACCAGATGTTCACAGTTGGAGGGGTGAAATCCAGCCCCAGAACCAGTTCTTGCCCATGCCACTCTTCTCCCTAGGAACAAGATCACGTAAGTGGCCACCACGGTGGGCCTGTGTGTGACTTCTGGTGCTCTCACATCCTGTATAAATCTCTGACCTCTTGCAGGCTCTGTCACCTGTTCAGTGGGAATGCCCCCCATCCCAGTCATGCACTGTGGTGTCCCAGAGCGCGCCCCCTGACCTCAGGATTTCAGTGGACCTGAGGGTGGTGGGGGGAGTCTAGGCAACGCCCCCATGTGAGTGTTGACATTTCCTGCCTGGCCTGGTGCCCTCGGCTTGAGCCCTGAGAGCTCCCTCCCCCTGCAGAGCCCTGCCCTGGCTTTGCTCTCCGGAAGGAGCTTGAGACCCTAGCACCTCTCTTTCACAGCCAGCGAGGCCTCTGCCCAGTCCTGGAAGCAGTCCCCACCAGAGTGAAGAGGAATGGGATTCCTGCAGCAGCTCTGAGACAGGAGGGTAGCTGCTGCTCCTCCAGCTCAGGAAGGCCCCTGTAACCTGGGGCACTGGGCTCCCTGCTGGCGGCAGGGCAGCACCTCTCCATGCACCCCGCCCCACTCACCCACATCAGCGGGGAGCAGTCATTGCTGCAGATTACTAGGCCTACTGATCATATTGGCTTCCGAGACATCCCCCCACACCGCCAACCCCACCCACCGCCACCTTTTCCTTCTGCCTGCTAAGCCCAGGTCTCAGGTATGAGGGTAGGTGTCCACGTTAAGTTTCAGCTGGACGTGGCATCCCTCAGGCCCAGCGGAGTATGGGGACACACCCGCTGAAGTCCATGAGGTCAGGCACGCTGCGCTGCGGGCCGCTGTGTCATCAGTACGTAAGGGTGCAGTACACGCGGGTTGTCTTGACTTGGCTGCAGGCCTAGTCCCCAGGCACCAAACTGTCCCAAGTGTACAGGACTCCCATCTCCTGCCACTCTGCAAACTGGAGACAGCCCAGGGACTCAGCCATGTGACCTCAGCTCCCCGCCCCTCCTCAGACACCTCTGGCTCCTGTCTGGCCTGAACCGCACAATGTCCTCATGAGCAGGCTGTCTCCCTGTGCCTGGGCTTTGTAGCATCAGGAATTCCTTTCACCTAAACGGATGCCTGCTTTAGTCAGGCGCTGGCTACCTGGGTGACAGAAAGGCTGCCGGAGCTGTTTCTGCTGCCCAGTGACAACGGCTGTTACTGAATCCTGGGTCAGCTCGGGGCCTGCATTAAAAAAACAAACAAACAAAAAAAACAACACCTCTCACTGAATTCTGATAGCAACTTCAGATGCAGAAACTTGTTTTTATCTTCAGTTGACAGATGAGGAAACAACGTCAGAGAGGTTAATTAGCTTGCTGAGCCTAAGGCTCCACAAGAAATCCTTTGAAACCCAGACTATGAACCACACTGGCTGAGGACAGGCTGGACAGAGGGCAGCCTGGGGTGCTGATGCAGGCAGGGCGGGCACCTGCTGCTGATGGAAGGACTGATGTGCAAACTGCCACATCCTCCACTGTGAAGCCTTGGAGGCTCAGAGACACGCCTGACCAACAGGAGCTGGGCCTGTGACTACATCCCAGAGCCTAGCAGCGTACCACTTACATTCACTGTGACTCAGGCCTCTCCTTCCAACGTGGACAACTGAGGACATGGGCTCTGTCCCCAGGCATGCTCATGTGGCCTGAACCAGGCCAGGTGATCCAGAACTATGTGGGTGTAGAGGGGGAGGTGGCTTCTCAGGCCTGGGCACCCAGATGACTATGCATTGAGGCTGTCTGCTCACTGAACCGCCCCAATGTCAACTGCTCACAGAGCACAGCGGCTGGGCCCAGGGCCTAGAATAATGACCCCGTCAAGCAGGGGTAATGATGAATCTGCGCAGCCACGGAGGCAGCAGAGATCGCACTCCTCCGTAGCAGGGGCGGAGACGTCTCACTGGCCTTGTCCAAGGTCCTGAAGCAGCCGTGGTGGGGCTTGCCTGGTAGGTAGCTCAGCTGGTAAAGAATCTGCCTACAATACAGGAGACTTGGGTTTGAATCCTGGGTCAGGAAGATCCCCTGGAAGAAGGGCATGGCTACCCACTCCAGTATTCTTGCCTGGAGAATCCCCACGGACAGAGGAGCCTGGTGGGCTACAGTCCATGGGGTTGCAAAGTCAGACATGCCTAAGTGTGCTTTGTCACTCTGGCAAAACAGACTATATACCAAAATATGTCTTTTGGCACCAAGAACAGCCAAAACTGTGGTGACAGAGGTAAAAATCTAGCCAGGGAGGAAGGGGTGTAGGGAACCTTTGGGTATCCTAAACTTCTAGTCTGAGTGATGGTTTCAGGGATGTATAGACCTGTAAATACCCATGAATTGTACACTTATGATGTGTGCACACCTTACTCTAGGTTATATCTCAGCTTGGAGTCACTTCACAGGGACTGTGAAGTCAGGTGTCTTGTGCAGGCTTTTTCCTGGCAGTGGTGGTGGAGGCTTAGCTGGTCTTTGGTTTTGTGGCCATACACAACCCTGGAATCCAGGCAGGCAGCCTTCCTTACTCAATGTGTTGCCTTCACTGGACCCACTCTCCACCACTTCGTCCTTGAAACCTTCCACAACTTTCCCTGGCAGAGGGAAGTGCTCCTTTTTGAGGTTTCTCCCACCATGATGCCACCTAACTCTCAGGAACAAATTCAGCTTTCTCTCTTTTGAGCTCCCATCCACCTCATTAATAACATCTATGGACCTACCTCCCCAACCAAGACCTGGGACATTCCCAGTAGCTTACATCTCTGACATCCTTCTCCATCCTACCACCAGGGTTCATTGCCCTCTCTGGAAGTGACCATTATCCAGACTTCTGCTTCTCATCCCTTTGTTTTGGTGTTTTATTATGTAACATCAAAGGCAGTCTGAGTGTGTCCCAGACTGCTCAATAAAGGGCCAGTTTACACTGGTGGTCCAAATGGAAGAAATGTCCCTTTACATTCTTAAAAACATCCCATAAATCTTACTTAACATACTCACCCACGTAAGCAATGTATTACTTCAGTTTTGTACTTTAGAATAATGGCATTATATGGTAAGTCCTCTGAGAAGTGCTTGCTTGTTGTTACCACAATTCATTCATTTTCATTGCTGAATGATACTCAGTGGCACGCATATGCCTTGGCGGTGTCTTGTCGCGCCCCAGTGATTTGAGGCAGGAACAAAACTGCCCACTCCTGCACATGACTCCTGGTGGGGGTTCTTACTTGTGCAAGCAGACCCTGGCCTCAGACCAGGAGGGGACAGCTGGCACATGAGGTGTGCTCTCAGTCATCCTGAGAAGTGAACACCACAGCACCTGTGAGACCTCTACCTCGGTGAAGTTAGCTAAGTCTATCACCCAGGACCTACTGTCCTCTAGACTGGAAGCCCCACAAGGCTAGGGCTTAGTACTCTTTCTATCCTAGCCCTTAAAACAGTGCCTGGAACTGGCAGATGCTCAGTAGATGCTGAAGGCCTAGGCGTTCAGAGGGCTCTGGATGGCTTCCCTTCTGAGAAAACAACTCCAGACACTGATGCTGCCAGGGCACATGAGCAGCAACTGTGCCCAAGCAAGTAGGTGGTATAAACACTGCAGTTAGAAGTGCTCTGGGCCCCTGGCCTCTCTCAGCTGAGCTTGGTCCCCAGCTTGCCCCCAGGCCTCTGACAGCCAGGCCCACTGAGATGGGCACCCACCAAGGTGAAAGCCATGATGTAGAGAAAAATCACAGGCCTGGGTCAGGGGACTTGTTTTCTATTTCTGGCCCTGCCATTAATAAACTGGGTGACCTTGGGTGAGTTACTTTGTCTCCTTTCTCATCTTATGAGTTTGGACAGTGATAGCTGATTGTTGAACTTGAGAACGCAGAGTCACCTAGGAAGCTCATCAAAAGTGCAGATTCCCAGACTCTGGCCCGCAGGAATTGAGGAATGGAGTGAGAAGTGATACATGTGTATCTACCTGAGAGTAAATTAAACAAAGAGAGTGAGAATTGCTTATCTGTGGTGAAAAGATAGTATCAGAGATTAATAAGGTACACACCCCACCTGTAGTAATGCTACCTACAGGCAGGCAACCACTTTTCATCATCTCTTTTAGACCTTTTGCTGATTTACATCTTATTGCTAAACAATAGACCAGTTCTTGTTTTATCAACTTCAAATGTTACAATGTTACTCACTGTCTTCCTTCGATGATAGATGAGCTCACTCACCCCACCCCCCTTCCCAATAGTGACCTGGCACTCTTCTTGGAAGCTGCATTTTAGCAAGCACCCTGGGTGATTCTGAGATCGCTGGTCTGTCAGCCACACTTAAGAGAAGCACTGGCCTAGCGCGACGTCTGGGTAGGGACACCGAAGTTCCCTCCCAGTATCTCTCAAACCCCTGGTTTTTCTGCGTGGCATCTAGAATTTGCTAATAGAACCTTTCCCCACCGCTGAGTTCTCTGAGAGGCTGGGCATGGGAGCCACACTGGCACCCACACTGCTCCGGTTTTAAGGTGGGTGGACTGGCCCTGTCCCACCATCGCACTCCTCTTTCTCTAACATGTCGCCTCCCGTCCCCCAGTTGCATAATGAGGATGAGATTTCCCTTTGGGGACTGGCAGAGCTCTGGCTCTAGCAGATTGCTGAGCATCTGACTCCTTTACAACCACCAAAGAGTGGTATCTTCAGACAACAGAGCATACAGAAATGAGACGCACACACCGCAGCTAACGCAACCTGGATGAAACTCCCAGATGAGCTGAGCGAGAGAAGGCAGGCACATGAGGACACATACTGCAGGACTCCACTGACATAAAAAATCAAAACCAGGCAAAAACCAAAAAACAAACATGCCACAACACAGTCAGAACTCATCCACTGGGATGAAACAGAGGGTTGCCTTTGGGGGAGATAGTGACTGAAGGGCAAGCTTATGAGGGGCTGGTGATATTCTAGGTTTTATGTGCTATCGCTGTGTTCACTTTATGAAAATCTGAGCTGCACAATGATAATCTGTACACCTTTTTTTTTTCCTTCAATAAAAAGAGAAGAAAAACCATGTGGCTCCCCTTCCTTTGGACAGGCCCAAGTAGGCAGTGTGTGTATTAGTCACTCGACTCTTGGTGACCCCATGGACTGCAGCCTGCCAAGTTCCTCTATCCATGGAATTCTCTAAGCAAGAATAGTGGAGTGGGTTGCCATTCCCTTCTCCACAGGATCTTCCTGACCGAAGGATTGAACCCAGGTCTCCTGCATTGCAGGCAGATTCTTTACCGTCTAAGCCACCAGGGAAACCAGAAATCTGCCCTGTCTTTGTGGCAGTGTGAGGTGGGGGAGGAATGTGAACCCTGCTGTTTGTGATGCCTCCCAGACTTCCAGCCTGGCTCCCCGCAGAATGGGGCAACCTGCTGGGTCAAGGAAGAGGCTGGCAACGAGGCCCAAGCATGTTCCCGGGGAAGGCTGACAAGATCCTAGCCAACCAGGACTCGTGTGCCATCTTCCCCACCTGCTAGCAGCCAAGCTGTCCGGGGAGAGGGTGGCGTATGGGCCCCCAGCCCGCCTCCCCAGGCTGCTGGCCAACCCAGTGTAAATATTATTACACTCCTACGCATCTGAAGGACGTTAATTATTAAAACACATGCCATCCAGGGTAGTACACTGTAATTAGGTTCAAATTAAATTAGCATCCTCTTGTAATTAGGACATCAATAACCACTCTTGAGGCACTAGTTCTCTAGCCCTTCCCTGTTGCTTCCCAACATGGGATCAAACAAGAAAAGGGGTCCACTGCCTCTCTTCCTGGGACGCAGAAATAATCAAACCAATAAAGCAGAGGCAGTCTTGCGAACCCTTTCTCCACTGTCTGCCCGCCCGCCTGCCCTACTGGTCCTGCCCAATGGTAGGGAGGAGGTGGGTGAGGGTTGCTGGGGAGGGGTCTTGGGCGTCAGGACTTCTTCCCAGTGGCTACCTAAACCCTGAAGTCTGCAGCATCAGTCCTGCCTGAGTCTGGGAAACTTCTCGGTCTGCCCGGATTAGCAGGGCTGCTTTCCTGCCATCCATCAGTCTGACTCTGCCCTCCTCCTCCTCTGTGATGCCTCCCTAAACCCTAGGCGAAGGCCTCAGGCTTGTCCTAGGGTGAGACCACTGCTGAGGCTTGTTACTGGTGTTTCAGCGTCCGCTGCCTCCTGGGCACCTAGACTGCATGCTGAGGGCATGTGGAGGTGGCCTTGGCACTCAGCAGACCTGCGGCTGTGCCAATGCTGCTGGGTCTTAACCTGTTTGGTAGATGGATGGATGGATGAATGTCAGGTGCTCAAAAAATTCTGTTTCTCAACTGGGAAGGTGGATGGGGAGGCAGAGCTTATGAGCCAAACATTAAGGAGCATGTTTTGCAACTCCAGCAGGAGAAGGACTTTGGAGGGTTTTTTTTTTTTTTTGGTGGTCTTTGTGCAAGAAGTGCTGATGCTGGCTAGCCTCGACAGGGGATGAAAAGAAAATATGCCAAGGCACCTGCACACTCTGAGCGCCTCCTTAAATTCTGTACTTTAGGCGCCTGGCTCACCTCACCCTAGTCCCAGCCTTGCCTGGCCAGGACAGACCTTGGGAACTCAACTGATGTGGTAAAGAGAATACCGAGCTGGGTCCAAAACCAGTAGCAGCAGGGCCTCCAGCCTGGTGAATACTCTGACCTTTGTCTAGATCAGCCTTGCAGCAAGAAAGTAAGAAGGGGGGAGACTCAGGCATCATTTCAGCTGGAGAACCATGGAGGGTTTATCCTTGGGCGCAGATGTAACCAAGGAAACTGTTAAGACAGAGACATGATTTCAGACCCTTTCACTAAAAGAGTAGGCTGGCATCTTGCCCCTTTGCCAACTGTGTTCAAGTGAATACACAGTGACTACCTCCGGGCCCCACAAGAAGGGAGCGAAATGGGTGAAACAGGTATTCTCTTCTCTCTGACCAGTCTCCTGGATGGATAAAAATGAGAGACCATGGTGAGAGTGGGCCTGCCTGCAGGGGTTAGAACAGCTTCTCTAGGAGCAAGGACTGAGGGCAGACTTCATCACCTGTGCTCCTGCAGCCTTCTCGGGCCCCCGCCGGGGCTGTCCGGAGCCTTGGGAAATGGTTTATTGGACCATGAAGAGGTTCTGATCCGAGGACCACAGACACTCCAACCCAGAGAGGTGGCAGGCAGAGCCCGCAAGTCCTCCAGGGAGGAGGGGGCACAGGGGTTCTGGCCACAGCACTGCATGTGACAGCCCTCCCCGGCTCACCCTTGGTTCTTCTCTCTCACCTCTCCCCTTAACTAGAGTCACCCTGAGTAGAGGAAGGCGGCAGAACCCCACATGAACCCCGGGCCTGAGTGAGTGAGTGTGGGGCAGAATTGCCAGGAGCCAGAATTTTCTGGGGACCTGGACCTCATTGATGAATGAGAGCTGGCCAGCCAGGCCCCACAAAGCGCCACCCCTCAAACCCCCACAAAGTCACCTCCTCTGACTTTCCCCAAAGACTTGGCCAAAGAAAGGACCAATCTTAATACATGGCAGCTTGAAGCATCACCCCAGATCAGAATGCGGGGCAGAAAACAGGGGCTGCCAAGAAGGCAGGCCACCACGTGAGTACGTGCCTAGGAAGGTCAGGGCCACAAGGATGGGGCTCTGGAGTCTGGGGGAACAGGCAGGTTCCTCAGACACCATGGGGGCCGGAGCGATGAGCTCCACAACACGTGCACGCCTGCTTTCTACCCTGAGAAGAACAGGGGCATCTCACCACACACACTGCAGCAGCCGCTCTTAGGGCGCCCCCTCGGGGCCTAGGAGTAGTCTGAGGTCGCGGGCACCCTGTCAAGTCAAACAGAGCCAGAGATAACCTGGAGAGACTGGCTCTCCTTGGTCCGGGCCCTGACCCCGCATGGAGCCCCTTGTTTTCCAGTGGACACACACTGGAGGGATCCGGGTGGAGACCAGGGGCCTTGACCTCAGTGCACTGCGCCAGTCTGACTGGGCATTAGCCTTTCCTTTCACTGCAGCAGGAAGCCAGAACTTACCTCACTTCCCTCAGCAAGACCCTGCTGGCCCCTTGGGGGCGCTGGTGGGTCCGGCCAAAGGACAGGCCCAGCAACCTCTCGCCTGGGCAGCGCATGCTGAGCTGCTGAGGTTCTTGAGGGCAGTCATGTGCAGATGAATCAAAAGAGAAGACCTGCAGGCTTCTGCACGATGGCCATGGTGCCAGGTATGCCCACCAGGCCCCAAGAGTTGCTCCAAAGGACTGCCCTGCTTCCTGTGACTGGCTGTTTTCAGGGAGCGTGGTCAGGCACACGGATTAGACCTTGGGGGTCATTTGAGTGCCCAGGTCGCCTCCTGGCTGGTGCTGTCAAGATTCTGGGCTCTGGGTTCCACCATCACCAATAAGAGCTGCAGACAGCATGTACTATTTTATTGGGCCTCAAAAGCTTTAAATACAGAAACAGGGAGAGCTGGGCAAAGGGGCAGATGTGGACACGCTGGCATTTGAGAATGGACGTATCAGAGAAATCACATAATCAACAGCTGGACAGAGAGCCGGGGAGAAGTGCGGTCTGGGACGGACGTGAGTGCCAGTTGGCAGCCGGTCTCAGAGCCAGGATTAAGCCCCTCATTAGGACAAAGTCTTTCATGTTTCTTCCTGATTTGAGGACAGTTTAAAAAAAAAAAGAACAAAACCTCCACAAACCTCCAAACAGAAACAAAATCAGCTGGGAGAGACAGCGGAGGGCAGTGCCTGTCCTCTTGGAAGACAATGCCTGCCCCTGAAAGCCGTGGGGGTGGGGGGGGTCTCCCCACGCCCTGCCCAGATGCCGCCCTACGAGACATTCCCAGACACTGAAGCAAAGCTGGACCCAATCTACGCCCCCGATTTGAGGTCTGGAGCTGAAAAAGCCCTCCCGGCAGAGGAGGGGGTGCTGGCGTGAGCGGTGCTGGGGGTCAGACCCGGTGCCCTCCTTAGCGGCTGTAGCCAAACTCATCTGCGTCATCGGCTCGGAAGTCTCCGTAGCGCCACAGGTTCAGCTGTGAGGAAACAGTAAACGGCTCATCAGGCAGGCGGGACAGGCTGGAACCCAGACGGCCGAAGCCCTTCTCCCAGTACCCTCTGGGGCTCCTGAGGTGAAAACTCACCCTGGCGCTCTTGGCTGACTCCTGGGCGTTCAGGTATTCTGTGATCTGGGGGGACAAGAAAATAACGGGATGGATGGTCAAGGTGGGTGTACCTGCAGCTGAACAGTCAGAGGGGCCTGGCAGAGGCCCAGGTCAGGTCACATCAGTCCCCTGCTCAAGGGGTTCCCAGCTCCCTCCAAGGAAAATCCAAGTGCAGAGTTGCTGTCTCCTTGCTGTTTCCAGACTCTGCAATGGCTGTTTCAATTGCCTGAAACATGTTTCTCTCTCCTGGTCCACCTGGTTACCTATCCCGCCTGCTCAAGCCTCTGGTTAAGGAAAACCTTAAAGAGACCTCATATGATCCCCTTTTTAAAATTCTGACCACTCCCCCACATTCCCAATTCCCTTTACTTCTACTTTCTCTTTTTCCATTGCACTCATCGTCTAATGTCTTATTTTGTTGACTTATTTATTTTATTCTTTGTTGCCTCATGCTTGAATGTGAGTTCCATGGGGCAGGAATGTTATCTCTTATTCAGAGATTTGCAGATCCTCAGCAAACATTTATCAAAAGAATGAGTAAATTAATGAACAAGCACATTAAGTGTTTCTTGACATTGTATTCTTGCCTGGAGAATCCCATGAACAGAGGAGCCTGGTGGACTGAAGTCCACAGAATTGCAGGGTTGGACACGACTGAAGCAACTTAGCTCTCACACAGACACCGGAAACGTTATGGGTAGTTCCATATGGGGGACACTAAGATCTCCAGGTTTATAGCGAAACTTGAGCTAACTCCTAGAAGTGATCCAACAAACTGCGGGGAGACTAGGGGTCAGGCCCCTCTTGTCCACACAAGACACAGGAGTGATCCACAGTGAAGTCTTGTTCCAAATGAATTATCAACCTGCATAACCAGAGCGAGCCACAGACGCACCAACCTCCATTCTTCACGTGGGGAGAGAGGAAAGGCAAAAGAGCAGGGAGAAGGGGGAAGCAAGGCCTAGTGGAGAGAGAAGAATGTTGGTTTCAAATCCTGCCGCTTGAGCCCCTCCAACTTAGAAGGGCGGGGGAGCTGGGTGCTGCAGAAGGGCACGGGGCTTCCCACCAGCCTGGCCTGTCCCTGGAGGACTTGGGGAGAGGCTGGGGAACTGATACGGGAACAGTGCTGAGTGGGAGAAGCCTGGCTCTAATGATCTACCACAGAGCTGTGCAAGGTGGTTCCCCAGCTGGCAGCCCTCATCCTCGTGGTCCACCCTAGGGAGCAGTCTGGCTGGTTGCGCTCTCTGTACTTCATGAACGGGGAGACTCAAGTGTCCAATGGTTGATCCCCAGGGCCAGATGTTTCATGAAGGAGGGAGGTGGGACTCAGGTCTAGCGCTAAGCTCTGGACCTCTCCCCACAGGCTGGAGGGGGTTGTGGCAGTCTTTTGGGTAAGTGGCTCAGGTGGCACTGAGTACTGGAAGCTGCTGATGGGCTTGGAGAGGAGGACGTGAGGACAGGAGAGACAGCACGCTGGGCTGTGACCCTCTCCATGCCACCCCTGGCACAGCTTCCTGGCCTGTCCCCGGGCGGGGGGGGTGGAATATGGGCAAAAGGAAACTTTCTGCTCCAGTTTTCAGCCAAACCCGCAGCCAATTAATCTGGGAAATAATTAACTTTTTGAAAAAACCCAAACAAACCTAAATCCATTATCTTTCCCCGGCAGGAGCAGCAGGATGGTGGGTCCCTGCTCCCTCACTGGCTCTCGGGGGCACCCAACCTCCTCTGGGATGCTGGTGGTGGCGGGGACGCCCCACCCCCATAGCATGGACCATTTTTGTCCCACCCTCCACAGCACGTACCACTTTCTGGAACTGCTTCTCCTTGCGCACCTCCACCATGACCAGCCCCTCCTTCACCAAGCCCAGCCCCACGTCTCCCTTGGAGTCAGCGAACTGCAGGGTGACGTGCGGGCAGCCGGCGCTCAGGTGCTCCACGTTGAGCAGGCACTGCGTGTTCTGGATGTCCCGAACCACGCTGTCCACCGCGTCGGTCCGAGCATCCTCCTGCGGCAGGCACACACCCAGGTCAGTGTGAGAGGCAGGTGCCAGCCAAGAGCTGCAAGGGCCCCAGGTCCCAGTCCCAGATCTCCAGGAAGTCTGCCTACACATGCCAGCATCACCTCACTCCCCACTCAGCTCCCACCTCCACTCCCCTGTGCCCAGACCCCTGCCACCTACGATACAAAGAATCACTCCCTTGCCAGGGCAGACGAGGGCCCGACTCACCTGCTGCCACTGCCTATAGCTGGCAGACTAGTCTTCACCCAGTGTGCCCTGCCCCACCAGGCTCCCCTGCCCAACCCTGCGCAGGGCCCCTCGAGAGCCGGCTCAGATGCTCCAAGGCCACCTTGACTTGACCCAGGCTTCCCGGGCCACGCCCCTCTCCCCCATGATTTACAGACTGCCATCCCTGGCTCCACCAGCCTTCCCATCAGCCAGGGCAGCCCCAGTGGAGGATTTCTGGCAGAGAGGTGACCCGGCCAGATCTGTCTGTGGACAGTCACTTCTGGTGGCACTGTCTGAGACTGGAAGGAGTGCTGGAAGACAACTGTAGCCCAGAGCCCAGCAGGCTCAAGACAGAGGCCCCAAGCCAGGGCCACGGTAGGGGTGCAGCCCCGTGAGAGTGGGCGAGGGGGTGGGGCGTAGGACCCAGGGTGGCTTTGCATTTAGTTCCCGGGGGTGCGTGCTGGGGCCGCAGCAGCGGTCATGTGTCAGGGGCGGTCTCCTTTGGGAGGAAGAAAGGGGTGGAGACTCACATCTCGGGGCACCTGGATGAAGGCAAAGGCATACTCCGTGGCTTGAGCTGGTAGCACGCGGGTGCTGAAGGCAGGCGGCAGGGTGCCCAGGCGGGTGGACGGCAGGATCTCCCTCTGCAGAGGACACACCGGGCCAGAGGCGTCACACACTGGAAGCCCCCTTGCTCTGGGGATGACTCCTGTGGCCAGGCCCCTGAGAATTCTAACGCAGCCCCCTCCTACACCCAGAACTCGTTTCCATGCGGCCATGTGCACAGGCCTGCCGGGTCAGCAAGGCTGGGGAGGCGGGGCCTGGTGGTGGCACCCCTGGTGGCTCCAACCGACACAGCCCACCTGATCCCTGGACTCTCACTGCTGTCTCCACTTTTCCCAGTGCCTTCCCACCATGACACGGGCTCCCTGACCACTTTCCCACAGGCTGGGGAGGGGCTGGGGGGCAGGGGTGCCTGGCTGGGAGAGCACTCTAAGATCGGGGTCCTGGCCCAGGTGTGCAGGGCAGCCCCAGTGAGCAAGACCTTTCCTGTGTGTATTCCAGGTGGTGGGCTGGGAGCATGGCCCGGCTCTGGGCTTCTATTCACGGCTTCCCCTCGCCACCACCAGTCTTCAGGAGCAGCATGGCTCTGAAGGACAGCTGTGGGAAATGGTGGTCAACACACTCCCAGGCCCAGTCCAAGGGGTGTTTCTCCTGGAGGTACCAGTCCCTTCTCAGCAAGCCTGGATTGGGATATGCTGGGGATCAGCACCCAGGCCGTGTGTGGACCAGGAGACGGGGTGTAGAGGGTAGGACTTCACAGCCCACTCTTCAGAGTATGGGCAGGAGAGAAACAGGGGCTGTGACCGGGCCTGGACAGGAGACCGCTCAGTGCTCGCAGGCCTCTGAGCAGAGAGGCTGGTGTTGCCCAGTCCCTCAGGACTCGGGCCTGTCAGACGAGCAGCAGGGAGGCCCACAGGGCCCCCATGTGTCAGGGAGGGAGGGGGAGGTCTAAAGTTCAGATGGACTTGACCTAGGGGCCTGTGTGTTGAGGGCCCCCTCCCGTGCTGCTCGCCCACCTCCGACCCCACACTCACGTTGCCGTAGTCGATGTAGAAGACGTGTACTTTGGCAGGAGATTCAACTTTCTCCACTCGGGCGCGGTACCTGCAATGGCATCACAGGCAGAGCTCAAGCGACAGCCCTGAGGAGCCTGGACTCCCCTGAGCCTCGGCGACGGTAGGCCAGGGGGTGCAGCGATTCCTCGCTCAGGGCTCAGAATGAACACCCATGGGTGTCACGGGGGGCAGTTCTCGGACTCCACCGGTACCCCATCTAATGGAATCAGAGCATAGCTGGGAGCAGAGGGAGGGAGAGGGGAGCATGTGGAGCAGATTAATGTGTCCTTGGGGCATAAAGCAACAAGACTAATGACTAGATTGATGTCTGCTGTTTAAACCCAGCACACTAAACAGCAGCTGTAATTAGCCGGCAGATCTGTCTGGGAGGCCGCAGCAGGGAACGCATCCAACACTTCGTCACCCTGGGAAGGCCATGGGCCTATCATGGGTAGATCAGACGTAAGGGACCTTCCTGCAGCCTGAGAGTGCTGCTACTCCTGTACCAGACAGCTGGGGCGGAGGGTGGTGGCCGGTCTGGGCTCACAGGGACCAGCACCACCCCCGTCACCACCCATGCCCCCTCCTCACGTTGTCTTTCCTGGGCAGGGTGACGGGGTGCTGGAGAGCTGCAGCCAGCCAGGGCACCCCCAACAGAAGAGCCCAGGAGAGAGGAGGAGGGATACTCCTGTACCCTAGAGGCCAACTGCAGAAAAACTGTGGGGTACACTGCAGGTTGCAAAGGGGCAACATAGAGACCACTCTGGAGAGCTGGCCAAGGTCAAGAGCGACCACTCAGTGGAAAGCAGGCTGACAGGGTGAATGCCTCAAGTCTGGCTGGTGCTTCTGCAGGCTGGTGCCCTGGGGACAGACCTGCTCTTGTTCCTGCTTAAGACTCTGCCTTGCTCGGGTCCAGGTGGCTTACCACTCTCCGTCTACAAATTTGGCGATGCAGAATTCGCCCCGGCGGGGGGCGTAGGAGCCCTCCACGGGAGGGTGGCTGGCAATGTCATTGCGCATGTTCTCCATCAGCTTCTCCAGCTGGGTGCCTGTGGGGAGGAAGAGGGAGTGAGACCTGGGCACCATGTTTGCTGGAGCCTCATCTCTGGATGGGGCTGGGTGGGAGACTCGCCTGGGGAGCGGGCAGGATGCGGGCTGCTGCAGGGTGCCCATAGCGCTGGCTTGCCCCCATTCCGCAGGGGAGCTCTCTTTGGTCCCTACTCGAGGAGGGTCATGGTATTTTGCAGACGTTTCAGGCCTAAGAGGCACCCAGCCTTCCAGTCTTGGCTCTCCAATCTACTGGCCAGGGCTGGGGATGCGCAGGGAATGTTCCCGGGCTTTGCTTTAAGAGGTGGAGAAAGTGAGTGGGCAGCAAGCAAGGCCAAGGCCAATCAACCTTCTCCATTCCTACCAGGGCTGGCCCTGGCCTGGGCCCCAGAAGTGGTGACGGACGGTAGCCACTCTCTGTCAAGCCTCCCAGGGTCAAAAGTGGAGCTGAAGGAGGGGGCCCCCTACGACCCCGCACAAGGAAAGGGCCTCAGAATCTGGGCTGTGGAAGATGGGAGCGATTCCAAGAGCAGGGCCCAGTCTCTGTCTGTTCAGATGTGGCCGCTGTGACACGGTGCGTTCAGAGACACGTGTGGGACCGAGCCTCCAAGCGCTGCCATGGCTCCACCCTCCCAGCCGACTCACTGTCCTCCTCCGTGGGGTGGGGCGGGACCCCTTTCTTGCCTTTTCTTTCCTGAACCACTCTCCCTGGGTCATCTGCCCTGTGGCTGGTCTGTCTTTCCCTGGGTGTGGCAACCCCAAGGTATTCTCAGAGGTCTCCTCCTGCCACATCCTGTCACCACCCTCTTGCTAAGCGTCAGCCCCAGTGGCTTCTCCTTTACGTCCCTCTAGCTCTGATTCAAGGTCTACACCCAGCCTTTTTCCACCCACTTTGCTTTCTAGGGGGAGGGTGCTGGGGTAGGGTGGGAGCGAGGGATTCCTCCCCCACCCTCAGGGCCCGGGACCACCCTGTTACAGGAGTCTAACACGTTAGCCATCGGTACACTTGTCACGGTGGGCCTCATCTGGTCTGGTTTATGTTTCTGCCACTGCACCGTGAGTTCCTTCAGGGCACAGACCATAGCTTGCTAGGTTCTGTCGCCTCTCTCGAGACCTAGTAAAGCTCCGGCCAGGCAGGGTGCTTGGTAACTGCACTGCACTGAAGAGGGGTCTGCAGGTTTGCGCCTGTCCACACTCGGGCCCCGCCCTGGCTTTCACAAGACGGTTTCAGGGACTTTTTGGAAGCAGCTGCCCTTGCCCTGCCTGGCAGTAAACCCTCTGTTCTCCTGTGCCTGCATTTCTTGCCCAGACAGTAAAATTTCAGGGACTTAGAAGCCTCCTCTACACAGATGAGATCTTGGTATGCGTGCTCTATTATTATTATTATTTTGCTCCAAGGCAACAGCTCTGTGAACAGGCAAAGCCCTCGGGGAGGTCCTTACAGAGAGCCTGGTTGGTCACGTAGGGCCAATGACAATGCATTCATTGCTTCACCAGATCCTTCCTGAAGGTGGGCTTTAATTAAGAGAAGGGAGGCAGGGCCAGAGGACATCCCCGCCTCCCAGAGGGGCAAAGGGTTTCAGGAGAGGGAGGCTGTGTGCGCCCAGGTTCCTGTCCATGGGTTTCATGGAGGGCAGGGTTTTCTCTGGAGCTCACAGCCATCCAGGTGGCGTGCCACGCAGCATACCACTTGCTCCTCCAGTCTTCCAACAATTCGTGGGTCGCCCCAAGTGCCCTTTTTCTCCCTGTTATCTGCCTTGGCTGCCACGTGGTGCAGTGTCCTGGCTTCCAAGAGCTGTCACCGACCGCCAGGCAGGGTGCGTAACCAATACAGAAAGCCTCTGAGATCACAGAGACTACGTGGCAAAGGCCTTGAACTCAGCCTCAAGCTCTGTCCCCTGGAGACCCCAGCATCTGTTCTTACTCAAAGGAGTCCTATCTGGCAGGACCAGAAGCCAGGTGGAGCCTGCCTGGAGCCGGGGTTCCCTGGGCAGAGTCTCCTTTGAGCTCCCTTTCCCCAAGCTCCCGGAGGGCCTTCTTGCTGGCTCCTGGGCTCAGGAGTAGTTCTCATTCCTGCCTGGGCCACCTTTCAGACCTGGAGGTCTCCTCTGGGTTTCACTCCCCAGGCAGTGGCCAGGCTCCTCTCACCAGGAATGCTTCTGACCACGAGAGAACTAACCCTGCAGGCCCGGCAGCTCATCTCAGCCCCTCCTGGCTCTGCTCCCCTCTCAAGCCCAGCCAGCCCAAGGCTCGGAATGGTCAGTTTTCCCGGTGAAGTGACACTGCCACAAAAGCAGCTGCCTGGGCAGTATCATTAGTGGGGAGGCGGCTGACACGAGGTTGTCGACCATCTGGAGTGGGGCTGAGGAGGGCAGGGAGAGCTGCACCCTGCCACCCATGACGCTGCCTCAGTGTCACTGACACCTCCCGCCCACTCCGCCTTGCAAAGACCTGGCTTCCTCAACTAAGAAGTAGCTTAAAGAGCTTTCTCCTCTGATCTCAATTAAAATGCTTCTCTGCACAGAGTGGCAAATGGGAGGATGGAGGTCAGGATGGACAGAGTACAGGGAGTGGAGGTGGGAAGCTGGGCCAGAGGGGCGTCAGTGCAGTTGCTGTGAGAGCTGGCTCTACTGCCCTCTCTCCTCTGGAAACCTGAGCTCTCTGCTGAGGGCAGGGGGTGGGCGGGACAGTGGGGAGAGGACCCTGGCCTCAGTGCACAGCACTGGAGGGCAGGAGGAAGAGGGAGGATGGAGAAAGAGGGTCCTTCAGAAAGACTTCCTGGGGATGATTTCCCCTAGAGCCCGCCTGTTTCCATGGCAACTGGCCGCTTGGGGCTTACAGGAACCTCTGGAGGAGGAGAAACCCCAGCAGAGACAAGCCCAGGCACCCCCTATCCTGCCTTCCCTGGGGAGGCTGAGGGGCAGAGGCGCTGAGCAGAGCCGGCATGCGCTTCCCGGACACATGGAAACAATACGTCCATTGCTTCCTGACAGGCTCTGAGGGCATGAACCTCCTGCCCAGCCCCGCCAGGGGTGTCTGGGAGGAAAACAATGACCTAAGAGTCTCAGAGCACCACCCAGACAGGACTGGTGACCTCACCAGTCCTCAGAGGACTGCCCAGCCTCGCCGGCTCCGTTGTGGCTGAAAATATGACCTTGGGCCCAGAGCACTGCTCAGGGGCCTGGCAGGTGGGCAGCAGCTGCAAGCTAGGCAAGGAGGCCCCTGGATGCCTGGGTCCCTCCCCCTGCCCGAACAGGGGGTCCCTGAGGTGGGCTGGCCCCGCGCCAGGAGCCGTGAGGCGGTGGAAATGGGGCTGGGTGTGCGCTCACCTGTCTCCACATCCTGCACATAGAAGTGCAGGTCATCGGTGATCTCCGTCACGAACACCGGCTTGTAGCTGGCTGAGCGCTCCTTTTCCTCCAGCACGGGCATCACCTCCTCCACCGGCTGCTCCTCGTAGTGGGCCCAGACCTGCATGTGTGGTCAGCAGAGGGGAGGTGAGGGGTTCAGGAAGTGAAGTCAGAAAGGACGCCAGGAAAGGGGCTCTGGGCAGGGGGGACCACTGCTCTGGGGGTGAGTGTGGGGGTGATGTAGCATCATGCTGGTCTGAGCCCCTGGAGGGCAGAAGTGGGTGTGGGGAAACTTCCAGTCCAGCAGCTCCCAACTCTGAGGCATCTCAAACAACTGGGGATCTTCCTGGGAACGAAGGTGCCAGGGTACACCCCCCGCCCCGCCTGCCAGGATGTGCTCTAAGGGTCCCAGGGAAAGCGAATCAAAACTCAAGTCTCCCAGCGACTCCCATGCACACCAGGCGTGTGAGACCCTTGGCCCTGAGGTGGTGCCCAGTCCCTGTCTCTTTCCCTCACACCCCCTGTGAGGGTCACTGAACTCCCTAGGCCCTCCCACGGTCACAGGGCCACGGGCGCTCCTGAGGCTCTCCAAGCGACAGCCCCGGGCCGCGGAGGGGAGGGCCGCCACTGTGCGCGGTGCCTGTCCTCTGCACCTCAAGGAGGTTGCTCTAACCCCAGCTCAGAAGCCAGGCCGCCGCCCTCCACCCTTCCCTCTCCCTCCCTCCCCTAGCCCTGCACTGTCAGGGCTGCAGTGCCCAGAAGCTGATGCGGGGTGACAGCGCGTCAAGTCCAATCCCGTGGCCAGGAGATTATCCCAGTAGTGAGGCCTGTCAGAGCGAGGGAGGGAGGTGGCTTTCCAGCTGGGCGGCGGAAAGGGGCTGGGGGAGTCCTGGGGACTGGACCACACACCGGGTCCCAGGGACACACACACAGAAGTTATTAGCCCAAGCCTTATACGCTCACTAGGGGCCACACTAAACGTTACCCAAGTACTAGCTCATCTAATCCTCACAACAACCTTTTCAAAAGGGATCAACATTACCCCCGTTTTTACAAACGAAGAAACCGAGGCACACAGGCTTGCTAGATATAGCAGAACCAGGATTTGAACACAGGGGGCCGGGCCCTAGAGCCCTTCAAGGGGAATTTTGGCATTGCCTGGGTCTCTGGCACAAAAGGTAGCACTGAGCAGTGGGAAAAGCCATAGGCGGGAGCTATGGACTCTGGTCCTTTCATTTTCCCTTTAATTTGCTGTGTGACCTCAGTCAAGTCACATGCCTTCTCTGAGTCTCCTTTTCTTCCCCTGTAAGACGTGGTAGTTGAACCACGTGACCCTTCTGCTACACACAGACTCCTGGGGCATGGTGGGGCGGGGGGTGGGGGTCGGTGCACCAAGAAGCAGATGAAAGCTGGAATTACTGAACCACTGGGCCACACCCACTGAAACCATGTTCCTGCCGCTAATGTGACAGGAGTGCGTGTCCTTCCACTGGAAGGAGAGGCCTGGGCTCCGGGAACTGGAATGAGCAACAGGGACTTTCTGAGCCTGGGGGGAGGCTGCCAGGGAGTGGCAAGAGACGTCGCCAGCGGCATTCCTGGCCCAGCAGTCTACCCTCTGTGCCATGCCCACCAGCACCACTCTCCAGACTGTGCCCCTACCGCTGCAGACCACGTCAGAGCCTCCCTCCGCTGCGGTTCCCTGCCTTTCCCAGGCCCCTGCGCTGGCTCCTGAACTGGCCCCCATCCTAACCCCACCTGCTCTGCCTCGTGGACAGAATGGGAACAGAATGACAGGCAGAGAGTAGAAACTCCTCAAGCCAAGGTGCCTCAGGCGACAGCGTCAGGTTTCCTCCTGGAGAGAGAAGATGGGGCATCTTCCCTGGCAGGTTCAGGGGGCAGCAGGGTGGAGGTCAGGGATGATGCAGACAGAGCCTCGGGGTGGCCCTCGGGCCCTTTCCTAGCAGGAGGCAGAGCGAGGCCAGTCCTATGGGGTCCTACAGCCCACAGGGTGGCGGGCAGGCAGGGAGCCGAGGACACTGCCACCTCTGGGGGTGAGAAGACTGGAAGCCTGAGGCTGCCCAAGGCCAGAAGAGGGGGAGCTGCTCCTCAGACGGAGCGCTCCATTCCTGAGAGGGCAGGCTTGGCCCTCAGTCACAGAGCCCTGTGGGGTCCCTGCAGAAGCGGGTCAGTGTGGCCCAGTCAGCTGGCTTTGTGGTAGGAAGGAGTCAGCCAGCTGGAGGGTAGGTCCCCACCTCAGAACAAGGGCGAGCTGGGCCCACACTGACTGCAGTCGTCCCTCTGCAGAACTTGGGCATGGAGGGGCACACATGTCAGCCAGACACCCTCTCTGACCCCTTGGTGGCCCTGGCTTCAGATCCCAGGGGGCAGTGGGCAGGGAGCACCCTCCCTCCTCCGCTCCATACGGCTAGGTCAGCCACTTCCCGTCCTGCTCAGATCCCCTGCACCTCAGGGCTAGCTTAGCAGCAGAGGAGAGGCAGTCTCTTTTGTCCTCACTCTGCCCCCGCCCCGCCTTCCCTGCACTTCCTCCCAGGGGAGCCCCGGGTCCTCCTCCTGGCAGGCTGCGGGCCATGTGGACTGAGGTTCCACTGCATGGAGCCTTTCCTTTCTAAATCCTATTTAATACCGCTGCTCAGGAGGCTCCAGAGGTGGGGCTGGCATGCGGCCAGGGTGGTGGAGGCCTGCAAGCCCGCAGCGGGGAAGCCAAGCTCAATAAAAGCCAATCGATGGCCAATCCAGGCCTGTCAAGGGCCCTGCCGGAGTACCAGTGGAGCAGGGGTTATGGGGGACAGACAGCTGCCATCTGAGGCTCCCTCTCTGACCCTCAGACTTGCCCAGGATCCCGAGAGGACGGGGAGGGGGAACCCTGCACCAACCTTCTACAGAATAGCCTCTTCACTAAGGAGAGGAGATGGCAAGGTGCAGGGGGGATCAGGCCTTGCAGGGAGGCAGCTCAATTCTCAGAGTGGGGAACACAGCATTGTTGGGGTTCCCCATTCAGACCTGCTTACAGGCGCATAATCACACCCACCCAAGACTTCTGTGTGCCCCTGGTTCCACAAAATCTCTCGGTATTAGCTTCCTCAGCCCACGGGGACCACGATGATCTCTTAACCCCAGATGCTCTCGACAGCTAAGGCAGCTCCCACGGGGTCCCTGGCAGGGCAGGGCTGGGGATCCTGGGGACACCTCAGATACAAAGCTCACTGCTCCCAGCTGATTACCAGATCCTCTCGTCTGAGCCCAGCTGACTCAGAGGGCTGCTGCAAGGCTCTGCCCACGCTGCTCCCGGGGCGCAGCCCCGCCAGGAGGGGGGGGGGTCAGGCTAGGTTCCCCCAGGCCTCAAGGGGGGCGTGTGTATGTGCAAGAGGGCCCCAGAGGCAGGCGGGCCCTCGCACTGAGAGTGGTGTGCTGCATTTTAATTGGACTGGAATAAAACCACGCAGCCTGTGTACGTAGTTAATCACTGGTAATTACTCCTCAGCACCATCACATGGCACCAGAGAAATGATGACTTGGGTTCTTCCAGACAAATCCACTGCGTAGTAAATAGCGATGCCTGGCTCAGCACCTAAATAAGGGACCATGCTTTGGCCTGACTCCCTTCTCTATCCTCTCCTCGGTCCCTCTGGGGTCTCTACTCTCAGATGGCAGAAGGCTACTCAGATCTGAAGAGATGGCTTCCAGGCTCAGGTGCTGAGTAGCCAGCGAGCAGGGCCAGGGGGCAGAGATACTTTCAGAACCTGGGCCTCAGAGGCCGGCGCTTGCTGACTGTCCCACAGCTGTTAACTTGTTCAACCTTTGCACCTCCTCTCCTCCATCCCCTGCTGTGAGCAGAGGACACAGCGGCTGTCACTGAAAAGAAACCCAAGAGGAAGTGCCTCCACTGTGGGAGCTGAGGCTGCCTGCTTCCCCATCACTCTAGGAAGACAGGCTATGATGGGAGCTGTAATGGAAGCAGAACTGGGACAGAAGTGGAATCCTCCCCAGAGGCCCCGTGGTGGCCTGCTCGCCCCTCCAAGACGTGGGCAGTCCCCTCCACCTGTCTTGGCCTTTGGAGCCACCTCTCCCTGGAGTCCTTCCAGCTCTACAGAGTTGATCACCTGTCCTAATTCCTAGGGGATGAGACTAAGAGACAGAGATCCCAGAAGTCCTCTGAGGCCTGGCCCCTGGGGGAAGTGTGATGCTCTCTCAGAGGAGAGGTAGGAGGAGCCAGAGGCTTCTGGGCCCCAGGGCCCCCCACTCCTTTTGGCAGGTGTCTGGGCCTTGGCTCTGAGAGGCGAGTTGTAAGCCAGATGGCTGCCCCATGGGGAAGGAAACATTTATTCCTGGAACAAATTTATGGCTCAGCACGGCTGTCCCATGAAATCCTCCTCAAGCTCCGAGAAGCCCTGACAAATTGGTGGCCGGCTGATTTATCCCCATTATCGGGGCTGAGCTGTAAGTCAGTGGTGACAGGCTGTGGGCAGGGGCAGGGGGCTGCCGAGCCCAGCTCCCATCACCAAACCGCTGGGTTCCTTAATCGTCCATTTGTTTCCAAAAGCTCCTTTCCGACCCACCCCCCTTGTCTCTTCAATGCAGTGTCTGCACAGACTGATGGGCTGTAAATCTGCTGTCCTAACAGCTTTATGCATCTCCTGGGGCAGCTTCCAAAATGGGCTTCCCTGCAGGGCAATGTGAAGGAAATTCAGACATGGGCTGCAGGCCCCCCAGCCCCTCTGAGAGCACTGGAGGGTCAGGGTGGGGGAAGGAAGGCCTCTGGTCTCGGGTGACCCCGGGCTCCAAGGTCACCGTCCAGGCAGCTTCCGGTGCCAGGCCCACCAGGGCCGGGTGGTACACAGTGGCGCTCAGAGAGGGCCTGGGGCCTGCCTCAGCGTGGGGCTGCTGCCGTGGGGTCTGCCACCGACACCAGCCGGAACCGCTCAGTTGAGAGGGGCCAGAGGTGCTTCTGTCTGTCGTATGGAGGCAGCAGTGCTGGTGTGGAGGGAAGGGAGGGCGAGAGAGGGCAGCCACTCCTTCCCCGCCAGGCCCCGTCCCACAGCCCACCTTCTCCTTCTTCTGCTTGGCGGCCTCCTCGGCAGACAGCAGGGATTTGTAGTAGGCGCTGCGCTCGGCGGTGAAGTGGACCTTGGAGAGCGCGTGCTCCACCAGCAAGACGGACAGGTTGGCGCCATCGATGTGCAGCCAGCCGATGAAGTTGCCGGCCTTGTCCATGCTCTCCACCTCCACCTCCACCTAGGGGAGCAGAAACGGGGGTGTCAGCCAGCAGCGGGGGCCTGGGGTAGGCAGGGGAGGAGAGCGGCCCCAGGGCCACTGCCACGGTGGCCTCTCCACGGACAGGAACAGCGGGAATGGTGAGGCAGAGCGCGAGCTATGGGAGCCTGAGAACTCTTTGCTTCAGTGCTGTGAGCTGGTCTATGCTTTTCAGCTTCTTGCACCCAAGAATCACCATTGATAGATATGTCACTGACAAAGCAACTTCATAACTCCCCTCTCCTCAAATCCCCTCCCCTTCCTCTTGGCAGAGAGCTACTAGGGAAAACTTGACTCTCCTTAGCTTTAAGTGAGCCGTGTGTGTGTTTGTGTGTGCACACAGCTAAAGGTCAGGGGTGAGTCAGGCAACACCCGCTCCTCTTCAGCACCCACTGAGTCCCAGCTCTGCTAGGAAGACAGGCAAGCCCTGGGTGGAAGTGGAGAGCAAGGCAATCCGGCAATCCCCAAGGAGGGGAGAACCTGTGTTCTTCCTGGAAGAGCTGAATGAAGAGCTTCATGCTTAATGAAGGCCATGAAAGCAGTGGGATGAGAGCTAGGTGAGGCGAGGAGGAAAGGGGACAGGTGGGCGGAATGCACACTGATGCGCAGGGGCAGTTAGGGCATGATTCCAGCTGGAGGTCACCCCTTTGTAGGGGCGTGCTCACTGCCATCAGCCCAGACTTGGGGCCGAGCACAGCGGTTGATCCCCAGAGCCTGAGGACTCCCCGAGACCCAGGACCCCCAACCCAGCATGGATGCCACTCCACCTCATGAAGGCAGTGGCCCAGGAGGAATTCCTTCTCGGCTTCTTTCCCAACCTCTTCCCCTGCTAAAGGGGCCTGTAAAAGCCTTCAATGCCAAACGTAAAAACTTGTATTCATTTAAACGGCTTCAAGCTCGATTAAGCAATAAAATGAATGTCTAAATACCTGGGAGTTCTCTGAAGCCTGGGCCAGAGCCAGTGGCAGCTGCCGAGGACACGAGTAGGAAGGAGCCGGGGTCTCACCTTCCTGGTCCTGCTCTTTGTTCCCTGCTCTGCCCTCCCTCCACGCACCCAAGTGGACTCTGTTTCCTTATAGGGAGTTGTGTCCCCAGCATCTCTCCTGGCAGAATTAGGACTCTGCCGAAAGCCCTCTTCCTACACGAAGTCCCTCATGACCCCTTTAGGTGGAGTGCAGGTTCAACAATGCCTGAAGTGGGGGTGTACTGTAGAAGGGGATACAAAGAGTTTATCAGAGCTAGAAAAAGAAGGTATTATACCCACCCAATCCAACTTGATTTTGTTAGTAGGGAAACTGAGACACAGGGGTAGTGGGGCCAGAAAGGGGCAGAGCTGAGAGCAGAGGCCAGGCTGCCCTTTGCCTTCTTTCTCTGCCTCCTTGGTACCTCCCCTCCTTTCTCCACAGCCCTGTCTCAAGAGCATCCTTCCTCCAGTCACACTCCTGACCTCCCCATCCGCCCCACTCCCCACACTGTCCACCGGGTTAAGGCCAGCTCCCCCCACCATTCAGGACCCTGGACCTTGCCGGTGGAGCCAGGGTGGGAGTGCCAGGCTTTGCTGGGTGTTGTCCACCCCACACGAGCACCATGCTGCTGAGAGCTGGAGGAAGGGAGGACCCGCAACTGTAGATGGCAAAACTGGTTTCCCCTTTCTTTAATCCCAGCAATTAATTCACTGGGAGGACCTGTGTGTGTGGCAGAGAACAGGTTGGCAAAATGGTACACGATAAAGCACAGGTGCCTCAGAGCTTGGCAGCCAGGAAATTCACTGAAGTGAGTGACAAACTGCCTGAAGAGCCCTCTGCCACCTTGCAAATGCCCTTGGCACTGAAGCACCAGGCGTCTCAACAGTGGGAGGGCTAATGTGAGGAAGAGGCTGCAGGGACTCAGACGAGAACAGGGATGGAAAGAGAACACATGGGAAGACCACCTCCTCATTTGCCGCACTTTATCAAGCATGCTAAGATCAAGCAGCAGCTGATCCCAGACGACTTCTGGGAGGAGCGGACAACTGCCTGCCTTGTGTTTGGGGGCTCGTGAGACAATGGGTAGAGTGGAGGTGCCGACACTGGCTCCTACCACCAATCCACAGGGCTCCTTTGCATTTGGGGGCTCCTGAGACACCTGATGCCCAGCAGAAAACAAGTCAAACTGGTGCAGTTCCCAGGCCAGCGCCAGCGCCTCTTGTCCACTTCCACTGTTTGTTGCCAGGTGTCCTTTACCTAAAGCCAGGATGGCTGCTCCGACCAAGCACGAGACCGCCCTCCAGCCCCCAAGGCTCATGGTGGGCTGCTGCAGCTGTGACGAGAAGCCTGTGGCTTCCTCTCACACCAGATTTGTGCGGTGGAGGTAAGAGCCTCAGAGACATGAGCTGCAGAGGTGTCCAGACAGGGACAATCCGTCTCTTCTGTCAGGTGCCCAGGCTCAGACCCCACCTGCCAATGGCTAATTCACACCTCACCCTCTGAGGCCACAAACCAGATGCCGACCTCTCTAGGCTCCTGCCAGGGGGAGACGCCAGCGAGTGACTAAGCAGCCACTCCTGGGGCCAACACCGCTGGGGAGCAGCCAGGCTCTCTTGGCAGGTGAGCCCTGGCTTCACACGTACCCAGCCTCTCCCTGCCGGCAATCGATACGCTAACCTGGGCTTGACAAGCCCCTGGGCCCAGCCGGTCGCAGAGGAAAGAAATCACTGGCCTTGGGCACGGTGCTGCTGCCCAATCCATCTTGGGCTGTAGAGGGAGAGATAAAGCTGTCGCCTACGGGTCCCAGCTTCTCCTTTTATTACAGCTGCTGCCACCACAGTAATCCCTCAGTCCAACCACGGGGCTTTGGGGAAGGTAGGCTGGTCTTAGAGGCGGGTTGGAGCTGGGCCAGTGTTCCTGCTGCACCTGGGTCTCTGGGCTTCTGGCCCTGCTGGACATGCCCAGCCTAGACAGGCAGAGGGCTCAGGGTGAAGACCAAAGTCTTGACTCTACATGAGGAGCAAGCAGAGGGTGCAGTGGGCGCTCCCAGGTTGGTCTCCATGTTCATCCTTCATCATGTCTGTTTCACACTCACTGCTGAGAATCTGTGACTTGACTATAAAATTACATGGGTTCATATCTGTGACAGGCTTCCCTGGTGGCTCAGGCAGTAAAGAATCTGCCTGCAAGGCAGGAGACCCAGGTTCAATCCCTGGATCAGGAAGATACCCTGGAGAAGGAAATGGAGACTCACTCCAGTTTTCTCGTCTGGAGAATTCCATGGACAGAGGGGCCTGGTGGGCTACAGTCCATGGGGTCACAAAAAGTTGGACAGGGCTGAGCTACTAACACTTTCAGCTCTTCATATCTGTAAAAGATCCATTTCTCTATTCAACTTTAAGGCTCAATCTTAAGACTCATCAAATTTCTGGTATTTTTCTCCTAATTTAAAATATATATACATACTATCTCTCTCTAGTTATCTGTGATACTTATCACTATAAAGTTACTATGAACAAGGAATTAGGGAATCCTGAACCACTGCCTCCTGGGGAAACACAGGGTTAGGTTCCTACAAGACTCCAGTCACATTTCTATCAACTTATCAATACATAACCAGCTTCGATAATGGTTTCTGTTTAAAGACACGGTATTTAATACATATTGATGATTCATTAACAATGAACTCACAGCCAAGAGCGCTGTCACTCATGCCTGAATAAAGCTTATCTAACACATGGATTTTCTCCTTAAGGCACATCACAGCTACCCTGCACTCAGGAACACTAGACAGCACTTCAGCGCTATGCTTGGAGGCCATTTTTAACTACAACATAAAGTGCAGAAACCCTGAAAACCTCGGTGCTAAGCAGACCATGAGTAGGACACTTGTTTGCAGGATGAGAGCTGAAACAAGAAGGCAAAGTCACCGTATTTGCAGCCTCAGCTGGGAATATACTCCCCAGCAGACTCGCTGCTCTGTGCAAGTACACAAATGATCCAAAAAGTCGCAGGGGTACTGATGGAGGTAACAAATTTCAGCAAGTGAGTGAACTCACAAATATGGGCTCATTTATAATTAGGATTTACCATATACAGATGTTGTAGCTGTTCAGTTGCTAAGTTGAGTTCAACTCTTTGCAACATGCCAGGCTTCCCTGTCCACTATCTCCTGAAGCTTGCTCAAGTTCATGTCCATTGAGTTGGTGATGCGTCCAAGCATCTCATCCTTCTTCTCCTGCCTTCAATCTTTCCCAGCATCAGGGTCCTTTCCAACGAGTCGGCTCTTGGCATCAGTATTGGAGCTTCAGCTTCAGCATCAGTGCTTCCAATGAATATTCAGGGTTGATTTCCTTTAGGACTGACCGGTTTGATCTCCAGTATACAGACTATGAGCAGAAATTTCCTGCAAGTTGCCTCCAACTGCAGACAGGAATTAGGGGAGGCTCTTTCTTGTCAAGGGCACAAGAAACCGCTTTTGGTCTCTTTCTGGCTACCCCAAGTGTTAGTGAGACACTACTCATGGAGTGTGGTGTAAAGCGAGAAGCGCTACACAACACGGCTGCCTGTGTCTTCAGCATCTTGGAGTGTTTCAGGAAGAGACCTGGACTCTCTGCCAGTGGCTTGGGAGGCTTCCTGCAGTGGCACTGATCAGGGAGGTCAGGCCTTGGGTGATCACCACAGGCTGCCACAGCACTTCATAAGCTTGTGGGCATTTGGTGTGTACAGAGGTGGGCTGATAATAGCCTTGAGGGGTTTGTGGGGTACACGTGGACACAAGCAGTGTCAGCAAGGGGCAGATGATGGCTTTCCTCATTCCCCATCCTCAGCGCTCATACTGAAGCCAAATGCTGGGACCCAGGAACACGTGGAGCTAGGGGGAGGAGAGGCTATGAGAAGTGGGTGCCACGTGGGGGTGGCTTGGTGATAACTCTGGCTAAGACTGAAGCAAGCATCTAAGCACCTAGATTAGATGTCTAAAGGACAGACCTGATCCTCAGGAGCTGAAGGACACAGAGGTGCTGCGCACTGGACATCCTGGATGCTCTGCTCACCTGCCAGCGTCTCTTGTCCTCTGTGGGGATTTTGTGGTTCTGAACTAGGCCCTGTGACCTGAGCTCTTCCAGATTCAACACCATCTTCCTGTGACAGCTTCCCTAACCTTGGCCTGCAGTGAATTGAACACCTGGCCCGGATAGCTCCCTCTGACACTCAGGGACCAGTGTGGAGCACAGAGGTTAAGACCATGGACTCTGGAGCAGACATTTACTCACCACCTGCTTGACTTCTGGTGAGTCAATTACCTTGGAACTGTGATAGTACCTATCTCAAAAGATGCGTTTTGATGACGAAATGAGCCAAAGTAAGTATGTTAAACACTTAAAAGGGTGCTGGACACACAAATGCTTCTTCAATTATTTACTTCCTGGGGAGGAGCAGTTATTTCAAAATGTCTCTATTCACCAGCTAAAATGGTGCTAATGGTAAAGAACCTGCCTGCCAATGCAGGAGACATGAGACTTGTGTTTGATCCCTGGGCTTGGAAGATTCCCTGGAGGAGGGCACAGCAACCCACGCCAGTACTCCTGCCTGGAGAATCCCACGGACAGAGAAGCCTGACATGGGCCACAGTCCATGGGGTCGCAAAGAGTTGGACACCGAAGCAACTTAGCACACATGCAGACTGTCAGCTCCAATGGGAGCAAAGCTTGTCCTCTAAATCTGCCCCGGAGCTGGGTGTACTGACTGGGCCATGACATGCTGGAGAGAGCATGGATCCTGCAGTCAGACAGACCTGGGCTCAAATCCTAACTCTGACCGTGAGTTTCTGGTGATGTCCAACGGCATCCACTTCCTTCGGCTCAGGACCAGCAGCAGTTCTGCTTGGCTGAGCTCAGTTCCCTTGGTTCTCAGAGAGGTAGGTGAGTGAAGAGGTGGTTAACCAGAGTGGGGCTGGGGTTGGGGTGGGGAATCTTTCTCCACCAAAGCACCAATCAGGGGGTGTGGCCCGGCCAGCCATGCCCAGAGGGAAAGCAGCTAGACCCACTGGTCCTCGGCTGTCTGTGGGCCGGGGTAGCCAGAGGGCCCTGCTGCCTCACAGTGGGACACGTCCTCCTGCTCCCGGGCACATTAATGTACCACTAATGAAATTGTTCTGGCTTATTTACCAAATTAATACAAACGGCACAGGCTGTTAATTTGCACATCTCCTAATTACTGGGGAAGTGCTCCTGTCCCAGGCAGCACACACACCTCAGTTCCCATCCAGGCAGGCTGTGGTCTCGCCCTTCCCAGCTGCGGCTAAGGGGCATGGGGAAGGGGAGAAGAAGAGAGGAGAAAAGAGGAGACGGGCAGGCTTCCAACCCAGGGAAGGAAGGTGGCGGTGGCGGCATGCATGTTTCGTTTCTCATAGCCCTTTTCCTGGTGGTTGGATCATCTTGCCCCGCCCCCCAACATATTCTCAATCCCTGCCCCACCACCCCAACTGGTCCTCTTCTTTCCTTGTCTGGATTCTGTCCAGCTTAACACAGGAGCTGCTTCAATCAAGTGGGCGGAGGGGGCTGAGTCATTCTCCCACTCCAGGCAGTGAGGCACTGTCTGCCCCGGGCCAGCCAGGTGAGGGGGGTGGGTGTGCAGGAAGTGAGAGGAGTGAAAGGCAGGCGGGGCTGATGTTCTTACAGAGAGGACGACTTGCTTGTCCAGGCCCTCCCCAGCCAATCAGCCTTCTGAAAGTAATGTGTGTGTCTGGGGAAGAACAACTGAGAGCTCAGCTAGAAGACCAGAGGAAATGCCAGCCGCCCTGGGGCTTCATTTGGCTGTCTGGCCTCTCCTGCTCCAGGAGCCGAGATGGATGCCCAGTGGCTCTGAGTCTGGGGGTGATGCTGGGAAGACCAAGGGCCCCTCCTGTAGCCTTCTTCATGGTAGGGTGGGCGCTGGAGACTGCCTCCATGAAAAGGCTAGCTTCAACAGGGCCGCCAGGGGCCCTCAGGGCAAGAGAACTTGCAGATACTGAACCAGGGAGGATGCACAGCTGGGGGTGGCGGGCTCTGGGTGGTGACTCAGGGCAGCCCTAGGAGGTACAGCACAGAGGGGATTTCTGGCAAAATGCAGGAGTAGTGAGAGTCTCGCCTCCCATATAACCCCTCTTCCCTTTCTGTGTATTGGGAGAACGGAAGAGAGGTACAGTCTCTCCCAAGAGCGTCTCATCCTCTCTCCTGTGCACTGCCCAAGGCAGCAGAGGTAAATCACTGAGCCTCAGCCCCAGAGGCTAGGAGGCCAAGGAATGCCTGGGACACAGCTGCCAGAAATGCTCCCTCCCTGCAGGGGGGTGGCTGCCTCACGCAGGACAAGTGATCCTAGGTAGGCCAGCGCAGCAGCTTAGGGCACCCCTGCCCTGGAGCATCCAGGAAGGAAGACTTCCTACACAAGGCGGGTGAGGAGATGCTGGCTACATGTTCCTCCTGAAGGCAGAGCAGGAGCGCTCAGTGCTACCTCAGGGGCCCCAGCGATGGGCAGAAGCTGGCTGGTCCCCATACGCTGGCTGGTCCCAGCTCTGCTTTCAGTAACCCCAAGTCCATCGGCAACAAGCCTGGAACTGGGAACAAGACAGGAATGAGGCTTGGATGGGGAGAAGGCCCAGAGGCACAAAGCAAAACCCTCGGACTAAACAGCCATCCAGGTACCAGCTCTGCCTCTTCTGGGCTGGGCACCCCCCTCCAGGTGTCAGTGAGCGCTGAACCAGGTTTTCAAGGCTGTTTCTGCTCAGAACTTCCTAAGGTATGAGCTGGGACTGGGGGTGGCGGCACCGGTGGTGGATGAGTATGATCGGGAGGTGTTGAGAGAGCCTCAGACAGGGGGTTACGTGGGAGAGAAGGGCTGGTGGGGAGGCCCTGCAGGCAACCCCAGAGGAGCCTGCGGAGAGGGGAAGGTAGAGAGGGGGAGAGAGAGGAAGAAAGGCGTTCAGGCGAGTAGCAATGCGGAGCAACCTGAGTGCCACTGAGCCTCCTCTCCTGCCTCGCACAGGCTGACACGCTGCCGGCTGGGGTGCCACCATCCCCCATACTGCTGTAATGTGTTCCCGCCACTGCGGGAGCCGTGAACTTGAAGAGACACCTCACCTTAATATAGTAGCGGCTTAACACAGCCGACTCGTCCCCTCCACTCACGGCCACGCGCACACACCAATGTCTTTCAGAGATGATAAGCACTAACACGATGCAATTAATAATGTAACGCTCTGGGAGCCGCAGAGGCAGTGCCTATGAAATGCCTCCTGGGCTGCATTACCGTGGGCCACGGATGGGGAGGGGGCAGGCGAGGGTCTGTCCCCAAATTCCCTGTGCTCCTGGAGTAGCAGGGCTCCAGTCCCTACCAGTGCGCTACTACCCAACCCCTCAATACCTGCAGAACAGATGACGCATTCAAGCCCAACCCACAGTGCCAACTGTTCTCTGGAAAATCTAGTTTCTGACATTTGTGCGCTGGTCTGAGCCAAGGCCCTAGAATTGCCTGCAAATCAGGCCTGGGTTGGCATAGTAGCCACAGGGGCCAGGAAACTCCTAGAAACTGAGGGTTGGCCTGAGCACTGGGTGAGGTGGCCCAGCTAGGAGCTCAGGGCTTCCTCCCCTCTCTCCAGGAAGACCTCAGGGGTGAGGGGTGAGGTGTGGGATGCCAGAGGTGGGGGCCAGGGGCAATTCCTGGTCATGCCTGAGGCGAAGAAGAGGAGCCAGCGCAATCACCGTCGCACAGTCTGCTGGGAAATGCAAACCTGCTGACTCCAGGCCTTTACAAGCAGTAACACAGTTTACAAACTGACGCAATCTGCTCCTTTGGTGCAGACAATAAGGAAAGCAGACTGTTCATCTTCCCAGGAAAACCTGGGGCTGCGGACTGGAGGGCGAATTAACTGTCTCTTCCCTGAGGTTCACGCAGGGAGTGTGGCTGAATCAGGGGCCCTACCCTGGTGCAGGGCGCCCCCACTGGCATCCTTTCCCACAGGCTTCCTGAGCTCGAGGCTGGCTTTGGAAGTCCTTCTGAAAGTGGGGCGCACCTAAATGGTCCAGCTTCTCCTCATGTTCCCGGTGATGTGGAGAAGGGTGGTCCTACCAGAGAGAGCAGTGAGGACGGCTCTTCATCTGGAGTCTCCAGACAGCACGTGGGGCCCCAATCCTTGGTCTGGGCCACATGGGGTTCTCCCAAGCCAAGACGGAGTCCCTGAGGCTGTGCCTGTGCCCTGCAGGGACTGAACTAGGGGTGAGAAGTCGAATGGCCTCTTTTCTCAGGAGCACTTACTGTATGACCTGTGGTGGCTCAGAGGTAAAGAATCTGCCTGTGATGCAAGAGCTGCAGGGGACACTGGTTTGATCCCTGGGTTGGGAAGATTCCCTGGAGGAGGGCATGGCAACCCACTCCAGTATTCTTGCCTGGAGAATCCCATGGACAGAGGAGCCTGGAGGGTTGCAGTCTGCGGGGTCGCAAAGAGTCGGACATGACTGAAGCGACTTAGCACATATGCACATGACCCACAGAGGAAGTGTATGAGGCTGTCAAATCTCTGACCCGAAGGTAACCAAATCAGGTCACATCTGAATGTCAGCTATGCCTCTGTAGGTCCTTACACCTTCCTGATGCCAAGGTCTGCTCGGGGGCAGGTATGCTCTGCTTTGCGGATCTCGATCCCCAGGCTTTACCTGAACCACTGTGGGTTTCTGGGCAGACTCACACTTTGCCTTTATAAAGCACCTATGGTGGCATTGTTACCCCTCAAAATGAAGTCTGTCACTGTTTTCATTGTTTCCCTATCTATTTGCCATGAAGTGATGGGGCCGGATGCCATGATCTTAGTTTTTTAAATGCTGAATTTTAAGCCAGCCTTTTCACTCTCCTCTTTCACTTTTATCAAGAGGCTCTTCAGTTCCTCTTTGCTTTCTGCCATAAGGGTTTTGTTATCTGCGTATGTGAGGTTATTGATATTTCTCCTGGTAATCTTGATTCCAGCTTGTGCTTCATCTAGCCCAGCATTTTGCATGATGTACTCTGCCTATAAGTTAAATAAGCAGGGTGACAATATACAGCTTTGACGTACTCCTTTCCTTATTTGGAACCAGTCTGTTGTTCCATGTCTAGTTCTAACTGCTGCTTCTTGACTTGCATACAGATTTCTCAGGAGGCAGGTCAGGTGGTCTGGTATTCCCATCTCTTCAAGAATTTTTCACAGTTTGTTGTGATCCATATAGTCAAAGGCTTTGGCGCAGTTAATAAAGCAAAAGTAGATGTTTTTCTGGAACTCTCTTGCTTTTTCTATGGTCCAGTGGATGATGGCAATTTGATCTCTGGTTCCTCTGCCTTTTCTAAATCCAGCTTGACCATCTGGAAGTTCATAGTTCACGTACTGTTGAAGCCTGGCTTGGAGAATTTTGAGCATTACGTTGCTAGAGTGTGAGATGAGTTCAATTGTGTGGTAGTTTGAACATTCTTTGGCATTGTCTTTCTTTGGGACTGGAATGAAAACTGCACTTTTCCATATTTTTGGGCTCCAAGATCACTGCAGATGGTGACTGCAGCCATTAAAAGACACTTGCTCCTTGGAAGAAAAGCTGTGACCAACCTAGACAGCATACTAAAAAGCAAAGACATTACTTTACCAACAAAGGTCCGTCTAGTCAAAGCTATGGTTTTTCTAAGAGTCATGTATGGATGTGAGAGTTGGACTATAAAGAAAGCTGAGCACTGAAGAATTGATGCTTTTAAACTGTGGTATCGGAGAAGACTTTTGAGAGTCCCTTGGACTGCAAGGAGATCCAACTAGTCCATCCTAAAGGAAATCAGTCCTGAATATTCATGAGAAGGACTGATGCTGAAGCTGAAACTCCAATACTTTGGCCACCTGATGTGAAGAACTGACTCATTTGAAAAGACCCTGATGCTGGGAAAGATGGAAAGCGGGAGAAGGGGATGACAGATGAAATGGTTGGATGGCATCACCAACATGATGGCATGAGTTTGTGTAGGCTCTGGGAGATGGACAGGGAAGCCTGGCATACTGCAGTCCATGGGGTTGCAAAGAGTCGGACATGAAGAGGGACTAAACTGAATGGTGGCATTAGTAATTCTTTTCCTTCCACCCTGGAGAAAAAGAACCTGGTTCTAGGGAATTCTCTGGTGGTCCGGTGGTTAGGACTCTGTGCCCTCATTGACAAAAGCTGGGAGTCAATCTCTGGTTGGGGAACTAAGACCCTGCAAGCCCTTGGTGTGGCCAAAAAAAAAAACACAAAAGAAACTGTAGATCACAGTCTCTTGCTTTCTTGGGCCACCTGTCAGCCACCTTTTCGTCTAATCACCACCTGACTCCCTATCTATCAGCATCTACCTCTTTGTCTACAAATCTCACTCATCCTAGAAAACCTAGCTCTGACCTCGCATCCCGTCCAGTCAACCTTTCTCTCTTTCCCTTCACCTCCATCCACTCCTCCATCTCACACAGCCGATCAACATTCCAACGTGATTATCACTTCAAAGGTCACTCAAGACCTTTTAATCGCCGTTTTACTAATTTCTTCTCAGGTATCTGACAAAGCTAAGCGCTGCTGCCTTCTATTTCGAAGCTCTTTTGAGGCCTCTGTGATTCCCAACCTTCTCCACGCTTTCTTAGTTTCAGTTGTGAATTCTTTCCCACCAACACGTCCCCTGAATATGGACATTCCCTGGGGGGCCATCTGAAGCTATAGACAGTCCCTGTATTGCACGGCTCAGAGTTATATGACACCATCGCTCCTATTTCCAGCCCAGACTGCTCTTCAGGACTCACCTCCACCATATACATTTCAAATGTAATGAGCCCAATCCTGAATCCCCTGTCTTCACTATAAAGCCTGCACTTCCACCTGCGTTTCTTATCTCACTCAGCGTGAGCAGCTTAGAAATCATCCTGGACTCCTTTTACATTCACAGTCAACCTCCAGGTCACAACGGTCTTCCTTCATAAACATCTCTTGAGAGCTTGTTTGGAGGTTCTAGCAGGGGAGCGCAGCTACTCGTATACCCTTGACCGAAGACCAGTCCTCCTCTATCGGGGATGGTCGTCCTCTTCGACCGAGCACGCAGCTTCGGGAGGGACGCACATGGAGCGGTGAGGGAGGACGGAGACACCCGCCTAGCCAGCCAGATCAGCCGAATCAACCCTGGCGATCAATGGGGTGACAGATGTCGCAACCAGATCGCCCTCACATCCCATAAACATCTCTTGAATTCTCCCCCTCTTCTTTATCCTTCCTCCCACTCCCTGAGTTCAGGTCCTGGCTTTGGAGTAACACTTCCTGCCCCCAGCCTCGCCACTTCCCAATGGCCCCTCGACGATGCTGCAGGCTTATCACAGGCCATGCAGCTCCATGATCAGCCAGACCATCAGGGTTCTCATCCTGTTCTACTACTTACTAGCTGTGTGGTCTCAAGTGGGTTACTTAACCTCTCTAGGTCTAAGTTTCCTCCTATTTGTTAAATGGGCATCATAATGGCACTTACCTCAAACAGTTTATTAAAGAATAAATGAACTGACCCAAATCAAACACTTAAGAGGAGTTTGGCATATAGGACGTTCTCAATATATGTTGTCATTTTGCAAAAAAAAACCCCAACAAACAAATTGGATCACTTTTTCCTTTGCCAAAATCCTTTCCTTAATTCTCTGCTGAAAGTTCAAATTCCTCAGCACAGAAGACGATCAAGTCCTTATAAAACTGGGTTGCTGCTGGTCTCACCTTCCAACCATTCTGGCCCTCATTATTCTGGCTCGAGTCATGCCAAACCACCTCCAGCTTCACACAGGTGCTTCGTCCCAGGCCTCTGGGCAGGCCACCCCCCCGGCTAGAACACGTCTTCCTATTGCTACGTCTGTGAGCTCCGACTCAATCCATCCACCAAGCGTCTACACACTCGGACCACGCCTTTATATACTTAATGCTTTTCCTCACAGCACTTTGTTCACACCAATATTAACTGTAGCATTCATTGTGGGCATTTTTTTTTTTAAGAGTTTGTTCTTGTCCAGTTGCTCAGTCACGTCTGACTCTTTGCAACCCCAGTGACTGTAGCAGGCCAGGCTCCTCTGTCCGTGGCACACAGTAGGCACACAACAGATATCCTAGCTTCTCCAAGTCACTGGCAGAAGGGAAGTTCCTGGGACAGAAAAGTTCCCCTCTCTTTGGGCAAGTCACTGGCACCTGACTGATGGGAAAAGGCCTGTTTCGAGAACGCCTCCAAGCAGACAGGGCCTTCGTTCCCACAGCGGGTCTGCTCACAGAGGAGCGCAGCGGGGCACAGACGGCTTCAGTCCACGAGGACTCAGAGGCGCCTGGACGTCATGAGCAGAAGGGGCTGTTTCGCACCTGCTTTGCCGGCACTGACTAACCGGAGCGAGGCTGGGTGCCTCTCTCTACCCGGGCGGGGGCACAGGCAGCAGCTGTGTGCCTCCCCGGCCTCCTACACCACCCCCACTCCTGGCCACCATTCCCGAGCAAGGCAGGGGTGAGGAGCCAAGCAGATGGAAGACAGCTAGAGGAGGAACTATGTGAACGAGACAGGGCGAGGCCCCAGACCACCGTCGCGGCACTAAATCCTCCAAGCCAGGGGCTGGGTGTGCTGGTTGGGCCGTGGCAGCCTGAGCAAAGGGCTAAGAAACCCTCAAGGTCTCCGGCCCTTCTAGGAGAGCAGGGACACTCCTGAGGAAAGTCAACGGCGGCTGGAATGGAGGAACCTGGGGTGTGGATGGGAAGCCAATGCCTCATTCAGCCACGTCAGGGCCGTCAGAACTGGGCTGTGGTTGGGGGGCCCTCTGGGGCTGGGCTGGGACAGGAGTGTGTGCGCTGATGGAAGGGGACACGGGCCTTCTCCTCTTTCATCATCACCAGGTCTCTATGCAACAGGGCCACAGATACCAATCCCTCTTGCAGGCCAGAAGAAGGGACCAGAGAGAAGGACCTAAACAGACAGAAATTCCCCACTGGCAGCTAAGGACCAGGCAGTTTACTCGTTCCATTGAAGTCAATACAAGAAATGGCAAACGATCTCACAGAAACACAGAATGCCCTTCCTTCCCAATGAATGTCAGATCCAGGGCATGAAAGGACAGCTGGAGGCACTGTCCCCAGAGGAAGATGCCCTGCCCCGCTCCCCCCTTCGTTTCCTCCTCACATCTCCCTCACCATCCAGCTGGCTCCGAAGGTACCATCTCCTCTGGGCACCTCTCAGGTGGCCCCCCAAGCCCGGAGTCACCGTATCCGTCCTTAAATCCACCCTGCCTCCCCCTGCCAGTCAGGAAGCCTGGCCTGGCCTGCTGAGCCTGCCAGGCAGCACATCGTGTGTGTGCTGTGTGTGACCACCCAGGTGGAGGCCAGCAGCCCTGGATGGGCCTCAGAGAAAGAGCCCCGTCCTCTCTCCCCACTAAGGAGCTGCTCTCTCAGGCCCAGTAGAGAGGAGATCTGGGCATTCTGGAGCACCTTGCCCACATCTGATGCACATTCACCAACTCTGTTCAACCTCTTGTAACTTTATGGTCAGTAAATCTGGCCATTACCTCTTGTAACACAGTAAGGAAAATAATACCCCATGCGATGCTACAGAGCCCCAGCACCTGCAGGCTTTGGGTCCTGGCAGTGCCAGTGGGGGAAGGCTGTCCTACTGTGTGCTCACCCTCCTGCCATGTGGGGAAACTGAATTACTGCTCTGTAGGACTGGGAGGGCTTGTGATCTCTCTGGCCAGTTGGTAATGCAAAGAAAAGCTCATGAGCAAAAGCCCCCCATTATAAGGTGTGGGTGCATACAGCTGGAGACTGGGATAAACGCAGCCCACCAGAGCCCAGATCCGCCCGGTTAATGACCCTGGTCCCTGCCCTCTTCCGTGGGTTGAGGCTGAGCTTCCTCACTGCGAATGATGATTTAAAAATGGCATGGCTTACACCATCAGAATGGAGCTTTCATAGGCCCTAAGCCCTCCCTAACTCCCTGGGCAGGGCTGGAGTTGGCACCCAGTGTTTGCTGGGTTATGGTCTGCAGCCGGGCCCAGCCGCCTTTGCTCAAAAGCAGGCTGGGAGTGACAGGCACGGGTGGTGTAAGTACTCTGACCCCTCTGCTCCTCCTCACAGGGACTACAGTCCTCTTCCACTGGCACAGCCTCATGGTGCTGTTCTGGGCCTTGTAATCAACTCCGGCAAGTTTCCTAAGCCACGGGAGTGAGGTCGAATGCAAGAGAGCATGAAACACTGAGTGACGGGAAAGGACAATATTTAGGATGGGTCAGCAGCTTGTTGTTGACGTGACTCTCTGTCCTCTTGATGGGAGCCAGGGTCCCATTAATCACAATTATTTCTCTCTCTCCCATTTCAACCAAACGTCCCCAGTAAAATTCAGCTTAACGAGGTCCCAGGAGCTAGTGGGTAGCCTCCCAGAGCTACCATTTGCCCAGGCTGAGGGTGCCCTGTTCTGGGGCAGGGAGGGGCTGGCCTGTGTTCCCTTCAATGGGGCCACGGCAGCCTCATTCGCCCTGATCCACCTCCCAGTCCAGCCGCACTAAGCAGAATTCCGCTGACAACTGCTCTCTGCTCTATGTGGGGAGCGCTCCTCCAGGATAGCTGTGTTCTGAAGTGGAGACAGGAGAAGAAAACCTTCACTCTCACCAGCTAAGATTTCCCAGAAGTCGCAATTAAGGTTTTAAAGAGAATGTCTGACTCGGAGAAGCACAGTGAGCCTGACCTTTGCCTAAGCCTAACTGCCTGCTGAAGGCTGCTCTGATGGAGGTCAGGCTACTGCTGCCAGCGTGGCTTCTCCCACTGTGGATGGACTTTCCGCCGCAGCGCCCTCGGAAAAAAGCTTCACGGCTCCTGCCCTGCCACTCAGTGTAAATACCATTTAAGAATTTGATTTCTTTTAAAGCTATTTGGAGGTGCTCTCAATGGCCTGCTGCTCCTGAGCTGCCACCTGGAGCCAGTGGGCAGGGAAACGGAGAGGGGGAAGGTCAGGAGCAGCAGAAAGGAAGAGGAAGACAAGCTCCATCCTCTGTCTTAATCCTGTTCTCACAGGGACGCCTCAGGGAGGCTAGAGAGAAAAAGGAGGCTAGGAGGAGATTCTGAGCATCTTGTACCTTCTTAGTGAGTATATGAGCCAGATCTCACACCCCATCTCCCCAACCTCATGGCCTCTAACTTCCTGCCAAGGACCCGCGACCCTGGCCCAGCTGATCTGCCTGCTGTGTGAGCTGCCTGACCCCACCTGGCTTCCTGTAGCCCTGTCTCTGAGGCCATGACTCTGCATCACAGCGGTAAAAGCCAGAAAAGCAGCAACCTCTGCACAGCCAAGGGAGGCGCAGAGTGGCAGAGCCCACTCAGAGAGATGTCAGCTCATTTACCAGGACAGGAATGCTAAGGCAACCTGCTTCGGGAAGTCTCTGCTGACAGTAAAGGGGTGACCTCACACCACTTCTGTGCTCCAGGAAGTCTGCCCTGATTGACTCTTCCTAACAAAGAACTCCATCTGAGTGCCTTTGGGCTTCCCTGGTGGCTCAGATGGTAGAGAATCCACCTGCAAATGCAGGAGAACCGGGGTTTGATCCCTGGGTCGGGAAGATCACCTGAAGAAGGGTATGGCTGCCTACTTCAGCATTCCTGCCTGAAGAATCCCACGGACAGAGGAGCCTGGTGGGCTTGAGCTACAGTCCATGGGGTCACAAAGAGTAGGACATGACTGAGCAACTAACACTTTCACTTTTGATCTGTCCTGAATCAACTGCTCGACTCATCAACCCATGAGATTTTGCACTATCGTCTCTAAATGAGGCTGTAGGCCTGTTACCTTTCAACTGACCCCCAGTTCCCACAGCCTGTCCTGAGCAGCTGGATTCCAGGTAGTGCTGGAAGGTGTTTGATGGAGGAGAATCTGTTGTTGCAGGGGGCACCTTCTACATGGCCGTATCCTGGCTGCTGTGGGAGCTTCCCTCACAAAGACAGCTTCCAGGCCAGGCAGCAGAAAACACAGGTTTAAGCTCTAATGGAGTACAAGGTACTCTGCAAGGGGAGGTCACTGTGGTTCAGCCTTGCATCTCTGGACAGATCCAGTGGGGCTGGAGAAGGACTAGGGTTGCCCAGTTGAGCTGATTAAAGAGATGACAAAGTCCAGAAGTGATCAGGATTCTTCAAAATGTGAAAACAAACAAATGCTGAAGGAACCGAAACGGATAGCAAATACTAAGGATGTGTAAAGAGACCTGGGAATTACTGTCATCAACCGATTAAGAAATACGTTATTTGAAATCTACTAAATAGAAAAGCATTGTATTAGATCCAAAAGCACTGCTGTAGATCCAAATGGAGGGGAAAAAGAATAACTAAGTGGAGAAGACACAGTGAAGACACATCACAGCAACTCAAGACAGAATGCCACACGACCATCCAGCAGGTACTGGAGGGGTTCAGAAAAGCCAGCTCTGGAGGGCTGGAGAGTCAGGACACTCTCCTCGGAGGGAGGGGCTGGGCCTTAAAGGATGGGCGGTGCATCGCAGGTGGGGACAGGGCAAATACCTGCTAGTGTGCGGACTGACTGGGCCACACTTACGGAAACAATGGGTGACTGGTAGTGGAGGAGCCGGAAGGAGGGTAGAACTTCAGGATAGAAAGGGACGCTGAAGTCAGTGGAGGTGCAAGCAGATATTGAGAGCAAAGAGAGAGAAGGGATGATGGAGAGAGCAGAGGCCACAGGGAGGTACACACCGCCTGGAAGAGCTCACGAGGGTGACCTGGAGGGACAGGCCAACCCTCCTGACATACAGGTCTAGGACAGCTACGTCAGGGGTGGATGCTGTACATTCTCAGGGAGGCAGAAAGGAAAGAAAAGACAGGAACCTGAATAGGAAGCACAAAACCCTGTCACAGTCATGATGGCTGGGAAGTAAGGAGGAGAAAAATGAGATGGAGCATCTCTTCAGGGACCATGCTGACCAGAGTTGGAATGCATTGGGGAGACTGGACGCAGAAGGAGGGGGCAAAGGTACAGGTCCCAGCCCAGACCAGGCTTGGTCCGTTAGCCTGAATGTTCATTCCCTCCCTGCAAGAGAGACAGCAAAACGCTCTGTGCCTAGTCCTGCATTTACCCAGCTGCCTGGATCCCAGCATTTTCTCCTGTTTTAGGAGACCTCATCCACTGGCAGAACTGACCCACGGTTACGAGTGACGCTCTGGAGTCCAGACCACCTGGGTTCAAATTCAGCTCCTGCCATTTAGTAACCCTGGGTGAGTTATTTTAAGCCTCTGCTTCAGTTTCTTCAAACTATAACCTGGGAGTAACAAAATGGAATAACTCACTCATAAGGAAAACGTGAGGTTTAAATGAAGCAGCACTCAGAACAATGTCCAATACACAGTAAACACTCAATAAATGTTGGCTCTTCCTATTGGGTCAAGAACATGGAATGAGAAGACTAACACTTTTTTTTTTGCTGCTCTGGGAAGCTTGTGGGATCTTAGTTCCCCAACCAGGGATCGAACCTGCGCCCCTGCAGTGGAAGCACGGAGTCTTAACCACTGGACTGCCCGGGAAGCCCCCAGAAACACATGTTGATTGTATCCAGGTCACAATGTGACCAAACTCTAAGGGAAAAGTTAGGGGCCTTTGGCCAGTACACATTCTAGCTTGGGCCAAGCCCTAGCAGGGCTCCCGTAACCTCTAGAGTCACATGGGGGCGTTCCTGTGAGACAGCAGAGGGTCTGGGCTGCAGGTGCTGAGCCCAGCCTGGTACCCTGGCAGATGCCCTCTTCAGCTGAACCAGAAAAGCCTTCAGACCTGATGGAAAATGTGGATTTGCTTCTCTAGGTTCATCTCCTACCACCTCCAATTCCTCTTCTGCTTACTACTCAGACTCCTTGATCCAGGCAGACAGTACTGTGTGTTCCATAAACAGACATGGCAGTGTTGAGGCTCTGTGCCCAGGCACACGCTGTCTGTGGGCACAATTTCCATTTCCTAATTTCTACTCTTTTCTTCTTTCTTAGTAACAGGTATCCTTTTAGTACAGGCTTATAGACTATCCCCTCTCTCACTGGTCACACCCCTGAGACTTCTGAGCGGGACTTCTAAGAAAGCAATCTGCTCTTGCTGGGCTTTCTCCCTTCTCTCGGCATCTTGTCAGGAAGGAAGATATGAATGGTTGGAGCTTCACAGCCACCAAGGATCTCAGGAATGGAATCCACGTGTTAAGGAGAGTGGAGCAGGGCGATGAAGGGGCTTGGATCCCTGTTGACACTGGGAGTTGCTGTAACTGTTCAGGACTGCCTATGTCTGGACTTTTTCTTTTAACAAGAAAGAAGCAAACTTTAACCTTGTTTAAGCAAATGTGGTCTATATCAGCAATTGACTGCAATTCCTAATTGATGCACTGGTCTCTCTCTCTCTGAAATCCATGTCCTTCTTCTACCCTTGGCTTGGCCAATGCCTGTTTATCCTTAAAAAATCAGCCCAAGCAGTACTTCCTTCAGGAAGTCTTTTCTGAATCCCTGGTTGTACTCTGAGAGAATCCTGTGAGTTGCAGAGCACGTATCACCCTGCACTCAGTTGTTGAGCCCTTGAGCCTGCCAACTCCTTGATGGCAAAAAACACAGCTTACTTGACTTTGTGGTCCCAATTCCTAGCCCGGTGCCTGACACAGTGGCAAGTCAGTAGATGTTTAGTAAATGAATTAAATGAAAAGAAAATCCAGATGCCAATCACTGGCACTCATCTATTGATTTATCTTGGCTTTTAAGGCTGTTTGATTCAAAGGACATAAGAGGAAGATTATCGTTGAGAAACAAGGCCTTTCTTTTCTTTATTGCTGATCCAAACACAGTCCCTGCATACAGTAAGCATCTGGGGCAGAGGCCTGCTCTGAGGACCTGCCGCATTAAGGCTGTACCTTTCTAGCTACTGCCCTGCATTCAGGTTCTGTCGGACTGTCAGGCTGGGCAGGGGGGTGGATCACACATGCCCCAGGCAAGAAGGGACTGCAGCTTCCATTTCTACATCTGAAGGAAAGGCCAACAGTTCCTTATTAGAAGGACGAGGGAAGGGAATTAATATTTATTGGGCAACTGCCGAGTGTCATACACTGAATTAGGTTCACAGTCGTGCCTGTTGCCTTAGTTAATCCTCACAATCTTTTTATGCAATGGTTGTTTTTAGTCTCACTTTTCCGATAAGGAAATGAAGGCTCAGAGAGGTTAAAAAAATTATCCAAGGTCATTTGCTAAGTACAGAAGCCAGACTTGAACCCAGTCCTGCATAAATGCAGAGCCCAGCTCTCGTCACCAACCAGTGGGCTGAACAGTCACTGACCTCCAGGAGAGTGGCACTCCCAGATGTCTAAGAGGTTTCTGGAGCCTTGACCCAGGGAGTGGGAGGCCCATTAGGGGCTGGGTGGGGGTGAGGAAGGCAGGATGAGAAAGGCCAGAAGTAGACCTGGGAGAGGAAGTATCCATTTTCCTGCTGGCCCTGTCTGCTCTGCTCTTGGGCTGAGGGGTGATGTGACAGTAGAGAGAAAGAAAGTCGTTAAGAAAGCCAAGACTCCCCCAACCCCCACACAGATCTGTCCAAGCTCTCTTCTCAATGATTCCATGCTGAGCACTCCAGTCAGTGGTGTTCTGGGCTCATTACCCTCTTCTTTGTTGGTTGCTCAGCATGAGCCCAGCAGTGGGGAACTCATCACCACCTCCCCCATCGACTGGGAGAGCCACTGCCGTAACCCACTCTCTTGGGCCTGATTCTGGAGGTGGTCAAGCTAGAGCACCTCCTTGGTGTGTGAGTCTAGTAGGGTGTGGGTGGTGGAGAAGGTAAGATGAAGGACAAGGTTAGCCTGGCACACCTTCCTGCCCGCCTGTCTCCCAAGCCCGATTGAATCTGTCTTTTTAGTCTTCTGACCAAAACAAAATCCTTCCGGCTTCCCCAACTGAAAACTAAGTTTATAATTGAAAAGCCCAAAGAATCTATTGCTGTGGAGATGAGGAAATTTAAAACTCATAACCATCCTGCAGGCCAATAGATCAGGCAGATATCCATCCTATTAGAATAACTCTCCACTGCAGATATCCATTTTATTAAAGTAAATGGTTAAGAAAGCCTGTCCCCACACCACAGAGATGCTGTGTATGGTTTTCTGCTCACCTTTCTGCGTACATTCATCAGCCCATTTTGTCTCCTCGGCTGAAATCGGCCTCAGAATTATAAGCTGCCAAGAAGCAGCAGAAGTTTTAAATTAAGCATTCATGGGTGTAGGTGAGCTTGGGAAATGATGGTGGGTTGAGAGGCGGGCAGGGAAGATTTAGTGTCTCCTGTGTCGGGGAGAAGCTGAGACTCAGTAACCAGTTTGGATCCAGCCTGGGATGGGGGAGTCTGGGAGAAGAGGGTGAGGAAAGAGGGCTAGGAAGGAGGAATTTAAAAGCTCTCTGGTCAAAGGGCCAGACACGCTGCATGACAAAATGAAAATTATTGGAGACTCTGAACTGCTGCTGATGCCAACCTCCGTGCAAGGCATAAATATCTGCTGTGGAGAACAGTGTACGTGCGAGGCGGGGACCGTGGGGGGACAGCAGGCCAGGTGCTGGGGCCTCCTTCTGCTTCCCCTCCGGCATTTCTGGGTCCCCTGACTCCACCTCGTGCACCTAGTTCTGGGTCGCTGTGCTTAGGCGCTCTGTTTTGTCTGACTCTTTGCGACCTCATGGACTATAGCTCGCCAGGCTCCTCTGTCTGTGGGGATTCTCCAGGCCACAATAGTGGGTTGCCATGCCCTCCTCCAAGGGATCTTCCCAACCCAGGGATTGAACCCAGGTCTCCCGCATTGCAAGTGGATTCTTTACTGTGTGAGTCACCAGGGAAGCCCAATAACTGGAGTAGGTAGCCTATCCCTTCTCCAGGGGATCTTCCCAACCCAGGAATTGAACCAGGGTCTCCTGCATTGCAGGCGGGTTCTTTACTAGCTGAGCTACCAGGGAAGCCCCAGTTCTGGGTTACCAGGCACTTACACCCCAGGTACGTGACAGCAGGGGCTATAATCTAAAGGTCTGTCTTGAGGTCAGTTTGTACGAGGAGGTAAAATCGCCTCTCTCCAGCCCCTGTCTTATTGCCCCTGGAGTGGTCAACGGAGCCTGAACTAGGATGTATATGCTGCTGCTTTGCTGCTGCCATGACTGACCGTGGCGGAGGCCACTCACTGGGCCCCAGGAAGGAGGCCCAGGGGGACCGCAGATGACTTACTGACAGTGGCCTTAATGGTGCTCAGTGGTGCAGGGAAGACGGGCAGCAGCCGGCCCAGCTCTCCGGGGGCCTGCCCCCTGCACCAGCCATTCCCATTACCTTAGTTTATTTTCTTTTATTGCAGAGCGGCTCCTGCGTGTGGGCGATAAAGCTCTGACTGCTGTTCTCTCCAGGCCTGGGGTCGGGGAGCACTTGGCTAGCTGAAGTAGAGCAGCTCTGGCTTCTCCCTAGGCTCCCCATCCTCTGCTGGCGGGCTTTGCAACCCTCCCCCTCCCCAAATCCCTCATTTTTCTCAGTCACTCTGCTCCATCCTCTTGGTCCTGGGCATACCTCCTTCCACTGCCATCCAGACATCCCACTTCTGTCTTTTGAAGAATTTCCTGTGCCACAGTCTTCTGCTACTGGGAAGGCAGTAAAAAATATATATTGCCTTCTAAAGTGACTGACTTCCTGCAACCACTTCCTTTGACACCTGTGAGTCATTCAGACCCCTGATGGGAGGGCAGGAAAGAGGGAGAAGTGCCCTGGGACAGAGGTGGGGAGCAGGGCAGAGTTCTCCACTTAAGGGCCAGCAGCCCTGGGAAATGGCAGTGCTGGAGTGGCAGGGGCTACAAGGGTCTTTTTGAAGTTTCAGGTACTGGCTTGTACAGGGTAAAAGAGGCGTTAGGGAGGACAAGGAGAAGCTGCTAGCTGGCTTCCTGCCAAGACACAGGGTGACAGCGCAGCCCCAAGTGGTTTACAAACACAGAACCTTTGCTAAAACTTGCCCTTAACAATCTGAAAGCCTTAAAACCCCATAATTGCCTCTCTAATGAGAGCTTTTAAGGAGACCCTTCCCCACCAATTGTCTACAACTCTGCTCAAAACATATCTGCAAAATTTTAAATCCGATCCATTTGATTTACGCTCTATTTCTATGTCAATCAATTCAAGGTAACTGCGGGTCAGTTCTGTATGCATGAGACCCGCGCTGCCCAGACAGCGGCCACCAGCTCTGAACTGGAAGTTCCTAAACGTAGGGGCTGGGGTCGGTCTCTTCACATCATTTCACTGACTATAAATCTCCTGCCCCAGGGGACCCATCACTGTAACTCTGAAGTTGCAGGGGAATGGTTTTCGGGGCCCAAAGTGGGGTGGGATATAAGGCTGGCATTCCAGGCACAGCCCATCGGGCCAGGCTTTGGACAAGGAGATGGATTTCGTCTGATTTCCCTTGACGGACGAGTGGTGTTCAGCAAACAGCCAGGCGTGCGCTGTCACTCTGATGCTGAGCTCTGACAGGCATCGATCAGGCTGCAGTGTGAGCATGCAGACACATACATAGACCTCGTCAGCATCTCAGCTTGGAAGACAGTTCTGCCTGGCGCCAGGATGGCCACGCCCCCCTTGGGGGCTGGTGCTGCAGAGCAGACTATGCCAATGAGGGAGAGGAGGCAGAAGGGAGCCTCCTCAAAATGCCCATTCTTGGGTGGGAAGATAAGCAAAAAGGGGTACTAGGTGAAGGCTGGTATAAATGGCCCAGCAAGGCAAAAGCAGAAGAGAGGGTAAGCTGACATTCCTAGTCTCCTCCCCCGCTCCCCTGCCCAGCAGCTCCCCTGTATCTGATGCTGCCCACAGAAATTACAGAACACCCCATCTGAACCAAAGGTCATCCCTATCTCCTCCCCAATCCAGACGTCTTCCTCACGCTCCCAGGAGATGGTCCGCTTCTTGCAAAATATTCCCTAACAGGGAACTCTCTAAAAAGAGTCCATTCCACTATTTAGAAGTCATCTTTCAAGTTCAACCTGTACTTCCTCTTATTTGTAGTCTGGAGCAATTTGGAACAAGTCTGATCCCTTTTTCTTACTTACCTGTGGATAGTTTTGGGAAGGCTCCCTGAGTGCAAATACCTCTCGGCTCTAAAGGCTGCTCTAAGAAGCAGGTGAGAAAAGAGTCAGGTGTGAGTGACCAGCATGGTGTGTAGCAAGCCCCCCAAAAGTGTCTGCTCCCTGCCTGTGACAGCCATTCATATTCTGTTTCTTCACTTCTATTACTCTCTGAACCTGGATCCCACCCACCCTCTACACCACCTGGTCTCTTCTTAGGACTGCTCCTCAACTTACAAAAAAATGCTCTAAAAACTGAACACAGAATCCCAGAAGTTGCTTAAGCACATCCAAATAATCACCTCGTTTGATCTATACTGTTCTCTGTTGCAGCCATTTTCATCAATCATTTCATACTGTTGTTAGTACACCGTCTGTAGTAAACAAAATGCCCTGGGGTAATTTTCAAATGAACTGCCATCAAGATAGGTCACCTTCATCTCGTAATTGTGTAACTGATTTTTTTTCCCTTTGAACTTAAAAAAGCACTCTGTATTTGTTACAACTGGTAAATTACATTTCACCTTGTAAGTTGCAGCCCATCTTTCTCCATACTTGTAAGAAATTTTGAACCTTGCTTTTCTGTCCTAGCAGAACACAACCATGTGCATCTCAAATGTGATTAAGTCGGCCTGCAGGGCTTTCCCCTAAATCTTAGGAAAGGCTGACAGACCCAAGAGCAGAAACAGAAACTTGCACTGTGGTTCCAAGATGCTCCGTAAGTAAGGATTTGGTGAATACACTTGGGCTTTCCAGGTGGCACAATGGTAAAGAATCTGTCTGCAATGCAGGAGGCGTGGTTTCTGTCCCTGGTTCAGGAAGATTCCCTGGAGAAGGAAATGGCAACTCACTCCAGCATTCTTGCCTGGAGAATTCCATGGACTGAGGAGCCTGGTGAGCTACAGTCTGCCATGGGGTTGCGAAGAGTCAGACACGACTGAGTGACTGAGAATGCATGCACAAATATGGTTGAGAACCCTATGGTGGGAGCCTGTGGGAAGCCCTGGAGGCAGAGCACACCAGGCAGAACCAGGGAAGGACCAGGTCTGAATACTACCCTCTGGAAGCTTTCCTATTTAGCTTTCAGGTGAGTGAAGCTACTGCCTTTTACATGGACCCAGAGGTGGATCTGGGGTACAAGTCTACATTAAAAATGGAGATGAAGCAGAGAAGAGCTTAGAAACATCTCAGCAATGATGCTCTTCCTCAGCTCGGGAGGGCTGACTTGGCTCTGTCCCTTCCCAGGGCCCCTCATATCGGCAGCTCTGCCTATCTTCTTGGAACACTGGTTCTCTCAGATAATTATAGGAACTCTCTGGGGAGGACTGGCTGGGCCACAGGTAGATGGCTGTGGGAATGCAGAAAAGGAACTTGGCAGTGGCATAGAAAGTGGATTTGCAGGCGACATGATGAATGGAAGAGGGACTTGGGCCCAAAGACCAGGGGGAAATGGTATGAGAGAGGACCAAAAAAAAAAAAAAATTGAGCCAGGAACTGGAGGCTGAAATAGACTTTTGTTCTAAGTCTGTTCCCATGGCATCTGAGGGGCACGTAGGACTCTCCCCGAGTCCAGCTCCCTGGATGTTACATGGCTATAAGGTCCTGTTTCTGGATGGTTTGGTAGCAACGATCTCCTTGCTATGATGCAGTAATTGAACCGCTCAAGTCAGTGAATGAAAAACTTGCAGAGGCCTTTTCTCCAGGTGAGGGTGGCTTATGGGGATGGATGGGGGGAGGGGGAAGAAGGTGAGGTATGAGTAATCTCATTCTGCTTTTCTCTTCAGGATCTGCTGGATCACTCTGACTCAATCTGTCTAAACATGATATTAAAATGTCTTTCTAAAGATCGTCAGAAAACAGTGGTTTTTGTAAACATTGTCTATCTCCTTGCTGCTGCTGCTAAATTGCTTCAGTCATGTGCGACCCCATAGACGGCAGCCCACCAGGCTCCCCCGTCCCTGGGATTCTCCAGGCAAGATCACTGGAGTGGGTTGCCATTTCCTTCTCCAATGCGTGAAAGTGAAAAGTGAATGTGAAGTTGCCCAGTCATGTCCGACTCTTCGCGAACCCATGGACTGCAGCCCACCAGGTTCCTCCGTCCATGGGGTTTTCCAGGCAAGAGTACTGGAGTCGGGTGCCACTGCCTTCTCCATCTGTCTCCTTAGGGCATTCAAATAGAAGAACCCTCCACATACAGAAAAGAGGAAAGAGAAAGAAAAGAGTGAAAACTGGATAAACATCTCTTTCTGTTCATGCCTCTCTCACACACACAGGCACACTAGCTCTTGATTCAGCCTTCTCATGAAGATGGGCTGGGACCAACCATGTGGTACCCGAGGCTATCTATCTGGGATAGAGGTGTCCCTGAGGTTAATCCTTCTGGATAATACAGAATGCAGTGCTCTCTGGCAAGCCTTCCCCTATGTGTGTGTTTACCGTGGCCTCTCTGGTTTTAGTAAAGCTTTCTTTCGATGACCCTAAGACATTGGGGCAGAATCTCTTTCACCTTCACATCACTTCCAGAGAAGCACTGTTTCCCTGACTTATCCTCTCTCTTCCTGCACTCCAGGGCTCTTGGGTGACTTTCCTGTCATAACTCTTTTTACTAATATCACCCCAATTTTATGGAAGAGGAAACTAAAGGTTGATGAGTTAAGTGCTTCTCTGTAAGGCCATGTAGCCAGTATGTGACGGGGCTGGAATTCAAAAGTGGGCCTCTGATTCCTAAGGCCTCATTGCCAACAACCACACCATCCTATTGTACTAACATGGGGTCAGGCGGGACGCTCTGGCCTCCTGGTCTTTACAGGAAGTCAAGAGGAAGAGGGTGGTTGGAACCATGGTGGACCCAAGAGGGAACAGGAGGAAAAGGGGAACTGACAGGCCTTGTGTCGGGATGGCAACTGAAGAGAAACCTGTCCTCCTTGGAAGGCCTCAGAGGAACAGGGGAGCTTGGGGAAGTGAGTGGCTGTGAGAGGAAGGGCCAGGGAGAGTGAGGGGGGAGATGACAGGCCACAGCAGCCGGGCCTTGTTTCTTCTATCCAGAGAGGAAACAGAAGACCTTCGGGGGACGAGGCACAGCGACAGATCAATCACTGAGCCCTCCACGGTGCCGGGAAACTCAGACCTGGAGGGGAAGATGGAATGAAAAGCTCTGGGGCTTGAAATGATGCCAGATCTGCTGGTGTTAGGGCAGCAGAGAAAAAGCGGTAAAGAGAAAAAACTGGGGAGGGCATAGACTTACAAGGAAAGGTTTCTGGCCCCAATTCTACCCCCAGGAAGGCTATGCAGTGGAAATCCCTTAAGCTGCCTGAAAGCTCTGCTTTGCGGTGTGGTTAACCTCTCCAGGGTCTCTGGTGGACAGAAAGATGGACATAAAAGTACCCACGTGGACAGCTGGAAGACTGCGAACCAGAGTGCATCCTGACTATCGGGCCAAGCCAGAGGGCAGAGGGGACATGCTTCGGAGCGACAAATACTGTACATGGAGAATGAAAGATCTCTTATAGCAGCAGAGATGATACACACACACACTCATGTTACTCCCTCGAACAACTTCCTGTTCTTGCCCCCAGGGGGCTTCCCTGGTGGCTCAGTGGTAAAGAATCTGCCTGCTAATGCACAAGACTTGGGTTCGATCCTTGGGTTGGAAAGATCCCCTGGAGGAGGAAATGGCAATCCACTCCTATATTCTTGCCTGGGAAATCCCAAGGACACAGGAGCCTGGCGTGCCACAGTTCATGGGGTTGCAAAAGAGTCAGACAAGACTTATTGACTCAACAACAACAACAACTTGCCCCACAAACCAAAAATTAGTCCCGGAAGCTCTCTCCTCCAGCCGTAGAGGAACAGGTCAGCCCCTGGGAGCTGTTTTAGTCGGTGACACCTTCTCTCCTTTCCTCCGTTCCCGAGGCTGTTACCAAACAGCCTGTGTGTGTTTCCCCAGTTCATCCCACTCTTTCCAATCAGCGCTAATTGAACCACTTAACTCAAAGACAATAACATTTGCCGTTTCAAACTGTTAAGAAAAGTGTCTCGTTCTGTAGAAGGCCTACTCCAGGGACGTCAGCGCAGGCTCACACACAAACATGCCCACAAGGCACACTCAGCGTGTAAACATGCAGACAACTAACAGCTCCAGGAAAAATGCTGTAAAAGCATGGTCAGCAAGTGTCAGCCTGTCCTTCACCACGAGGTTGCCCGAACTATGTGGGGCGGGGCGGGGGGGGGGGGGAATCACCACTGGCTCCACCTCAGGGTTGGGGAATTACAGCTGCGGTCCCATCCCGGTGCACCCAGAGCTTCTGCTGCCTGTGTTCTCTGAGGTCCCGAGACGAACAGGAAAGGAGAGAAGCACAGCCCCCAGGCCCCACCACACTTGACAGCCAGAATCTTTCTAGGGGAGGTAAGAGAGGAGGAGATAGAAGGCGTGCTCTTTCCAAACCCTCTGGGGTGGGGGCGGGTCTCCTCATCTTCTGTCATAAAGACGCCCGCCAGCAACCCTGTCACATTGAGAGGTGAATGGGGGCACAAAGGTTGACATGATGTGAAAGAGCATCCTCTCTTTCAGCTTCAAGACCAGCCCTGGAAGGCCCCAGTAATGAGAGAGGGCTCAGAAGAAGCAGAGCTGCAGGCAAGGGCGAGGGCCTGGAGACATGCCAGGAAGAGAGAGGACCAGAGCAACAGGGAGAAGGGGTCAAACAGGACCCTCGAGGAAAGGGGAAAGAGATGGGGAGGAGAGGGTGGAGGAGGGGTGGGTGGGCGAGTGACCCCAGACCTGTTTCCACACTGTGAGCGGATGGAGGATGGTGTGCTTTCAGAGACGCTCCAGTGACTAAGACTCCACGCTCCCAAGGCAGACGGCCCGGGTTTGATCCCCGGTCAGGGAACTAGATCTCATATGCTGCAGCTGAAAGTTTGAGTGCTGCAATGAAAGATTCTGCATGCCACAACCAAGACCTGGCGCAGCGGAATAAATAAATAATAAGTAAATGAATAAATAAATAATAAGTAAATATTTTTTTAAAAAAGGGAAAATAGCTCAGGGTAGGAGGTTCTCATTTCATCTCTGCTGCTAGCTGTATGACTTTATGGTAAATCACTTAACTTCACTGGATTTGTGATTTCATTTGGCAGTGAGGGGTGGGATTAGACTTCTGAACACTCTCATTCCAACTCTTGGCTCTGCACCCTGAAGGTGTGTTCCTCTCCTGCTGGGACTAGGGCCAAAACTACTCTGGTGCAGACCCTTGTCTTCTGATTTTAGGGCTCTGCTCCCCTATTTGTCTCTGAGCTCTGGGGCTCTGCCAAGAGGGGTTGCCACTAGATTCCAAAACTGATGTCTTCCCTGCTTAAGTCCCATTGAGTAACATCAAGCCTCATCAGTTTACCCAGTAGTTGATGGGTCCCCAAGAACAGATGAGATGCTGTCAGAAAGGAGACAGGCAAATGCTAGCCTGACCTTTAAAAAGGGAAAAAAGCATGGAGCAAAGAAAAGGAAAGATGGTAAAGTCCATGAACCGCAGGTAAGAGAGCTTAAATCTGTCCTGGACCAAATCCCAGAAGCAGCGGTTGAAATGCAGTTTGTGAGTTCTTAGAAAGAAGTGATTATTAAGAGATGACATGTTCATGAAAACTAAGTCAGGTTTAACCTCATTCCCTTTGCAGGTAGGGTCACTCAGCTGTAAAATGAAGTGTCTATCATTACCCTGCTTTTTTCCAAGGGACTGAATTATTTTAGGTGGGGCAGTGACAGGACACTGAATGACAATCACAAACCAGGTCAAGGAAAAAGTCTTGGTTTACTGCTAATCTGCTTTTAGCATCTCTAACAAAAACAGAGCGAACCTCAGGCTCGGAGCCTCGCAGGCAAAGAGGAGTTGGCCAGAATTCACTAACATTGGCCTGCAATTTCTGTATTTATTTTTAAAATTTCGTTTCATTTATGACAAGTGATGTGCTTCCATTTTAAAAAGTTCCTTTTAAAGTAGTTTCAGAAAGAACAGGGTGATTTAAAAAAAATATGAAGGAGATAACAGTATAGAGGATATCTGGACTTGGCAACAGCACATAGATGGTATAATGGGCACCTGAAGTTCGGGAGATCCGGCTGTAAATTAAATGCAGCTGGCCAACAGCAGGGCTGGAACCACTTGGTGGCACTTCGGCTGCCTGAATCCAGTCACCGGCTGTGGGAAGGTCTGATGGCTGCCACTCAACAGCCATTTTCCCTTCTCCCTGCTGGCAAGTCTCTCCCCTTTTTCCCTGTGATATCTGAGTGTGACTCAGGAAAACACAAACTGATCTACGCTACTTTTTGTGCCCTGGGACTTGCTGACAGTCGAGGGAAAACTATGCACTTCTTCATAGAATAATATTTTTGGATACATTAATTAAAACACATAGGATGACAAAGGAAATGAATTACACCAAAAGTTATTAAAATAAAAAAAAAACCCACCCACGTCAGGATTTAGTCAATATATGTACTTCTTCATTAACGCACCAAATAACAAGATTGAGCAATAGGTCTGACATCTAAAATCTCAAGGCAGTGGTAAGAGTCAATACAATGTTGAAATTCCTGCAACTACTGCAACATGATATAAAATTACTTGTGATTTCCATTGGTGATAAAATCATAGGTACACTAGTTTTAGTATGATTTTTGGCTTACATTCACATTCAAAGGACATGTTAACTTTGAGTTAGAGGTTAATAAAAATAGAGAGATAATTTTCTCCCATCCAAATTCATGGACCCTTTGAGTACCTGGTCTCTGTCCATCACTGGGGCTAGGAAGCAAAGTTCTCTTTCCTGGTCCCACAGTTTCATACTGTTGTCCAAATCTGGACAGTGAGATAGGAGAGGAAGTCAGGTGAGAGGCCTGTGGGGAAGGACTTCTTTGCTTTTAAAAAGAGATGCAGAAATAAGACACTGCTGCTTCTCCTGACTTTGGAGATTGGTGTGTGGGCATGCAATGCCTGGCGCTATGGCAACCATCTTGCAGCCAAGAAAGAACTGTGGTCACGCTAAGGGAATGGCTCAATAGAGAAGAGGAAAAGAACTAAGGTACCTGAGGCTGACCTGGGGCCACATCTCAGTTAAACTAACCCACCCTGGAGCTACCCTACTTTGGGCTGACCTTCCATGGGAGGTCGGTCTCCAGCATAGATAGTCTGTTACTTGCAGCACGAGACACCTATGGCCCGAAGTGACCTATGTGCCTTTCCCATAGTTAATGTGTCTTCTCTAATCTCCATGACAAAACTAGCATTCCCTAACGTTTCTGAGTCACAGAGTTGCTCTGTGTCCCAAACCCATCCCTGTCATTTTCCCCCCCCAGTCTCTCAGGGTCCTCAGTGCACAACTGAAGAGATGCCATCTAATGAGAACTGACAAGGTGGAGGCCATAGGAATGGCTGATGCCAGGGGAGCTCTTGGTAAAGGGTGCCACCCAGAGCATCAGCTCAGGGCTCTATTCTGGTGCAACAACAGGGGTGGGAAGAGGAGGAGTCAGGGTTCAGGAAAAGTCAGTCTAGAAAAGAGGGCAAAGTGGAGTAGGAAAGCCAAGATATGAAGAGAATATCTAGGCTTCCAGATTCATAACTGGTACTGTTCAAATATCAGGACTGACACCACACCAGTTCTCTACATGAGATCCCTTTTCTTCCCCGCCCCCCAGCCCCCATCAGTCCATCTCTGCCTCTAGCTTCCAATCTATTGAGGTATACATTTCTCAACGCATAGTCACAAATCTGATAGAAAGCTTGCAGAAGACATCAGACAGGCTGTATAATCTCTGCTAATCCTGTAATCAGAAGCTAAACCCAGGACACAAGTAGATTTTCAAAGTAAGGCTTTTAGAAACTCAAATGGCATTAGCAGGCCACAGAGACCAATGTATGCAGCGACTGAGTGAGACCCATCAATCCAGAAGCAGATTTGTTCCTTCTACTCCATGTGAGCCCTGGGGAAAAAGAAAGGACTGAAGGGGAAAGGGCTGTTATACCTGAGGACGACAGCAAGGCCATCCCAAGACCCTTGTCGAAGGCTCTCTTAAATGATAAGTTTGGGAGGAGTGAGAAGAAGAAGGGAAGATCAGCCCATTCCTTATTTTAAGCCCCCTTTTATTATCTTCTTTGGGAGAAAAACAACGAATGATTTCAGCAAGGCAAGAACAGGGAAGGTGTATAAAAACAAGCACACTGTACATGCACAGGGCCCGTGCAGAATATTCCTTCGTAACCAGCTTTTAAGTCACTGGTTTCGGAGTCTCTGCTCACACCTGACCTGCTCTAGGGGACAAAGGCCTCTGAAACAGGCAGGGCTGTACTTGTCCACAAAGCTTGTCTCATCGGGAGCCTGCCCGTCCCTTGGTGGCTGGGGTCTGAACAAATCTTTCTGTGCTACCCATCAGGGCCGCACAGCTCCTTGATGGCGCTGTGTGGAGAAGTGATTAACACAGCAACCCCAAGTGCCACAGGCCCCAGTGAGGCGGAGTGGCCCTGGAGACAGGAGGTGGCCTGGAAATACTTCACTGGTTTTCCTGTCCATGAATCCCCACGTGACAGCACTGAGTCTGTGGGTGAGTCGCTCTGTGGGGCCACGTCCCTGTTCCTTTTGGGGACCAAATGTTCCTCAGGATAAGCTGAGTTGGAGCCGGTGCAGGAGACCCTATTCTGTTAGCTTTGGTCCCTGACACAGCCCCTCTCAGGCTCACAGCCCTTCCTAGGGTTTTTTTTTTTTAAAGAAAAAGATTTTACAAGTTGTCTGGTTACACCGTCATATTTAATGGGCACCCTTTAGAAGAGCTGCAAAATTTAGTATAAGTACAATGTTTAGAACAAGTACAATTATTTCAGCAGACTAATATGGGGAAACCATGTATTTTGACATTTGACCATCAGGCAGTTGACCATCAGGCCCTTGATCAGTATCTTATAAAACAAGACGAAGGGATTTCTAACCCTGGCAAAGGTGGAACCAGAATGAGAAACCCAGGGACACTGAAATACGGGGAGACAGGCGCAGCTCTGAGATGGACCACATGATGGGCCAAAGCTCAGCCATCCTTTCGGCTTCTCTCACAAACTAACGCAGCCGAACAGAGATATATATGTCAGACCCCTCCCAAAGACTGAGAAACCCCCAACCCTCCGTGTGCCAGTACCACTGTCCTCCAGGCTCACATGTGAGTCTTAAGAAAAATCCCTCAACACCTACTGAATTCTACTCCTTCCTAGAAAACAGTGTTTAACAAGAATGGTCTTATTCACTGAAGCAAGCTAGTGAAGGTTACGTGTTTAGAAAACTCATTAATAACAAATACCATTCTTAAAGAGACAGACTCGGAAGAAGAGAGGAGCTGGCAGGAAGCCCATCCCTTAGGCTGCCCTGAACATGGGGCAGGCTGGCGGATGGTGGTGCTGAAGGCCAGAGGCAGGCCTGACCTCCGATCATGGCAGGAGTTCCTCTTAGTCTCAGTTTGATGAAGGCATTTACCCGGTAGCTCCTGGGGGTACAGGGCAGAGGGTCTCATTTATGTCCTTTTACAGACAGTGGGAGCAAAAGACTGCTTTAATTGGTTAGGAAATCAGAAGGCTCAGGCCAACAGAGGGTCCTGCCCTTTGTTGGGCAGGGCCCTACTAGAATAGAGTGTTGGACACAGGCCCCATCTTCTTCTTGGAGGTTTCCGCTAGAGGGAAGAATCAGAATGCCCCTGACTTGTTGGCTGGATGGTCTTTTCATATTCACCTCTGTCTCTTTTTCACTCACTGGCTTGTGTGCACACATGGCCTTTAATGGATGCCATGGACTGGCATTGGGAAGCAGACTGTCAGATGCCAGGACATGAAAGATGGAGATGAAGCTGCTCTGTGCCTGGGATCCCAAGACGGTCTCCCCTTGGGGGGCGATCCCCAAGGGCTTGGAGCCAGCTCCACAGCACCACCATGTCACTGGGCCATAGAGGCCAGTTGAGGGGTGGGTGGGGAAGCGGGGAGAGAGGGTGTCCAGCCCAGAGACCGCTCACTTACACAAAGAATCCTTTCAGAGTTATTGGCTGGCAGGGCTCCTCTCAGACTTTTTTTTTTTTTTTAAGGGCTTGTGCACTGAATACAAATCAAGCAGCTTCACTGGGCTGTCACACAAACTGGCCCCAGACACCAAGACAGTGATACAGAACGGGGGCTCCTCTAGCCAGGTGGCCAGTGTCCAGGCATCACTGTAGGAGATGCCCAGATCCCCAACTGGTGGTCCCACAGAAGCAGGTCCTCAGCACCTCTTATCAGAAGCAGAGCCATTTCAGTCTGGTGTCCTTCAGAAAAACAGTTTCAAGTAGACCAACAGATAGGTTCCCAAGAGCACGCTGCTTAGCATTCCTGGCTGGTAGTGAGGAAAAACGGAAAAGACAGGGATTCTCGGCCAAGGGGCGGGGGTGGGGGGTGGGTAGCCTTCTAGGGTAAAGGAGAATGAGGTAGTCCTGTTACCCTTGTGTAAAAACAAACAAATCTACCTATCCATTGTGGCCAAATTCAGAACTGCGTGTGAGAGAGGCCAGATGTGAAACACAGGGAGAGAGTATGGCTATGATGGACAGGTAAACCAACCAACCAGCGGGGGAATTCTAATTCTTTCCTCTACATCTGCTAGAGGAGCTGAAGGGCCTAGCTTCCCTTACTTCAATTCACTCAGCTCTAGTTCCTCCAGATATAAAGGTGATTTCCACTGAAGTATGTGCAGCCAGAATTGTATCTAAAACCACAGATTAGGAGCTGGCTGGGGGCTGGAGAGATTTCACTCCTCAACAGGCTAGTGCAATGAAAAAGGAAGGCAGCCTCCAGGAACCTGGGTGTCAGTCAACCCACCCACCAGTCGCTCCATGACTCACAGGGAAGCCAGTGGTGTGGGCTCCAGGTGAGGCTTCTAGGGCAAGAGCCTGGCCTTTGGCTGAAGGAGGGGTGGGCTGAGGATGGTCACCACAGCCACCGAGACAAAATTCGAGCCCGCATTTTCATTCTCATTTGGGATCCTCCAAGTCTCCCTCAGAAACTCCTTAGAGGAGACAAGGCCAGTGCTGGACGATGAGCCGAGGCCATAGCGACAGCAAGGAAGAGAGCCTGAGCTATAGCTGAAGCTGACAGAACAAAACTGGAAACAATTCATGAGCTGCGGGAGGCAGCTTGACGGCCAAAGATGCTGATCCACAAAGAAACTAAACAATAGATCGAGAAGCCTGGCAGAGAGAAGTAGTGCCAGCTTGGCACTACTCTATGAACTGGGAGGATTAGAATGGCTGGGAGGCCATCGAACACCTACAAGACACAGAGGAAAAGGACAACAGGTTGCAAGCCAAACTGAACAGATTAAAAACACAGAAAATGTTCCAAATTGAGTCTGTTTCTTAAATTCAGTCAGAAATATTCGAGGGTAAGTATAGAAAGTGTGTTCCCATTTTGTTCACTCTCTCTAACTATAAGGTATCCTCTGAAGCAGGGAGCTGCTTGCTCCACAAGGGGCCCTAGAATATTCCTCGGAGAACAGACCTAAGCCATGTGACTGTTTTTTAAATTCTGCGATACACCCATGGTCAAGGAAAATGGAGTCACAATATGAGAAGAATCATCTTTCCTCAAGGCAAAAGGGACAGAAAGTCAATAGCAAAGCTGGAGAAGGACCCAGGTGGCCAAGCTCCCAGTCAGACTCTCCACACAGCTGTCTGCTCCCCTCTCCATCCCCCCTAGTGTTTTAAATTAAGAGTCTGTGGATGGAATTATTGGTTCTTTAGCCACACAAAATCTGGGGACTGACAGCTCATAGAGATAAGGACCCTGGGCAGAACCTCTGGGCTCCTCTCGTGGCCCAGCCGGGTGCCCACCAACTGCACTATAGCTCCGGCGCTCAGTGGGATATTTATAGCTGCCTTTAAATTTACCCGACTCTCCATAAAGCGAGGTAATGGGACACCCTTTACTGCTGCTCGTGGTGATTGTCCTAACATTCTTTAATTAGCAAAAAGCGTTGGCACAGCCACTTTCAAAGCATTTGATATTACGGTCCTGGTGTTCCCTATTTCAGGCTCAACAGCCCTCACTCCCTTTGGAGAAAATGCACTTTAGCAAATTTGAAAATGACAGGCACATGCGTCCATGAGCACAAAGAAGCGTATCTGTGTACCTACACTCATGCTTCTGCTCATGCTTCACACACCCACAACTGCCAAGAGCCCATGAGCCTCGATGATACTTCCATGAAACTCCTGCTCATCAATCTGTCTTCAAGGGGCTATGAATTTTAAAAACTGAGGACTGATGAAACTTTAAGGTCATTAGGATCTTCCTTAAACTTCCCATTATTAAAAAAAAAACCACAACAAAACAACTGGTCGTTTCACATCTATCTTTTCAAAGATTTATGGAGTAGAGTTAGGGTTCTTGATACACCATTTGAGAGGCCTGAACTCCTATTCACTTGGGCCAAAAAATAGTCCTCTTCCTTCTGAAATAATTAATTCCCCACTATGATCGAGGTGTTGGGCACAAGACGGGGAAGGTCTCTGCTTTTATGGGATGTGCAAGTAAACAAGATAATTTCAGATAATGGTATATCAAATAAGAGAGTAAAATCCAGGGATGTGACTATGATTGGTAGGGCTACTAAAGTAGTCTAAAGACAGGGTAGTCATGGAAAGTCTCAAGAGACCTGCTTAAGAAGAAGGTGACCACCTGAAGGTGTGGGGGAACATTCCAGACAGAACAGAAATGTTATATTTGTGTATAACTGCAGGCATGGACTCTTGGTTAAGGATCCAATTTGTGCTGGAGATACATGAAAAGCCATTTACTCATAACTCTCACCTTAAAGAGGAGAACCAGCTCAAAGTATTCCAAAAGAAAGAAGGGCAGCACAGCTGAAGGGTAGGGGTCATGAAAGATAAAACATGACAGCACAGAAACAGCCAAGGCACAGTGGCTGAGGGCCTGTGGTCCACGGTACACCGTTTGTGGGTGTGTATGTTTGTGTCGTGTGTGTGTGTGTCTTTTTTTGAGGGGGCCCACGTGGCATGTGGGATCTTAGTTCACTGACCAGGGACTGAATCCAAGGCCCCTGCATGAGGAGTGAGGAGTCTTAACCACTGGACAGCCAGGGAAGTCCCTTGGTTGTTATTTGAGTTATGAGGGGGAAGAACACTGGAGCATTCCAAGCAAATCAGTAACATAATCTGACACAGCGTCACAAAGATTGTTTAGGTGGCTGCGGAGAATAGACTTAGAGGGAAAGAGGGAAAAATCTATGTCTTGAATACTTTACTTCTAGTTTTGAGTAAATATTCTGTGATATAAGATGTTAATATAAGAGGAAGCTGGGTGAAGACCACAACCTATAATCTGAGTATGTTTAATCTGTTTCTAAGTCTAAAATTATCTTAAAACTGTTAAAAACAAACAGTGAAAAACATCTGATATCTCAAGTGAAGAACTGGAAGGCCTAAATTAGAGGTAATACCAAAAGCAGAGAAGAAAAAATGAAAGGAAAAAATGAAAGAAAAAAAAAGGATTCTCTCAGAACTGACTTTGGTTAAAAATATTTCCCTTCTATACTAGTTTCCTTATTTTTAACACTACTGCTAGTACTACTGTTACTATTAGCTAAGACTGATGGATTTTCCTGACTTGCTTCTCGTTAGATAATACCACAAAATAAGTACATTTGTCAATCCCACTATACACATGCAGAATCTGAAGCTTAAAGAAGTGACTCGTATACACAGCATATACAAAGTAGACAAATAGAACCATGATTTGAACTCAGGTTCCTCTGATTCCAGAATACTTTCATAATCTCCACTACAGTATAACACCCAGTAGTATGTATGTATGCATACTCTCTCCCGCTTTCATTTAACCTATTTTCTAGGACTCAGTTGGGGGAAATAAAGTGTCTGGGCTTTCACCAACCAAAACATGAATAGATTGAATAAATTTATAACACCACTGTGTATTTGTGTATAACTGCAGGCATGGACTCTTGGTTAAGGATCCAATTGGTGCTAGAGATACTTGAAATGCCATTTACTCGTAACTCTCACTCCCACATCTGCATTTACATTTGCTGGGCTCTGATCTTTAGGCTTTTCTTAAATCTTCAATGAGTATGAAACTCAACATTTCTGTGACTTAGCTACAGTTGAACCAAATTTTGTAGCAGTGCCAAGTGGTATTTCTAATACTACTGGTAAATGCTTCGATGTTTTAAGATCTTTGGGATAAAAACCAATAGGCCATATAAAGAGTGAGAAAAGTATTACAAAGAGGAATCAAGGCAGATTTTGTGAGTTTCTCTGGTCCACCTGCCCCCTTCTCTTGGTCTATGTGACGTTTCCTGTCACACTGACCAAGGGAACCTGCTCCCTGTCCAATGGGAAGATCCAATGGCCACATCACCCATACTTGGCTGCTCTCCTTCCCCCCTCACAAGCACAGGAACACAGAGGACTTACCTGCTGGTGATTAAGATATACCCTCCCCCTTCTCTTCCTAAGTGGCACATCACATTATCACAGTGGTTTAAAATTTGAATGCTGAATAGATTTGAGATTGAAACCAGACTTTGTCACTGCAGCCAGCTGAATGAATCCTAGATAGATAATGCCCATGCCCCAAACCTGTAAACGTTACCCGATGTGAAAGAAGGGTCTTTGCAGATACAATTAAGTTAAGGACAATTAAGTTAAGGGTTTTTGCAGATGCGATTAAGTTAAGGCTCTTGCAATGACACCACCCTTGCTTATCCAGGTGGGCCCTGAATCCAAAGGCAAGTGTCCCTGTAAGTCAGAGGAGGCAGACAGGAGAGGAGGAGTCAACATGACCAAGGAGATGGCTGTGATACAGCCACAAATCAAGGAATAGGATGGTCACTGGGGCTGGAGCAGACAAAAAGCCAGGCACAGATTCCCCCCTAGGCCAGTTGGAGTGAGGCTGGCCCTTCCAGATGTTGCACTTGTAGCCTCCAGAACTGTGAAAAAATTATTTCTGATTTTCTAAACCACAAAATACGTGGTAATTTGTTATGACAGCCTTAAAGTCACTTACTAGCGATAAAGTTACTTACTAGCTCTGTGATCCTGAGAAAGCTTTCTAAATTCATCTGCAAAATGGGGAATCTAATGGTATCCCCATCGCAGAGCTGTTGTGATGATCAACAGGGAAACCAACCAATGCTCCGGGCAATGCTGCCGTCAACATCACTGTTGCCACGCAAAGGCAGTTACAGGGAAGGGTAAACCACAGGGCCTGTGACGGGCTAGTGCACCTCAAGAGTACACTTCCAAGGCTTTTGGCTGGTCCCTTCCAGGCTGTCTGACCACACTGATGATGGTGGTTAGAATGGGCACAAACTGTCTATTCCACAAGAAGCAGTAGTGAGGGCGTTGGGAGGTTTCTCCCTTCCCGCAGACCTGGCAGCTGAAAAGAAATGGTTAAGCCCTAGGAAACTAGCCTCAGAGAAGAGGAAGAGGCTCTTCCATGCTCTAGCTCTTTGCCATTCTTAGTAAGCATCTTGTCTTCTCTAAGGCTTTCTGCAAATCGCTCTGGATGGGACCTGCCAGAAGAAGCTTTCTTGTCTATTTTCTTCCGACATCCTTCTACACAGTTTTTTGGGGAAAGGGACAGTGGTAATTCTAGAACAGCTGTGTCGCCTTGTAGCATCAGGCTTAAGGAATAAAACCCACTGCCTTTATGACTGTGAGTGGTAATGGCATGGCCATGGGCTCACTACAGGATCACAGGCCAGAAAAACAATCTTACTTTTTTGTAATGGTGACTTTATCCATTAAACAGAAACTTCATGACCCGCTGATTCTTGAGAGATATCTATGCAGGTGGGTGGAAGTGAGAGAAAGATGCAAACACACACACACGTTTGTTGCCTTAGGTAGAAGGTGACTGTTTCCTTACAGAGCATTTGTTATATGTCTTGTCACTAATTCAATCAACTGGTGTCTTTCCCTTTGTGAAGGTCAACTTCTGTATTTTTCTTTCCTCCTGTTTTCCAAATCCCTTTTCCTTCTGTGAGTTTTTTCTTTTCTTAGTTAAAATGGCAGCATAAAATGTATAAAAATAGACAAGGTGCTTGAGGAGGGCTTGGCAGTCTGACAGTATTGCAAACAGGAGCCAGAGTTGCAGGGAGTACACATGTGATCTTCCTGCCACGGAGGGACCTACCTAAAAGGGCCCAAAAGCCTCCTGGAGGCAAGTTAGTACCCTGCTCACTCCTGGCAAACCCTGCGAGGCATGGACATCTAGTGGCTGCTGAGGATAATGCCTTAGGGATGCAGGTCAAGCTGGGGAGTGGTCTACTGTGGACTTTACAGGAGCTCAATTATCCTAGGGGGCTTCCCAGGGGGCTTAGTGGTAAAGAATCTGTGCCTGCTGATGCAAAAGATGCATTCCCCTGGGTGGGGAAGATGCCCTGGAAAAGCAAATGACAACCCACTCCAGTATTCTTGCTGGGGAAATTCTATGGACAGAGGAGCCTAGAGGGCTGCAGTCCATGGGGTGGCAGAGAGTCAGTCACGACTGAGTTACTGAGCATGCGTGCAAGTGCCCCGGGTCCCCTAAGAGCCAGTCCCCTGGATGACCATTTCCTCCACTTCTTATTAGGGGTCCAAAGTCACTCAGAATGGCTCTGTGAAAGACCATGGTTAGCCCCGCCCAGCAAAGTATAACAAGAGCACCTGCATACAAAAGCACAGAAGACAGGCATTCGGAAGGGTCTTCAAGTCCCAGGTTTAAATGCCAATTAGCCACACACTGCATCTTGACTGAAGAGCTGAGCTCAGAACTGACAGAGACTCTGATATTAATTAGTTGTGTGGCTCTAGCTAAGTCACTATGCCTCTCTGAACTCCACTAATAACATCTGTTAAATGAGAGGTTAAGTCCAGATGATCTCCAAGTTCCTTTTTAGCTTTAACACTCAGTGACCTATGAGTCTTTTTAGTAGCTGGGAAAATACAGTCTGCTCTGCTTTGGCACTGTGGATCTCTTAGATTCAACTGAAGGAATCATCTGCTTCTCAACTTCATGGTGCATAACCAAGACTTGGCTACAATCTCAAAGGATGAACCTTCTTCAAAAAGCTCCATATCTGGGGAAGGCTGGGAATCATGGACTAAGAGCTGGTAGGAATTTTCTAGTCCACTCCTTTCATTCCAGAAATGAAGAAACTAAGGTTTAGATCTGTGTTAAGATTTGTCACATGTCTAATCAGTGGCAGAAAGGGGGCTAGAACTCAGGTGTCCTAGGCTTCGTGCAGGTACCCAGCTGCTGACACAGCCCGCCCGATCACTGACTGGCTTCTTCAGCTCGATCACAGCAGTCTCCCTGTGGGAAACCACCGGTGAAAACACTCTCATCACAGGAGTTCTTCCTTCTCTCGTCTCCAAGTGTAAGTCTTCCTCTTCTTATTCCCTGATGGCACCACTCCGAATCAAGGAAGCAGTCAGAATCAGGGACTGTGAGGAGCAACAGACAGATGGCGAGATGATACTCGAGTGACAGGATTAGAGGTCGCAGTGTCACTTTCTGTTCAAAGGGGCTATGTGTGCTGCCGTGGCCCCACAGCCTCCCTGGGCCAGTTGGTCGTTTCCAAGATGCTCCCTTAGCCTCGCTGGCCTACAGAGGGCAAAGCCATCCTACCTAGAACTCCGTGGGCTGCATGAAGCTTGGGCATACTCATTAATATCACTCACAAATATTTACCAGGAGACTGCCTCATTACTAAGTATTGGTTTGATCCTACCCTTCCATCCACCTCCACAACATTTGCTGGGTCTGGTGCTGAACACATGGGGCCTGAATTTGCCCAGATCAGCCAGGCAGCCTCCTCTTTTCTTGAGGGGGATGGGCAGCCATATTCCAGTGGACCATCCAGACCCAGGGCTAGGGTCTCCTCTGGAACTCTACCAGCTCAGTGCTAGCTGTGGCAAAGAGAGGAACTTCTCAATAGTAGATGTCCGATTCTCCTCCACGGATCCCTGACAGGCTAGATTCACAGCTGTGAGTAAGATGGGAGTGCCCAGCTTGAGGGCTTCCCAGGTGGCACTAGTGGTAAAGAACCTGCTGCCAATGCAGGAGATGCAGGTTTGCTCTCTGGATCGGGAAGATCCCCTGGAAGAGGGCATGGCAACCCACTCCAGTTTTCTTGCCTGGAGAATCCTATAGACAGAGGGGCCTGGTAGGCTACAGTCCATAGTGTTGCACAGAGTCGGACATGACTGAAGTGACTTACCATTCACGCACGTACATCCTGCTTGAAGCTGATGATGTGCAAATGGGGCTTAGTTAAGAGAGCAGAGCCATTAACATCCCAGATGGAACTAATCTCCATTTCTTTCTTTGATCATTAGGTTGGTGCAAAAGTAATTGCGGTTTTGCATTATTGAATTTTGCTGTTATTGGAATATATTCTTAAATGTATGTTATATATCATTTTAATGTGCATTTCTTGCTTTCTTTCTCTTTCTTTTTGCTAATGACTTACTACTTGCTGTTTATTTTAGACTACGGAAATCATGTTAGACAAAAAGCAAATTCAAGCCATTTTCTTGTTCGAGTTCAAAATGGGTCATAAAGCAGCAGAGACAACTCACAAATATCAACAACGCAACTGGCCCAGGAACTGCTAATGAATGTACAGTGCAGTGGTGGTTCAAGACATTCTGCAAGAGAGACAAGAGCCTTGAAGATGAGTGCAGCGGCCAGCCATTGGAAAAGGATGACCAACTGAAAGGATCATTGAAGCTGATCCTCTTACAACTACGCTCAAGAACTCAACATTGACCATTCTACAGTCGGTAGAATGTAGAATGCTTCAAATGCATTTGAAGCAAATTGGAAAGATTGAAAAGGTCAGGAAGTGGTTACCTCACCAGCTGACCACAAAACAAAACAATCGTGGGTTTGAAGTGTCATCTTCTCTTATTGTATGCAACAACACAAACCATTTCTCAGATTGTGATGTATGACGACAAGTGGATTTTATGCGACAACTGGTGATGATCAGCTCAGCGGTTGAACTGAGAAGCGCGCCAAAGCACTTCCCAAAGCCAAACTTGCATTAAATAAAGGTCATGGTTACTGTTTGGTGGTCTGCTGCCAGTCTGATCCACTACAGCTTTCTGAATCCTGGTGAAACCATGACATCTGAAAACTATGCTCAGCAAATGGATGAGATGCACTGAAACTAAAATGCCTGCAACCAGTATTGGTCAACAGAAAGGGTTCAGTTCTCCATGACAACACCCAACCTCGTGGAGCACAACCAACACTTCAAAAGTTGAATGAACTAGACTATAAAGTTTTGCCTTATCCACCATATTCACCTGACCTCTCGCCAATCAACGACCACTTCTTTAGGCATCCTGACAACTTTTTGCAGGGAAAATGCTTCCACAACCAGCAGGAGGCAGAAAATGCTTTCCAAGAGTTCATCGAATCCCAAACCATGGATTTTTACTCTACAGGAATAAACAAACTTATTTTTTGTTGACAAAAATTTGATTGTAATGATTCCGATTTTGATTAATAAATATGTATTTGAGCCTATTTATAATGATTTAAAATTCAAGGCCTGAAAGCACAATTATTTTTTCACCAACCTAACAGTAATTGCGACAGAAACAAGGTAAAGGATCTACTTTCTCAACCCCTCCCCTCTCTCCCTTCATCTTACACACATCTCATATACTCTTCACTGAAGTTTTGTTTTCCTTTTATCTTCTGGGTGTGTTGCACAGTATATGGGATTAGTTCCTAGCCCAGGAATGGAATCAGGACCCCCTGCATTGGCAGCTTGGAGTCTTAACCACTGGACTTCCTTCACTGAAGTTTTTTATGCACTGTTCCCCCACCTTGCCTCTGCCATGATCTCTACGCAGAGTGAACATACTAAACATTTTTCTAACAGTGATGAAAACACCAAGCTCAGGATATGAAGACTGGATTGAGATGCTGGCTCTGTTGCTTTCTGGGTGTATGACCTTGAGTATGTTATTTGCCTGCCTGACCTCAGTACCTCCACCCATAAAATGGAGACAACTATGGCAACTGTGTCACTGGGTAAAGGAAGATTAAACAAGAACAGATTCATCCATCTAGCCAGTAGACAAACATCTCAGTAAATGACTCTTGAAGGAGATGAATGAAACCCGAGTTCTTATTGACTGGGAGAAAACTCTGGACAATCACTTCTACTACCCAAGTTCTAGACATCTGAGCTCTGCCAGGGTTCAAGGACTGGCTCCCCACTTACCATGTGATTTTAGGTCACATATTAGCTATTGACGTTGGTAAACAATGGGGAACCCAACTTGCCAACAATGGAACTGCTTTCACTCCATTCAGGGACTTCCAAAATTCCCCGGCATATTTAAGGAGGTTTCAGGTTACTGGGCAGCAGAGAATGCTGAGATAAGGGTGTGGCACAACCCAGAGAGCTGAGAGATCCAGAATCTCCTCTTCTTAAGCAATAGCTCACCTGGTGGAGTGAAAAGCAAGCTGGTCAAGGCAGGGTGGGGAGGGGCACAGGGAAAGGAGCCTGGGGGTGAGCATTACTAAACCAATGCCATATTCTACCAGCTGGCTTTCCAGGGCTGAGCCACAGATGGCCCCACCCCTCAATAGGCAGAGAAAGGGGCAGTCGTTTTCTCCAGTGGGAAAAGGTCGAACAAAGTTCTGCTCCCTCTCCTACACGGGTCCATCCAATGCCTCCGGGTCTCCTCTAACCAGAAGAGGGGGCAGGTTGCTACGCAGTTCTTCCCAGGCAGTCCAGGCAACAACGAAGAGCTGGTGAAGCTCCTGGGGCAGAGGGTTTAAGACCCACTAGCTCCAATCTCTGGGCGCAGGGAGGGGAAAGGGCGCGGGGCCGTGAAGAGTGAGAAGCCAGGGCTCTGCTGAATGAATGAACAACGGGTTGTGCCGCGGTGGTCGGGAGTTCACCTCGATCCTTCCTGCTGATGGCTGTGCTGTCCCAGGTTGTCATTCCCCTAGCTCCCCGCACTTGGTCTTTCCTTCCACTGTTTGCCTCCCCCGCAACCCTCATTAACAAAACGAACATTTAAAGCCCCAGTTAAAGCAGAGGAGAGGTGAGGAAATGTGCGAGAGAGGCGGGGTGGGGGGTGGGGGACAGGACGAATAGGCATCTGTGCAGCAGCGCCCCAGCCGCCCCCGCATCCCCCCCCGCCCAGTGCAGCTCCGAACTCCGAGCGTGTAGCCCGGGCCGAACGGCCGGTCGCCCCGTCAGCAGTCGGCGGGGGTGAAGATGACGCGGTCGGGGCGGGAGGCCCGCCAACAGCAGCAGCCCCGCCGCGGGCCGCCGCGCCTCCGGCTCCCGCGGCCCTGAGCCCACCGCGCCCAGAGCCCGAGGGTGCGGGGCGGGGGCGGGCCCCCGCGCGGTCCCTCCGCAGCAGCCCCGCGCCTCTCCAGCCTATCAGCGGCCACCCGGCGGCTCCCTCCGATCGGACCAAAATAGCTGCGAACGCCTGCGACTTGCGCGCGGCCGCTCACTTGACGCTCACTCCGGCTCCGTCGCCCGGCCCGGTCCCCGCGTCTAGAGGGGGCGGGGAGGAAACGGCCGGGGCGGGGGGTGGGGGGGTGGTGGGGGAGAGAGGAAGGAAAGGAGGAAGGAAGGAAGGAAGGAAGGAAGGAAGAAGGGAGGGAGGAAGTCGGACGGAGGCGCGGAGCTCCGGGCTGCGCGGCGCGGGCCGGCGCGGCGCTGGAAGGCGCCGGCGTTAACCCCTCGAGGGCAGGCAGCGGAGGGGGAGCGGTGTTAATACATAAGAGCACTGCATCACGCTAATCTTCTCCCCAGAACAGTATGCGTCAGCAGTACATTCACGTTCTGACTGAAGGACAAAAGGATGAGAGAGCAGTCTGCGTGGCTGCTGCCTGCAACACCGCGAGCCCGGCGCGAGGAGGAGACGGTGGGCGCCGCGCGCAGGGGCCCCGCTGCTGCTGCTGCCGCCGCTGCCGCCGCTAGCGAGTGGGGACCATGTTCCCGGGCTCCGGAGCGTTCCCCGCAGCCGCGACCCCCGCTGCTCACGCCGCCGCCAGCGCCGGGGCCGCTGCAGCAGCAGCAGCAGCAGCCCGCGGGCAGCGCAGCCGCTGAAGGCGCCGGGGGCCGAAGCCCCGAACTCGCTCTCTCCGCACAAAGCCAGAGCCGGCGGTGCGCCGGGGGCCCGGCTGCGGCGGGCAATCCCGCGCCCCCGGACTCCCCGAAAGGGCCTGCTTGCTGTTCGGGGCGACCCGGCCGCCGCCGCCGCCGCGCTCCTCCGGCCGGCGGACCAGGTCCCGGCGCTGCCTCCACGCCGCTGCCCCTCGGGGGGCTGGACGGATTACTGCTCGTTGCACCAGCAGCTGATGGACTGGGAAACTCAGCCCAGTTTGGGGCTTCTTAACCCTTAAGAGAAGAAGCGCAGAGAGAAGGGGGTGTGTGTCGAAGAGGGAGGGGGCGAAGGAGCGGCGGACACCTCCTCTTAACTCTCGCAGCACCGCGAGCGAACGACTGCATCAGCTGCCTCGGGCCGGGAGCGGCCGACACCCGGAGAGGGGGCAGCGCGGCGGCGGCGAGCGCGGCCTGGGAGGCTGCGGGGCGCCCTCTCGCTCCCCGCCGGGCGGTAGCCCCGGAGCGGGCGGGGGGCGCCGGAGGCACACTCCGGCGATGAAGCGGCATCCCCCTCGGCTGGTGCGAGCTGGGGCCAGGGTCCAAGGACAAAGCCGGGAAGCGCTGGCGGCGCCCCGCCTCGGGCGGAAGGGGGGGCATGCACCTGCATAGCCCGCCGGGCCTCGGCTCTCCCGGCGCGCCTCAACTCCTCGGCTCCGCTCGCTGGCTCCGGATTTACTAGAAGCCATTTTGTCTCCCCCCACCCCTCCCTTCCCGTCCCCTCCCCTCTGACCTCCCCGCCCCCTCGACTTCCCCCCTTTTGTTAATTAAAACTAAGAAGTGAGAATGGGAACGAGGTGGCCAGCTCCAGCGGAGAACGCTTAAGGACACCGCGCCAGTTCTTCCCTCCCTTCCTTCCGAGGTAGGTGACAGCGAATGATGGGGTGGGGATGGTCGCCTCGGGGGGAGAGCAAGTCCCAGCTTTCCGAGGGCTGGCCTGGGGCGGGGAGGCGCTGGTAGACGAGGGGCCACTCTTTAGTTTTGGCATGATTTTTTTTTTCCTTCCCGGCCGATCTGCTCCGTCTCTCTAATCGCCCCCTCCCCACCTCCTTCTCCAGATGGAAAGAGGAGCTCCTAGCTCACTTAAGCCGGGGTAGGGCTGGTTCTCCTTTCCGAGCCAAAATCCCAGGCGATGGTGAATTATGAACGTGCCACACCATGAAGCTCTTGTGGCAGGTAACTGTGCACCACACCTGGAATGCCGTCCTGCTCCCCGTCGTCTACCTCACGGTGCAAGTGTGGATTCTGTGTGCAGCCATCGCTGCTGCCGCCTCCGCTGGGCCCCAGAACTGCCCATCCGTCTGCTCGTGCAGTAACCAGTTCAGCAAGGTGGTGTGCACCCGCCGGGGCCTCTCAGAGGTCCCTCAGGGGATTCCTTCCAACACCCGGTACCTCAACCTCATGGAGAACAATATCCAGATGATTCAGGCCGACACCTTTCGCCACCTCCACCACCTGGAGGTCTTGCAGCTGGGCAGGAACTCCATCCGGCAGATCGAGGTGGGGGCCTTCAACGGCCTGGCCAGCCTCAACACCCTGGAGCTGTTCGACAACTGGCTGACGGTCATCCCCAGTGGGGCCTTTGAATACCTGTCCAAGCTGCGGGAGCTCTGGCTGCGCAACAACCCCATAGAGAGCATCCCCTCTTATGCCTTCAACCGGGTGCCCTCCCTCATGCGCCTGGACCTGGGGGAGCTCAAGAAGCTGGAGTACATCTCTGAGGGGGCCTTTGAGGGACTGTTCAACCTCAAGTACCTGAATTTGGGCATGTGCAACATCAAGGACATGCCCAACCTCACCCCGCTCGTGGGGCTGGAGGAGCTGGAGATGTCGGGGAACCACTTCCCGGAGATCAGGCCTGGCTCCTTCCATGGCCTTGGCTCCCTCAAGAAGCTGTGGGTCATGAACTCACAGGTCAGCCTGATCGAGCGGAATGCTTTTGATGGGCTGGCCTCGCTGGTGGAACTCAACCTGGCCCACAATAACCTCTCTTCTTTGCCCCATGACCTCTTCACCCCCCTGAGGTACCTGGTGGAGTTGCACCTACACCACAATCCTTGGAACTGTGATTGTGACATTCTCTGGCTAGCCTGGTGGCTTCGGGAGTACATACCCACCAATTCCACCTGCTGTGGCCGCTGCCACGCTCCCTTGCACATGCGAGGCCGCTACCTGGTGGAGGTGGACCAGGCCTCCTTCCAGTGCTCCGCCCCCTTCATCATGGATGCCCCTCGGGACCTCAATATCTCGGAGGGTCGGATGGCGGAACTTAAGTGTCGGACTCCCCCCATGTCCTCTGTGAAGTGGCTGCTGCCCAATGGGACAGTGCTCAGCCACGCCTCCCGCCACCCACGGATTTCAGTCCTCAACGACGGCACCTTGAACTTTTCCCACGTGCTGCTCTCAGACACTGGGGTGTACACGTGCATGGTGACCAACGTGGCGGGCAACTCCAACGCCTCGGCCTACCTCAACGTGAGCACGGCCGAGCTCAACACCTCCAACTACAGCTTCTTCACCACGGTCACAGTGGAGACCACCGAGATCTCGCCCGAGGACACAACGCGCAAGTACAAGCCTGTCCCTACGACGTCCGCTGGTTACCAGCCGGCCTACACCACCTCTACCACGGTGCTCATCCAGGCCACCCGTGTGCCCAAGCAGGTGGCAGTGACCGCGACGGACACCGACGACAAGACGCAGACCAGCCTGGATGAGGTCATGCAGACCACCAAGATCATCATCGGCTGCTTTGTGGCGGTGACCCTGCTCGCTGCTGCCATGTTGATCGTCTTCTACAAACTCCGCAAGCGGCACCAGCGGAGGAGCACAGCCACAGCCGCCCGGACAGTTGAGATTATCCAGGTGGACGACGGCGTCCCAGCGGCGGCGCCTGCAGCGGCAACAGCAGCTCCGGCCGGTGTATCAGGTGAGGGGGCGGTCGTGCTGCCCACAATTCATGACCATATTAACTACAACACCTACAAACCAGCACATGGGGCCCACTGGACAGAAAACAGCCTGGGGAACTCTCTCCACCCCGCGGTCACCACTATCTCTGAACCTTATATCATTCAGACCCATACCAAGGACAAGGTACAGGAAACTCAGATATGACTCCCCCACCCCCCCAGAAAAACTTATACAAATGCAATAGAATGCACACACACACACACAAAGACAGCAACTTTTGTACAGAGCGGGGAGAGACTTTTTCTTGTATATGCTTATATATTAAATCTATGGGCTGGTAAAAGAAACAGATTATATTAAAATTTAAAAAAGAAAACTCAAAGCAAAACTATTTTCTAACTTGTAAGTTCTATTTAAAGGGGGCAGGGGAGGGTACTTTGGGAATGTTGTGGGGCAGAAGTCACAAGTCAACTTGCTATGCGGCCAGAAGGGATTTCTGGTATAAGGTTGAAACTGCTAAGATAAAACCAACTTAAAACACCAACAAACATCCCTAAAGAGTTTAGGGTGCGGGCTGCTGAGGGGTGGGGTGGGGGTAGATGGAATCTGTCATTTTTTTTTTAGAAGATGCTTCATAGGACCCAGGACTACCCATTTCTATAGACATCTTTCTTAGGCTGAGAGCTGTCTTTTGCAGATTTGTCTTATTTAAACAAACAACCCCCCCCCCCCAAAAAAAAAGAGCACTAAGAATTTGTACTGTGCTTAGAATCTTGAGAGGCAATACATTTTTCTTCTGAGGCCAAGGGGAAGACAGATCTGTCACACGGTGTTTTAAAGAGGAAAATCACTGAAATTCAAATGAGACCCTCAAGGGACCGAGGGTGTGCACCCCTGTGCACAGGTCTTCTTGGTTTGTGCACTGGGACACCGCGTGCCCCGCCTGACGGGGGTGCGGAGGGAAAGAGCAGAGAAGGAAGGGAGCTGGCGTAGCTCGCAGTCAGATGCTTCCACACTGTACCAGATTCCTGCAGTCAGGCTTAACCCACTCTGTGCAGGGCAGGTGTCTATTCAGGGCTTCCCAGGTGAAGGAGGTGGCTCCTGAAGGGGGCGTGGGGGTACCAGAGGGGGATGGGAGGGGAGAGCAACAGAGAAAAGGTATTCACAGGAGGCCACACATCAGCGTAGTGCCATGTCCACCTGTTGTTCCCAGTATCTGACAAATGATTGTCGACAATGATGGCATTTGATGATTTTCTTTTATAAAGGGTTTGTTTGTTTTAAGGTGGAGAAAGGGAGGAGAAGCCGGGAGTGGGAAGCTTGGGGGAGTGGAAGCTTTTCTCATGCTTGTGATTTGGTGACTATTCTAAATGCTGATTCATTAGGGATTATTACAGCTGATGTCAATGGGTGGTGGTGATGGGTAGGGGGGCATAAGATGAGGAGAGAAGAAAAGGGGGAGACAGAGAGGGCACAGGTTCATTTAAAGTGATGAAGCCTTTCCTCACCAAGGATGCTTCACAATAAAAGATCTGAAATCCATAGTTCGAACAAAGTGATGCACACGCACACAGAGTGAGTTGGCCGTGGAGTCCTGTTGAATGTAGCACAATGGGGCGAAAGGCTTCCCTCTCCCAGGCCTTCCTCAGGAGGAGGGGAAGAGAGAGGGTGGGCTTGGGTGGGGAAGGCAGAGATCTCTGTTATGCTGGTCCATTTAATGATGTAACTTTACTTATTATTTTAGCTTTGAAAGGAAATAAAGAGTTCAGATTTGAAAGGGGGATGGGGTGGGAGGGAGGGAAAATGCCAACAAAAGAACATTGATTGTAATGTGAGAAAAGTGTATTTTTGTATTTTAATAAATATTGTTCAATTTTTAATTCAATGTCCCCAAAGGGTTAAATTGAGTAAGACCCCGAACCTATAGCTTCTTATGACACTGACCGAATCATTTCTATTTAAAGGAATAAATGGGAGGGGAGGACCATGTTCAATTTCTTTTAAAGTATGGGAACACGTTGAAGCTGTCAACTACTTTTCCTTAGCTTAAATAAAAGTACCCCGATTCTAGTGCACCTTTCGCAAGCTAAGTGTGTTAGTCCCTGGCTCTGTTGGGGGTAGAACTGAATTTCCTGTGCCCTGGAAAAGCGGGGGAAATGGGTCAGCTTCAGCTCCTGGGACCCGGCCAGGAGTTAAATGCCACCTCAGCAGAAGCTGCTGGTCAGACAGCACCAGCTTTACTGGGGGGACCCTGGGGGACTGGGACTGAAGAGGACTGCAATAATGTTGTTGGGCTTAAAAGATCTCTCTGGCAAGGCTGCTCCCATTCTCTGGGTACTAAATAAACAAACGTGTCTCTTGCAGTGGTGGTGGGTGTCGGTCTCCTGACGCTTAGCTGAGGAGTGTCATTCAGGCAGGCTGCCTGAACTGGGACCCTGCGTCTCTTCAAGCGCCAGTATTTATACTAATGCAGGGAATCGGGACTGAGTGGGTGTGATCTCCCTGGCGCTGAACAGGGAGAGAGGCGGCAGCACTTTGCAGCAGTTGGCTAAGAAAGGGCCAATTCTTAATCCTCCCCTCTCTCTCTGTGTATTTTGCTTATACAGAATTTCTGGGTATCCGTGTTTGTGGCAGCATGTATGCATGGGCTCACACTTTAAGAAACTGCTATTCATGTTTCTAGGCTACGATGCGTTCCCTCTGCCTGTCCTCTGCTACCCTACCCCCAATAAAAAAGAAAACTGCAGCAGAAAAAAGGGTGGGACTTGGCGAGGACCAGCTGAAAAATGCAAGAAATCACCCCCTTTCCTAGTGCCATAGACACAACTCAGAGCTGTTTATTACAACACCTTCCCGGGTACACATTCAGAGGTGACTGTGAAGGAAGGAGTGGCCTCAGAAGCAGAGGGTGTGGAGCCCATTTCCTCCCACCCCTGCTCTTCCAAGAGCTCTCTGGGCAGTCAGGGAACTATGCAGTCGCTGTGAAATGACAAAGGCTTGGGGGCTGAATAGACATCTGAGGAGAGAGGTGAGGAAACAGGCCTGAGACATTCCTGGGGAAGAGTCCTAAGAACAAACGCCACCTGTCCTGGGGGTGGGGCATATTCAGGTTCTGGAATCTGAGGGAGAAATGCTTTCCTGAAGGAACGTCAAAGGATGTTGTGGAGACAGGATATGGTTCACAGGCTTGAGTGTCCTTAGCGCTGTTGGGGGGTTCCTCTGCTCACTGGGCCTACTCCCTGACCGGGGCACTGGTTCAGCCTTTAGAGTGGCACCGCTCCTTTGCCATGGTGCTGAGTATGCCCTCCTCTGTAGCAGGCATGTGGGTCAACTTTTCAGAGAGGGGTCCCCTGAGCACCAAAAGTGCCACCTTTAACGCTGGTAGGAGACTCAGCCTCGGCCTGGCCAAGCTGTAGGTTTTGCTACCTGAGAATGAACATGGGTTGGCAGCTCGCTGGATTGGGCTGGGGGGTGTGGGAGGGGGGCAACATGTTAGAGGGAAAGGGGTTAGGGAGTTTTCGTGACAGAATTTTTTAAAGGCTGTGAAAAATCATGTAGCCTAATCCCTTCATGTTTTATGATCAAGGAAATGGAGCCCCAGAGCAACTGAATGATATAGTCCAAGGTCACACTGCTAATTAGGGGAAGAGGTGGGACGGAAAGCCAGGTCTCCTGACGCCCCACACCAGTGTGATTTCTCATGCAGGCTCCCAAGAACACATTTCCTTCTTGGCCGACATGAAAATGGGACCTTCCCATAGATACTGCTGTGCTCTTTCCTCTTCCCTCTTGGAGCTGTCCAGCCTCCTTCGAACCAGCTCTACTGAGCAGGATTCTGACCACAGGGGCCCCAGAGCTGGCCCAGGGCTCACGTGTGCTCACTAAGGAGTTGGATTCTCAGGACTACACAAAATAGCTGCCTGATTCGTAGGTTCAATGGCAGACAGAAACCAGAAGAATTCCACAGAGGGCAATGACTGCTAGGTAAAAGGTGACACAGACAAGGCTGGGTGCGCACAGTGGGAACGATGGCTTGGTCCTCTCCCAACCTTGGCCTGGGAAGCTCTGCAGGGTAAAGGATTGACAGAAGTCTCAAGGCACCTCTCAGAGCAACTTGTGCACAGTGGAGTGGTTTCTACTTGTTTGGCTGAACAGTGAGACTGTTTGGGGGAGGCGGGGGGCTCCTTAACTCTTCTCCATTGCATCTGCCCTAGCCCCAGCTCTAAAATCATGATCTGACTGCTACTCCCATAATCTGCTCTAGGGCATTTTATGACTCCTTGGTCATAAAGCTGCATCCTATTGGCAGTGAGGGTGAGGAGACAAACTAGTTTCTAAGGCCTAGGGACATCAGCTTTATCATGGCTGTTAGTATGTACCAAAGCTGGTGGGGCATGGGGGTGGTGGTAGGAGGGCGGGCGGGCAGCATATTAACAGTAGGGTCCCTTCAAGACAATTCCTATTAATGGGGAAGAGGTCCAGAGTCCATGCTATTCACAGTGAAGAGCTCTGGCTCACCTCAGTAGAGCTAGGTAGAGATTAACAGAAGGCTAAGTGGGCTTCACTCAGCCCAGGCTACTACCTCAGGGGCCAGGGCCCACAGTTATGGCTCCAACATTTTACTGCAACAAAGCAGGAGGGGCTTAAAATTAGAGAAGAAAAAGAAGAGAAAAAGAGAACATTTATATCCAAACATATGTCTGATTTTATCTCCTCTGCTGGCACTCAGTGCTCCATGCCATCGGCTAATGCAGGCACTGTTCACGCCATTTCTAAATCCTGCCTCAGCTAAACTGCAAGGCACTTTTGGCTCAAAGCACCTCCCTTGGTTTCCATCCATTCGGAAAGCACCCTTTCCCCCAGAGAGGGGAAGAATGGTTTGGGCAGTGGATTAAGGTTGTTTTCATCTTTGCTTTATATTGAGATGAAGTGAATTGCTTCTTGGAGCAGGGATAAAGGCTTCAGGAAGCAGATCAGTGAAATATACATATCTGCAAAGCAATACAGCATAGTGCTTGCAAGTAGAGACTCTGGAGCCAGTCTCCCCGGGCTGAATTCTAGCTCTATCACTTACTAGCTGTGTGACTTCGGACAAATACTCATTTTCCTCATCTCTAAAATGGACATAATGTTGGTATCTACCTCAATACTTTGTAGGTTGTTGCAGGAATTAAACTTTGATGATATTATATAAGGGAATAGACCAACTGACCAGCCTCCATCACACCTCTTATTACTGAACCTTATCCATGTCCAAAGAGAGAACACGCCTGCTGAACTAGTCTAGTGAGGAGAGGTGGTCCTCAGAAGCCCTGGGGAGCACGAGAGCACTGTCCACGAGCCCAAGCACTGTGGGAAAGATGGGTTTACCTTTATTCTTTGTGCTCTATTCTTTAACTGAGCCCTTTAGATGACCTAAGGCACTGTCTTAGCCCAGGAACAGATTACCTTTTCTTCTGGCAAGTCAGGAGACAGGAAAAGGTGCCACAGCTGGTGGTGATGGTGCACAAGCTGAGAGCTGGGATAGGAAATACTACCAGAAACCCTGGTTCTTTGCCAAGAGGGTAATAAGCTTCCTAGTGTCTTCTCAGATCACCTTGTTTCTTTATTGGGGTGCTTTACCAAGGGAGCTGGGCCCACGGAGGCACCACGAAGGAGAAAGGAGACAGAGAGGGCTGTTGGGGCTTCTGGGGCCCCCTAGAGCAGTTTTGGGGTGCTTGGAGGAAAGAAAAACTAGACAGGAGAAAAAGCACCATAATTTGAGCAAGTGAGAGTAGAATGGAGCTATGTGGCAGATACAGAGGCTAAGGGGCTGCAATGCAGTTTGGGAGGAAAGCCAGGGAGACTCCTCTGGCCTCACAAACAGGAGGCTGGCTGGACCCTGGATGGGGGGATTACCGGCTGTGTGAAATTCATGGCACGGAGCAGAGGAGAAGAAAGGCAGGGAGATCAACTTTCCAAGAGAAGCCTAAGAAAGCAAGCATTTGATTTCCTAATGAGAGGCTAGAATTAGATTTTAGCATGATCACAGGTTTCATCCTCTGGAACATGCCAGCTTTGCTGTCAGTACTTGGGCCAAACCACCTACCCACGACAGTCCTGTTCCCGATGCTGGAGGCTGTCCACTGCTGGGAGCAACCCCTCCCTCAAGGCTGTAATCAAATTCTGATCCTGACAGGCTCTGTCCTTTCTAAGAAGGCGCAGTCATGGGGGGGAGAGGAGAAGAGCAGGTGTAGCAGCTCACTGTTTATCCACAGTAAGAGTATTATTCGGGGGCGGGGCGTGGTGGTGTCATATAAATCATGCTTCCCCATAAAAATCATGACGACTGCGAGTTCGGTGCTGCACGTGGACCCTGGCAGTGAGTCAGAGCGATGAGGCTGGGGCCCGTGGGGGACAGCCCTGAGAGAGGAGACTCTTGGCCAAGGAAGGTAGTGTTTGAAAGGATGCTGTCATCTCTAGCTTAGCCTGGTAAAGATTTTTGGACCTGTAGTAGGGAAGCAGTGAAACTGAGAGGCCATGCTAATGCCAGGTGTGGGTATTGGATGGACCAAAGTGGTACTTAGCTTTTCAGGTTCATCCATTCTGTGCGCCTAGAAACAATACCAGAGCCATTACTAAAGTTGAGATTAATTACTAAATACCAAAGGAACAGCCCTTGATCTACTTGTTTTTTTAATATCCATTCACCTGCTTCTATCTCCCATTAATAAAAAGCACACCCTCCTCTCCTTCTCCTGTCACACTTCCCCCCCGTGTATGTACAACTGTGTCATGACAGGACCAAGGATGCCCCCAAAGATCCTTTCATTCTAGAAGCCCAGTGGCTCTTTCTTCCTTTTCACAGTCCTGTTTCCTCTTCCGAGGCAAGTCCTTAATCTGTAGTTTCTTATATTTCACAACCCTGGTTTCCCAGTCTGTGCAGGTGGGGATGTAGTCACCAGATAAGCCACTCTACCCGTCCCATGAGTCAGCAAGGATGACGAAGATGAGCTTTTGCATACGAACTGTTCCCTGTGCAAAGTTTGGTTTCCTGGCCTCAGGCTACTGTTCCCCAGGCTTCAAGACCCGACCCACTCACCCAGGTTCATTAAGGACACTTAGACAGGTCCTCCCACTCAGGTTCCACCCTGGAGGTGAACTGAATGAGCTGGAGGCAGTTCCCTGGATAGTGTCTGCAGGAATGCACAGCGCATCCCTCACGGCCGCAGACCCATCACAGTGCCAGACATGGAGCCCGGGCCTCAGATACGGATGACCTGTTCCCGCAGCCCCCCAGCTGCAGTGGCTACAGTGATAATCTACTACCACTGCAAGAAGACTTAATTTCTGGACTTAAAGGAAGTCGGATAATACTTTATCCTATTAGTGTCTGCCTGTGTGAATTGACAATGGCTTCCTTCTGACATGACAGTGTATTCTTCCCATTCATCTCTTAAGGGGATGAGTTGGGGAAGTCTGGAGTTAAGATTGGAGGGAGGGCCGAGGAAGAGACTGCTAAAGGAACCAGGGGAAGGGAAGACAGTTTTTCAACGGGGAATGGGGAGAGGTGACTTAGAGGGATATGGCAAGACTGAGACAGCTGAGAGCATGCCTGCATTTCATTTGGTTCTCTTGTGAGGGAAGTAGTGGCAGCTGCTGGGTGTGTTGTATGCAGGTGTAGGAAGAAAAAAGGTTCTGAAGTCACAGAGGAACAAGTACAAGAGAGGTCCGGACTTGGCCTATTCCGGGTGTCTCTGGTTTCACCTTGCTGGGCTGCAGAGTAACTTTCCTGTTCCTTAATCCCCCTTCCGCGTCCATACCTGCTCTGACCAGTGGCATCAATGTCAGCCGAGGGCCCCTTCGCATCCCCTGTGTGTTCTGACAGCTGGTTGACCTGGGAGGGCCAGTGGTCACTGAGGACAGATCGACAGTTTCCAGCTTCTGACTCCAGGAAGGAGGAGACAGGGAAGGGAATTTCCAAGTTAATTCAGAAAATCTAGGTGAACCCTCTTATTTTATTTGTGAGGAAAAGGAAGCCCAGAGAGATGTGACTGCCAGTTCCCGTGAGCTGGTGGTACTGGGACCAGGTCTCTGGGTTTTCAGCCCAGCGCCGGCAGGGCTACTGAGACTTATAACGGCAGGGGGCGCCACTGACAGAAGCTACAAAGTGACCAGTGCCCCCTTGAGTCTGAAAACTGGGGCTGTCCCTTACTTTTTGCTTCCAGAGAGGCAGGGAGAGGAGGGGAAGGCCTCTCATGCCTAGTACTTTATCTGGGCTTCCCACTCTGAGCCAGATGGTGCCCACACCTGACTTCACTTAAACAACTAGAACTGAGAAATCCAGCAACTTTTCCTTTCTCTTCAACTACAAGTGTTCCAGGGCAGGGGAGTTCTGACGGCTGCCCAGCCAGCAAACAAATTAGAAGGAACATTTGTGGCTGAGGCCATCCTACCCATCTCCATAAAAGTGAGCTGTAAAGAACAGGTAGAAGGAAGTTCTGCAGAAGTCCAATCATGTCAGAAGTCCGTTCAAGGTCAAGTTGGCTACTGGAGAAGCAGGGACGTCTTCCCTGGTACTGTAAGCAAGGAGAGACCCTCACAGGAAAAGCTCAGACAGCCTGGGCTGACTTGGGGGCCTGCAGCCAGTCAATGCCCCTTCCCCCATCTCAACAAATGCTCTCTAGGGAAACGACAGAGTGGCCCTGGCTAGAATTTTATCACATACATTTAATTAGAATCTGTCTCCTTCATGATGGTTTCAAGTGAAGTCCCAACAGAAACATTCTAAAAAACAGCGGCTTGCAGCCAAGGATCTCTTTTAACCAAGTTAATTTAGCAGAAATTTGCCATCTTGGATCGGGTGGAGTTACCTCTCTTCTCAACTGCAAAGCTGGGAAGAGAAGGGAGGTGGGGAATGCAGAGAAATAAAGAGGAGGGCGGGGGCTTTGAGCAAATGAGTTTCCGTCTATTAAGGAGCGGTAATTTCTGCTAGCTCCCCTAGAGACTGGTCCCCTCCAATAATGGCCTGACTCTAATGATTCCCACTCCTAAGCAACAGCCTGTGTTCTGCTGGTGTTGAGCTGAACCGTGCCAGAGAAATTCCCTTTCTCTCGGAGGTGCTGCTATTCTCATTACAACAGGAGAGATTACCAGCCAGGAGGATGTACTCTTGGAAGGGGGGACAGAAAGATCACCAGAGAATGTACCCCTCCAAGGCTTGGTGCTGCTGACCTAGGGCAAGAAAAGCTGAGAGACAGGCTAGAGGTTAGTGCTAAGAGGAAAGGGTAGACACTCTGGATAGGAGGGAGAAGACAAGAGAAAGCAAAAGCTTAGGCAACTCCTGTCTGACTCTTTGTGACCCCGTGGACTGCAGCCCGCCAGGCTCCTCTGTCCATGGAATTCCAGGCAAGAATATTGGGGTGGGTAGCCATTCCCTTCACCCAGGGGATCTTTCCGACCCAGGGGAAGATCTCCTGCATTGCAGGCAGATTCTTTACTGTTTGAGCCACCAGGGAAACCCCGAGGAGTTGATAAACTTAATCCAAGACTGGCTGGGAGGCAGTGGGAGGTCATGGGGGTCTGGGTGTGAGTTAAGCTCAGGCATAATGAACAAAAACTGATAGCACCTGAGGTAGGCAGCAGGGTAATATGAAAAAGCTGAGTCCATTTCAGGTCCTTAAAAACCGATCACGTTCAGGGCAGAAGCCCAGGCATGTGGGCTAACGCTGAAACGGGGGTGATGACTGAGGCCGCAGTGTTGGGGTGGGGGGGTTCCCTCTTGTCTTGCCCTCTCCCTTCTCGTACTCTGAGGCTGGTGGGGAAAGCTAATGGCACCATAGCTCATGGCAGCTGAGGCTGCTGCCAGCAGGTCTTGAGTCGGGGGCAGGGAGTCCCCTTATTTTGCCCCCGGTGGCTTCCCTGTGATGGAGACAGACTGCTTCCAGCAGGCAGCCTGGCCAGAGAGCCTGCAGTGCAGACAGATGCCCTGGGCCGTAATCAGGATGGCGAGACCCTTTATGGTGCTGCGGCTCGGCTCTGGGGCAGTGCCAGAGCGGCAGGGTGATGTTCCTCAGCCAGATTCATCCCCCCCCCAAACCTCTTCAAATATGTGGGCCATAGAGAGAAGCAAATTTAATTAAATTACTGTGTTGTGGGCTGCCCTTCCTGGACAAGGGCTAAAAATGGGCTCCTGCTGACACTCAGACCCATCTGTGTGTACAGAGCACACGTTTCTTTGTGCTTGGCTGTCAGCAGCTGGGTGGGGTTGGCAGTGCCCACCGCTCGCCCCGGTGAGCCGGCCCCTTTGCTGCAGCGAGGCAGAGTCAACACTGATGCGGCTGCGGCCCCGTGCGGCTCCGCTGACCTTTTCCTTTCTACTTAAAAGATGACTGAGCGGCACTCCCCCTTCCTCCATCAGTTCCCTTCTCCTCCAACGCCTCTCTTGCGGACACCCAGGACTTTCCCAGAAGGCGGTGCCCCAGCCGCACCAGGGAAGGAGGAATGAATCTGCAGGGAGGTGTGATTCAGAACAGGGCAAGGCAGGGTTTGGTTAGCTTGGCAGGAGATGGAGGGGTCTCCCTGGTGGGTCCTCCGGAGTGCCACTGGCGGCTCCGTGCTGGAGAGGGAAATGTGCTCAGGTGCCAGAGCACAGCAGCCCAACTCTCGCCCCACACCGCGTCCCTACTCAGGCATCGCGGTGGATACAGAGCCTGACCGTCGCACACATGGGCAAAGGAGCTCAGTAGCAACTCAGACCTTAATACGTGGAAATCAACACCCCGAAACAAATGCTGGCTGTGCTCTTCCCCGTCAGCTCCTCAAGGTCACTTCATCTCCCTTCTGGAGGTTCGGGCCTTACCACTCCAGCTTACAGAATAGCATGAGGGTAAAGAGTTTGTCCCCAGTAGAGCCACGGCTGGGAAAGGGACTGAGGCGGAATCAGGTGCACAGAGTGGGGGCCACTGAGGGATGGTGGTGGCGGCAGGGGGTGGGGGGGGGTCTCTTTTTCATTTGGAACAGAGACCTAGGAAGCTCAACTGGGAAATCTCTTCCTTGCCTGTCCCCAGAGAGAAGGGCGCCATCTCTCATGCCTACTCCAGGACTGAATGCCACACATGGAGCCTGAGAGGGTTGCCTTGTGCTGGGGAAGCAGGAACCATCTAGTGGGCAGCTCGCAGCTGTACGTATGCAGCCCCCGTGGGCCTGGGACATGGTGGCATCAAGCAGACACCCAGATGATGTGGGCCGTGCAGGTGGCCCTCTTGGGCCCTGGCTTGGCAGGTTTACAGGCAGTGCCGTGGTGAGTTTGGAGGACAGAACCTCCCAAGCCCAACCTCCAAGCCTCTGAACCTGTTACGTGACAAGGGCTTGGCAGCCAGGGGATGGCAGCACCCACTGGAGCTCTGCTGCCCTCTAGACACTGCACCCCGTGGCTCCAGGGCTGTTCTCCTGCGTCACCAGGGCGGTGGGGTTGGGTGGAGGGCAGTGCATCTGCTGAGGTGTTTGCTGGCTAAGGTTTTTGGCTACAACAAGGTTACTTTAAGGGTTAAGACAAATACTGTCAATTTCAGACCCTGGAGACACCCATCTCAAGAGCCTGGACTGTGCCTGTGGGTCACTTAGATCAGTGGTTCTAAATGATGACAATGCATGGATCAAAGACGAAAGCAGGCAGGTGGATAAAATGTGGCGACACTTGAAGAGAATGGATCCAAGAAAATAAGGTTCCTGAGGCTAATAGGCCAAGCAGCAATTGTAGCAGGAAGAGAAGGCAACACCCAGTGCTAAGATAGAATCCCTGGAGGACAGGGCCAGTCCTGAAGAACAGGAAATCCAGCAGTTTGGTGATACTTATCCTGTGGCTTTAGAGAAATAAAAAGGTTCCACCTTTAATCTTTCCTAACATCAGGGTCTTTTCCAAAGAGTCAGTTCTTTGCATCAGGTGGCCAAGGTACTGGAGTTTCAGCTTCAGCCCTTCCAATGAATATTCAGCACTGATTTTCTTTAGTGGCCCTTGGGTGCTAATGAAGATACTGTAGCATTATCAAGCATTAAAAATACCCAGTCCTTAGGAAGTTGTATGGAGAATGGATAATATGTCTTAGTCCTGATATTCACTCATAAAAGGGCTGGCTTTGGGGGCTATGTTGAAGCCACCTTCACCTGGGACAGTTTCTCCAATGGAGGAGAATGCCTGGAAATAACATGAGTGGCAGCTGGGCCTCAGGGTAAATCCCGTGAACACTGGTATTGCTGGAGCAATGGCATTCCAGTAGGTGCTAGTGTCCCTTAGGTTTACAGACGACCCGAATGAGCCAGTATATCTGCACGTCATCCCAAGCCACACGGGTGGGTGAGGAGCCTGTGGCTCCAGCACCCCACCGTGTTGCAGGCTGCTGCCAGAGAGCATGGCAGACCCAGCCTCATTCCTGAGCCTCGCCTGCAGCTAGGCAGGAAGGCAGAGTGATGCCCGAACCTTGGTGTGCATGTCTTTCTTAAGTCCAAGGTCACCCCCAACTCCGCACACATTTGTCATCTGCCACTTCATTTCTCTTGGAGAGGGACAAGGAAAAAGTGGTATGTTACAGGCCACCACCTTTTGGCACCTGGAGCCCATCTGAGAAAGCAAGGAGCAGTAGAGAAGTTTCCCAGTCTGCCTTAAAGGGAGAGAAGGGGAGGGAAGGAGGGAACGCTGATGTCTGACACCTGCCCTTGTCCCTGATTCTCTCTCAGCTCTCAGTAACAGTTAGCAAGCAGAGTTAGGAAGCTAGAACCAGGGCTATTTGCAAAAACAGATTAGCTCTGCTGCAGGCTGGGAAGTGTTTCCTGCATAATCTGAACTTAGACCTTGTTGTATCCTTATCCGATATGGTTCAGATTTAAAAAAAAATTTTTTTTATTGTGTTGTCTGGGTTAATATGCCGGAGCATGAACTGAGTGGTCTCCCTGGTTAGCCCCAGGTTGATGTGCAGGCCAGGCCTGGCCCAGCCCCTTCATCTCTGGGAATGCAGGGCACGAGAGGGCTGGGAGTGGCGGGTGTTGCTGGAGAAGGCCGGGCCATCTGCACTACTGTGAATCAAGGTTGGCTCCGACAGAAGGCGCGAGGGAGGAGGTGCAGCTGCTGATGGCTCAGACAGCTTGGACCTGTCCAGGCAAACAAGCCGCTCAAGTGCAAGAACAGCCAGCCAAGTAGGCAGAGCAAGAATAAGGACTCAAAGCTTGAAATATCTGACAAGATGTGGAGGGAGGGGAGGAAGCTGTCTGGGATTTTCAACTGGTGTCTGGCCTTGCCTCTCACAGCTAAGGCAGACTCTCCTGCTACGGTGGGGTGGGGAGGTGATGCCTGGGAGCTGGCGGGCATGACCCAGGTGAGACTCCCTCGAGCTAGAGTTGAAAAAAGAATAATCTTCATTTGAACAAATTGCAGAGACAGCTCTGGACTGTCCTCTAAAACACAATCAACCTGCCTTCCACAGACACCTATCTGCCCTCCAAGGCTGAGCAGCACGGGGCTCTGCATGGGGTGGGGGATAGGGGTGAGCCTGCGGCTTTACCGCACCATCTGGGATGACAGCAGTGTCTGGGAATTGGTTAAGGAAGGCGTCAGGGGTGCCCAGAAGCGGCAAACACCCCTTCTGATCGTCACCTTCCTGTGGCGGGGGGGTGGGAGGCCAGCAGTGGATGTTCAAGGGCTGTTTGCTCCTTCTGGCGAAGGTCCTCCGACAGCGGTAGTTGGTCCCTAACATGTTACCCGCACCGAGAGAGAGTGGTTGAAAAACATCCAACATTTCGCCTCTAGATCAGATATGGAGGAGGCAGGACTCTGATATTTTAAAGATACATCCCGGGGATTCGAGAGCACGCCCGGGCTGACAGCCCTCTATCTTGAGAGCATGCTTGGACAGGTCAGTCCTGTCACCGACTCCAGAGGGTTCCTCTTATAGGTGGTTTTGCTTAAGCGGGGCCAGCAGCCCGGAGGTTTCATTCAGGTTCAGGAAAGTAACTTCCAAGAACACCAAGCCAGGTATCACTTGACAAATGGTCCCGAAAAAAATCCCAGGGAAACCCTCCTACAAACATGTTGCCCGGCAAGGAGGGAGAGAGGACAGACTGCTTAGAGGCCCATGGGTATCAAGTGGGAGAAACCGAGGCACAGAGAGAACATCATTTATTCCGAAGGAAAGTGGGAAGAGAACAGACATCTTCCCTGGTCATAGGCTGGTTTACAAACTGACTCAGACAGAGTTCCAGGTCAGCACCCAGTTTAGGTTCAGAAGCCTAAACGAGGGAGAAAGTACTGTTTTGAACGTTAGTTAGGTTTCTGACCCTTGGCCGACGGGCGCTGGCTGCCGAGCCTTTCTGTGGTTTACACTTAGAGTCAGTGCAGCAGCCGGCAGTGTGCCAGGTGACAGGGAACAGTGGAGACAAAAGACTTGGGCCATGCCCTTGGGGAGCTCAGGACCACAGCGGAGACAATTACGATGGATGGTCTGCAGGTGGAGACCGGGGACCTGTGTGCTAGGGAGCAGCACGGAGTCAGGGAGAGCAACTGCCTTCTCCCACCCAAGCAGCGCCTGGGAGCCTGCCAGTCTGGTCTGGATGAGGGAGGAGCTCCTTGGGCTGGAATCTGGGATGGAGCACTGGCCCCTGGCGGGACTAGTGCTGGCTCAGACCTTAGAGGGAAGACAGATGCTCCAGGCCTCTGTACAGAGACGAAGGAGGTGACTTCTGCACCTCTCTCAAGCAGGCATTTGCTGAAAGGACTATGTCAAGGCTTACCCTGAGAGCACAAAGGAGGGTACCCAGGCTCTCAGTAAATATGACTGGTAGCGAAGTTCTGGGTTGTGTGACCTTGGCAGTCTGTAGCCTTCCCTCTGCTTCAGCTTCCCTTAGTGACACACAGACTCACTGAACATTTAGGTGTAAATCACAAGGCCCCCATGAAGGAGGGCCGGCAGCTTGCCCCTGAATGAAGAGGTGCTAAGCCAGAATCCTAAGCAAGGCTGTGCTGTGTAAATATCACATGGAAGCTTCTAGTTCGAGCTCTGGAGCTCCATTTAGCTTGGCTGCAGCCAGCTGCTATTCACCCCACCTGCCAAGCAGCCAGCGCGACATTCGGCTTGGGAGTCAGCATAGGCACCGAGGACACAAGAGTCAGCACGGACACGCATGCAGAGCTGAGAACATGGGGACTCCTGGGAGCGGGGGGAGGGGCAGGTTCCAGCCTCCCACCCCCACCCTAGCTTCAGCAAAATCCCACTAGGTTACAGTGCTGAACACCGAGGAGAGCTGGACTCTCCTGGGTGTGGGCCACGCCACAGCTGTCTTTCGTCTTCTGTGTGCGAGCGAGGGCCTCACGGTGGAGTGCGGGAGTGCTGGCAGGCACGCTGCGTGGCGCAGCACTGCTCGGGGCTGGGTGACACTGAGGTCCTTCAGTACAAGAGACACAGCGGACTGGCTGTCCACTGAGCTCTGACTGCAGGCAAAGGTCTGGCTTGTCCTTTGGGCCCACCCCACGCCTCGCCTAGCCATAAGTCGGGGGTGCAGACTACTCATGGGAACTCATCCTGAAAGGTCAGTCTTAGGTTATGCAAAGTCAGGGCTGATCTAGGGTGCAGTGATCCAAATCTAATCGCTTAAACCACTGGTTCTCAACCTGATATGAACATCACAATCACCTGGAGAGCTTTTTAATTAAACATTTTTTTCATTATTAAAAAAAACTTTTGATTTGAAAAATCCAAAACACTGAAAATAGAGAGTTGTCATGAACTCCCATATACCAGCCATCCAGGTTCAACAGTTATTAAACTTGTCATATTCGGTTCAGCTATCCCCTCCTTTTCTCTGCTGAAATATTTTAAAGCATCTTCAAGACATGATGTCATTTCACCCTTCCATACTTCAGCAGTGCATCTCCCAAAAAAACATGGCCATTTCTTATATAACCACAGTGCCACTATCACACCTAATTAACAACATGATTCCATGGTATCACCTAATATACCTAGGAAACTTACCCTTGCCCACCTCCCCAGGACCCTCCCATGGAGTCTGACGCAAGCTCCACCAAAGTCCTATAACCCCCATCACACGGTATACAAAAAAAAAAGAATAAATAAAGTCAAAAAGAAACGGTGACAAGTCACAGACTGGGATGAAGAAGGGAAAGAAAACAGAAGTATTCGGAGGTCAGCCAGCCACAGAGTGGAACTGCTTGTTCAGGGCAAGGCTGCCGTAACTGTGAGGCCCACTCACTAGGTCCCCCAGAGCCACCAAAGGTCTGAGAGGTTTGGAAGGAGAGTTGTCCCAGCTGCCCTGGGGCCCTCAGCACCGCTCGCCAGGCCGGCCTGCATCTGCCTCCTCTATTCTAGCCCTTCTCTCTCTGTGCGCTCTGGCTCACTGGCCTGGTATTCGGGGCAAACTCTGGGCCTCAGCACCTGACTGTAGACAGGATTCATGAGGCCTGTGGTGAGGGGCGTGCGCCAAAACTTCTTGGGTGTTGGCACCACATCTTCAAATTTACTTATTAAAAAAAAAAGAACAAGAAAACCTAAACAAAACATCCTGAAAAAAGATGAGGCTGTATCACTGCAGCTAAAAATACCTCTACTGAGGGCGTCCGCTCACCATCTCCTCAATTAGAGATGCTACAGGGCCCTTAGTGGGCTGCGCAGCGCCGGCAGCTCCCCAGGGGCTCTGGGTGGCCGGGGACAAGCCGGGGACAAGCCGGGAGCAGTGACTAGTGACTGCTGGGCGGAGGGGGCTGGCGCGCTGGCTGGCCAGGGTGGTCGGCACACATCAGGCGACTCCCAAACCCTCTAGTTTTTCTTTTTTTGGTGGACCTACTGCCTAAGCCAAGAAACTTCTGCCGCTTTCTGCAGCAGGCTAAAACACCATCTCTGAGGTGGACCCACAGTCATGGGACTGCCGCTGACTTCCTGAACCGCACAGGAGTACGACAACACCTGGGTTGGGGGTGGTGGTGGGAATGCCACTCAGTCTGGCTCAGGGCGTGTCTGTACTGCCGGACAACCTCCTAGTGTGAGTCAGGGGTAATCAGACACAGGTAAGGCCTCTCTCGGTGGCCTCAGGGAAAGGGTGCTTTAAATGTAGGCTCGACACCTGAAGGGGTAATGGAGTGGAGGTGGAGGGCTTCATGGCAAAGAGGGTCTCTTCTGGGTCCTCCCAGCACATACAGATCACTCACTCCAGCAGAGTCTTTTTTTATCGGGGAAGATAAAGTCCCAGGGAGGTACAGTGGCTCTTGTCAAGGTCATAGATTTAGTAAAAGGAGGAGCCGGGATTTAAACCTGGGATTTTTGATTACAAGTCCAGTGCTCTGTTCCACTATACTATCGCAGTGAGTGGACCCGTTCTAAGCATTCAACAGGCATTGCAAGGGCTATGGGAAATGCTATTTTCACAGTTGAGGTGCCACAGGGACCTCAGGTGAGTGTTCCCTCGATGACCTGGGGATTCTACAATCCTTGCAGGTTCTGGGAAACTCAAGGGTCAGATTCAGCAACTGCATCAGATGGGCAGTGGGGGATGGTGACAGTGCCATAGAGCTGATCTCCAGCTAGAGATCCAAAGCCATTCCCCTCTTCTCTGCCTGGGACAAGCTTGACTCTGGGCTGTCAAGCAGAAAAGGGGGCAAGGCCAAGGCCACGGTGTTTGATGCAGGTGACATTTTCCTGTCGGAAGCTGAGTCAAAAGCATGACAGGACTGGGTCAAAAAAAAGAAAACAAACAGCGAGAGGTATAGGAGAAGGTGCAAAGTGGTCAGGAAGAAGAGTGCAAATCAAACAGTTCCTGAGTGTATGAGAGTATGGGCAAAAATGGCCTGAAGTCTTGTATTGTCCAGTATGGGCAGCCTCTAACCACATGTGGTTGTTTAATTTTCACTAAAGATCCTGTGCCTCAGTTGCAATAACTAAATTACAAGTATATAATACCCAGAAGTGGCTAGTGGCTGTCACATTGGACAGAAAGCACCTGTCACACTCACAGAAAGTTCTACTGGACAGTGCTGGGGGACTGCCTGGTTGTCTCCGCTTATTTCTTACTGGCCACGATGAGTAGGTTCTGACACCTTTCTGGGGGAAGAAGTGAACTAGGGAAAGGCAGAAGGTACCATTATTCACTCTCCAGCAAACCTACGACACCTGAAAACTCAAAAGCTTAGTGTGACGAGTAGCATGGATCTACCAGCGTATTGAGGCTCCCCGGGCCCTAACCCCTTCTCCCCTCTCTCCCCTGCATGTTTACAGCCACTCTGACCTTTACATATTTTATTCCGATTCTATTTTACACTGTTTTAATTGATGTTTAATATAGCTTAACTCTGCGTGGTGTTCAAAGCCCCTCACCAGGGGGCCGTTCACAGGCAGAAGCACAATTAAATAACAATCCCCAGAAAATTATGCCCTGTATCGAAGTTGTCATTGCACCATATAAATGCTTATTATTACTATTGAATTCTCCAGCCCTGACACCTCCCTGTGTTTACTAGGTAGCAGATAAACCTCTGTGTGTGCGCCTTCCCTACGCTACCACAGCATTAGGACTAAATATAGCCCTTGTGTGTATGTTTAGCTCCATTTAGCTGTGCTTTGGAAGAAGAGGGGGTAAAAAAAAAAACAAGAGTTAATTAAATTGCCAGAAAATGTAATTTGTTCCTCCCCCACTTGACAACCCCATGAAAGACAAACAGATATCACTGCTACCAAGATGGGTAACTGGCCTCAGCCATAAGGTGGAGGTGAAGCCCAGACCCTGGTAACAGGACACGGCTTTTGGACCGGCCTCCTGTGAGCATAGAGTGAGCAGGTCTAAGACCACAGAATGCTGGGAGAGCAGTCAGGCACTACCCTGTGCCCAGGCTGAATGTGACCAGAGCACAGAGCTCAAGCTTGAGGAGCAATCCTAGTTCCCCAAATAGCTCGACAGCAATCCAGCTAGGAAATCTGACCCCCAACCATCACCTCTCTTAGTAAACAAACAAACCAATTTCGGGCTCTTCTGAAGCTTAGTTTTTGGCAAGAAAGCAGCTTTTCTTTTTTTTCATCTTTTCACCTTTTGGTGTTTATTTTCATCGCAGCCATCAGTTGACTATGTCAGTGTGAGAGTCAGTCTTTTCCTGGTTGGCCATTTCGAAGCAAGCAGACCTCTGGAGACACAATTCTAAACCGGCCTTTTCTACTCAGTTACTGGCTGCCCACGTTGTATTTCTCCAGGGTCTCTTTCTCCTGGGGCGGCGGAGCTTATCTTCTCTTTCGATTCTGCCTCCTTCTTCGACTCTACCTCATACGTTGGTACCTTTTCCTGCTTTGTTTCAATTTCTTACGTGCGCAGGAACGGGAAAAACAGGTTGGTTTTCCGGTTTTCTTCCTCTTCTCTGACTGAGTGGCATATGACCGGATTCTCTTTCTCAAGGTTCCGTGTAGAGGTCTTCTGACCCTCATCATCATCTTCCGTGCCTTCACCCCGCCTCTGTTCCTCCGATGACCAAGGGTCCGATGGCAAAGGGGTTTCTTTCTTCCTTTCACTGCTCATACAAGCCGCTTTGAAACTCTTCTTGGCTGTTGTGGCTTCCTGGTTACCTTAAGTCATGTCGATGCCAAGAAGTGGCCCAACCCCAGAAAGCAGCTTTTTTCTATGATTCACATGTCAGGATAAGCAATGGAAAATTCCAGGTGGGTCTGTACCTGGTCTCCTTCCTTGCTGGCAGGCCTTGCCCTCCTATGTGCTGCTCCATGGGCACCCTTGTCCAGTGAGAGTCTTTATGGAACCCAGAGGCTCTGGGACACTTCCTCCTGACTTAGCTCCAGGTCCTTTCTCACTAAAATAATGGAGCGTAGACAACACACAGGTTTACCTCTTCTGTCTGCCTGTCACATACCCCTAACTCCCTTTTAAATGCCTCCAGTGTCACAGTCTCCAAGGTTACCTGTACTGCAGGGGGACGGACAGGTGGTGTGGCTGTTGTCTGGGAGGCATGGTAGAAGTGCAGGTGAGAGCAACGTGGTCAGAGTGTGGAGAAAGCAGGTCTATGAATTACTGTGTGAACTGCCCGAGTGATCACCTTCTTCCGGCCTCAGTTCTCAACTACTGTGAATCCTATGGATTGGACAATATAACTTCTAGGCTTCATAGCTATAAAATGCTCTAATTCAGTATTCTGAAGGCTGTATGCTCAAGTCCTTGGAAGCAGAATGGGTCATGCTTATTTCTATTTATAATCCATTTTTTATTTTTGCACTCAATGCTCTATGGAGAAATGTAGATTTCCATTCTAAATTCTTCCTAACTAACAAAGGAAAAGTTCTATTTTAGGTTGTTTGACAGGGAAATGTTTTTAACTAGATTGAGTTTCCCATATTTTGTTTGCTCTGCCTTCTTCCATCTTTGCCTAAAAAAGAAGTTTCTAAAAAACCAGAAATGCTTTCGGTACTCTGGCAGAGCAGGCATGAGGCTGCCTTGGCTGAAGCGAGAAGATGGTGCCCATCTTGGGCCCCAGTGGAGCAGGACTATTTGCCATCTGCTGCACTGACTGCCTCGTCTCCAAATTGGGCCTGTTCTGTAGTTTGCTGCAAATATTAGGAGCTGAGCCACTAGCACTTCCCACCCATGGCAAGTCTTGAACCCTCCATACATGGGCTGCCAAGACCATCTGAAAGCAGGGGGCCACTTTCCAGCTTAGGAGAAAAACATGTGCACTAAGTGGAACGTCTTTCCCCTCCTCTGCTCCTCCTCAGCCGTTTTCAAAGCTTTAGATGGAAAGGGGAGAAAGGAAGACCTGTCTGACGAAGCTGAGGAAGGTGATGGAATTGTCTGTGCAGGCCAGGGCGGTTTATTAATAATCCACAGGAAAAGAACAATCGTCCTGCCACAGTTTCGCCTGTAATTAACCAGCTTCATGGAGAGCTGGCTGCCTTCTCTGGGTCTGGCACCTGCTGACCACAGAGCTACCTGACACAGCAGCACTGGGTTTCTAGCAAAATCTCCCCATTGGGAGAGGGGCATCCAAAATTGTGACTTTAACTCACTGGGCAGGCACTCAGAATGTGCAACCGTGGTAGCAAGGCTCCACTGCAGAAGCCCGGCCCCATGCTCCGGCTGACACCAGAGAGTGAGAGTTGTGTGACGGCAACAGTGGCTTCACACTGCCCACACAGTGCCCGTCCAGGTAAGGGGATCCCTCTGCTGGGTGCTGGAGGTCACAGAGCAGGGGCAGCTCCAAACACCTGGTGGCCCAAACTCTACAGACTGGACGTTCTGGAACTGGCTCGTGCTGCAGAGGGGCTGAGAGGGCTTAATGACTGTGCAAGGCAAGGTGGCCAGCGGATGCTTCTGTGTAAGGGTATGCGGTGGAGAATCAACAAAATTCAAACCACCACACAGAAGGGGAACAGATGCTGGGTGAGCCAAGCGCTGCCTCTGGAGTTAGGGCCAGCCTCCCTCTTAAAGGATTTAAAGACCCTGGGGCATCTCCCCAGGTGGGTGACGTCGTAAGTACTTGGGGGTTGGGTGGGGTGGTCTCCATCACCTTCCCCACGTGAGAGGTCAGTGTTCCCACTGAAGGAGAACAGTACAACACACTAAAGAAAGAAGCTGGTGAGAGCTGTCTCTGTTCTTTAGCTGGGGTGGAAACTGTTGTCCTAAACTTAAGAACCCTTTCTCCCCCACTCCCCAGCAGCCTAGTTCCGCCAGCTGGGTCCAAGTTATGACCTGAAGGCTCAGGGATGGAAGGACTGACCTTTGCCTCTACAGCAAAAACAGCCAGTTGGCAGTTTTTTACTCCATATACTCAGTTTACACTCTGTAGAAAAACAGATAATCAAGGCAGGCTGTGCCCTTTGGAAGAACAAGGGGAGGAAACTGCTAGGTGAGGCAGCAGTGTCCATCGGCTGTTGCCATGGTGTTCTCACTGAGAGTACAGTACACGTGGCCAACCCCTCAAAGCCAGAGCCTCTATCCCCACTCAGCTTTGGTTACAGGAGCCGAGCCCAGTGGTGCTCTCATTCCAGCTCCAGCAGTCCAGAAACAAGAGTGGCCCCAGTTGCAGACCAGCAAAGTAACAGGCAGAAGTCACTGGTGGCTTGGTAGGAAACAGATCACTCATGATAAATGAATTGGGACTGCCTGCCATTTTTCCTTGCCACCACCTTAATCAATAAAGGAAAAGGTGAATTGCTATTGATATATTCAATACTTCTCAATGATACTGTACAAATTACAGAAACACAAGGGGAAGGGTGAAGGAGAGAGAGAAGAAGGACAGATGGAAGAAGTCTGGGCAGCGGGAGAATGCAGGGCCTCCCTGGAGGTGGTCTGCCTGTCAAGGGGTATTACAGATGCTCAGGACACATGCAAACGTGTCAACAAGGGCCCTTCCTCACCCCAGCAGCGCTGCAATGGAGAGTGGCCTTGGGGCTCCCTCTATACCTCACATACTTGGTAGGCCTCATCAGGGCACAGGAAGCCACATGGCTCCTCCTGACAGGAGGCCTCAAGTCTGTGGGTTGAGAGGTACTGCGGATCCCAAGGTCTCATGAATTTCTGATGTTGCCATTCTCCAGTGGTGTCTGGCTAGGTTACCTCAGCAGCTGACTACAATTTGGAATGGGGAAGCAAGAATCACATGCTTTGAGAATTAACTCTGGCTTCACTGTACTAACCCTACCTCTGGGTCAACTGCCAAAAAAAAAACCAATAAAACAAAACTAGACAGGCAGCAGACAAAGTTGAAACTAGTCTGCATGTTACATAATGTTACATATGTTATCATACTTGATAATGACAGAAATGATGGCTTCTGGGGTTCAAGCCTGACCTCTGAAACACCCTGGGCTGAAAGAGGTGTCAAAAAGATCAGAAGGTGAGAGGCTAGACCTGGATCCTGGGATTGTGTGCAGACAGGCTTGACGATGTTATATATATGTGAAGTCTTCCCCCGTGAAGCAGAATACAGGGCACACTGGTATCAAAGACAGGCATATCAACCCTTAACAGGAAGACACACATGGACTGTCTGATTCTCAGGGCTTGGACCAACCAGCTGGCTTTAAGGAAGACTGAGAACACTTCAGTACTTGGGGATAGCTGTTGTTTAGGAAGCAGTGCTTACTAGAACCAAAGTCATGTCAAGAAAGGGGCAATGTAACAGTCAGATGGCATAGTGAGGGAAAAGGTAAATTCTACCCAAGGTTGGCTCAATGAGGTCAAGGATGGTCAGACCTCAGGGTCAGGAACAACAGTTCTCTTGTTTCATCCACTGGGTCTAATGGTTCAGAGGCAGATGAGGAAAAAAATTGTGTGATCAGTGGTCCCTCTCCAGGTCACAGAGTGCCCTCAGCCTGTGGGTGGTTATCTGTCATCAGGGGCCTGGCAACCCTTTTCCACATACATGGGAATAACTGGGGGCTCCGCAGGAACCTCGCCCCATGCCTTTCAGCATTCTCCAGGTGGAACAGGGTTAAGTGCTCCCATTCTGCAGATGGTAAAACCAAGGCTGGCAGGCAGTCACATGGCAAATACAAAGCAGAACCCAACCATAAAAAGCCACTCGTGAAAGCAGCAAGAGCCCTGCTGGGAGCTCTTGGCATGATTCTCCAGGGACAGTGACTCAGGCTGTGATTGTATAATTCTGAAATCAATGACAACACAGTTCGCCAGTGTCCCCACCTTCCTCCCACAAATACCTGAAGGCTCACAACGTACAGCAAAATAGAAAAGAAAGTTACAAAGCTGCTGATGTGTTTAGAGTGAAGTGCTGAGATTAGGAGGAGGTGGTGGCTAAGTGCACCCTGGGCGTTTACAAATGGCCACGTCTGCAGCCCTGTAAGCTGATGAAGGATGAGCCCTGGCCAACTCTGCCAGGCAGACAAGAGAGACCGCTGGCCCCACCCACAGGAGTGAGAGCGCCGCTGTAAGAGGTCACGAAGATAAGAAACAACTACTTAGCAAACACCAGTATCCTCCTACCAGGCATCTTCCAACTCCGAAAGTGACCCTATTCTAAAATTACCAAGTGGCAAGTGGCCAGGCCAAAAATCCATATCCAATCAGTGGTAATGGACTATGTGTTGCATCTCCTCATGTAAGGTTGCAGCACTGCTATAAAAACCCTGGGTCAGTAGTTTTAGATCGATTTAACTGGAGCGGCAACAGCCGCCCAGTGCTGCAAGCACTGGAGGTTCTAAAGTGCAGCGGCCTATGGAAGGCTCTGGCAGGGAAGGACAGGCCTGCTGGTCTTATTTGCATGATGATCCTCCACCTCTAGGTATACGTTCAGTGCCAAGATCCTTTTCTGGTGACAGTTCCTAGGAAATCCATTGCATCAAGAGAAGGGAGAGGGAGAACGGGAAGGCTTTAGGCTAACCTGGAATGAAAAATGACACAGTTTCACTGTGCAGCTTCACATCCACTTCTCATTCCTGGTTCAACAGACAGCTTTTGTTCTTGGTGCAATCAATGTCCCACAGGACTTGTCATGGGTCCTTTTCTTGTCCCTTTCAATGCTGGATCACGCCTGGATCTTTCTTTAGAGCTCCTGCCTGGCATTCCACTCTCCTCTAGCCCTCCAACTTTACACAGATCCAAGATAAACTCATGGCAGTCAGATGACTATGGTCATGGTAAGACCACCACTACATCAGAGCATAAGGAAGCATGGACCAGCCAGGCTCTAAATAAGTCATCCTGGTAGTCCTCATTTTCAAGTCCCAGTGACACTGGCAAATGAGTAAGGTCAGAGTCCAGTGTAAACAGAGAAAGCATGGCAGATCACTCTCCAAATACCCCATGGCAGTCGGGATGCATGGCACAGTTCCTTAAGCCACTCCTTCTTAGATGTCCATATGACATATGTGGAGTCCTAGCTTCCCCCGCTGGTGACAGGTGGCTTATCTTTGGTCCACAGTCAAGTTGAGAAGAGGCTCTGTAGGTTTAGGACTTCTGAGCATTAGTGTTTCCACTGCACGCAATGCTGCAGAAGTTGTTCTAATGTGCAGGAGGATGTGGCAGCAGTAGCAAAGAGACCCAGACTTTTCTCTTCTTTATAGAAAAGAGACTGGCTGACCCCTGATTCTACTTAATGCTCCCAACACACAGGCCTATGTCCAGTCCATCCTGCCTGCCTTGGCTATGGTGGTTTGTCCTCAGTGAGGTTCCAATCCTAGATTTAGCTCAACTCGGTGAGAATTCTTGTGAACAATATAAAAGATGTTGTGAGCTGTTGTTCACTGAGAATCTCCTATCTACCAGGGCACCAGTGCTGGGCACACTGCAAATATCCATTTGATCCATGGTAACCCTACAGAGAGGTACCCTTGTTATAGGTAAGGGCTTAGGTTTAGTAGGATGGCTGCACTGCACAACCCCAGGGGCACTGTTGGGGTTACTGAATTCTATTACTCGCTGAGATTGCCCAGGTTTTAGAGAGGCTAAGGATCATGTCCAAGGTCACACAATAAATGGTGAAGATGGAATGGGCCCCCAGGTCTGACTCTGCACACGTTACTAACAGTCTTTGTTAAGTGGCCAGGAAAGGAAAGATATCCTTCAGTGTTCAGGAGATGGGTCTAAAGAATAAGCTTATCCTTGCTGAATATGTGAGACATGCTGCTCAGACCAGGTTAGGGGATCTCTGCTGTTAATTCTCAAGCTTGCTCATAATCTTATTTCATGCACCACCGCGTTTCATAACAGACCATTGGTCACTTTCATTTTCAAAATCCATTTAAGTTCAGCTGACCAGAAACGGTCACGGGTGGAGTGGCAAGTGGGAAGTTCATCACTAAAGCCAGGTTTGGAACTCATAGGATCTTGTCCAGTCCTTGGCAATAGACACAGGGAGTGGGCATGCTAAAGGCAAGAAGAGGGTGGTGTTGAGGTTGGCTCATCCACCGGAGCAGTCAGGGCTATGCCCTGAGGGGAGTCACATGTGAAATGCTAGAAAGGTAGTACGGATACTACCTGGAGAGCAAATGCAACCCACAAGCTGCTTCCTCTCTGCGGACAGCCCTGCTATTGTCTATGAGGAGACGGGCTTTGAAATGGCATCAGCTGAATCATATAATTCCAAGGGGAAATGATGAACATTCAGGTAGTGGGTGTGTCTGAGAATAGTTAGGACAAACAGAACAGGGAGGCGTGAGGCCTGAAGACCCCTGAACATGCCAGCTTGAAGGCTCACCCTCAGGTCTACGTGGGCATGGGCCAAGGTGTCAGGGTCTGAGGTGAAGTTCTTCTGAAAACAGATGGGGCAAGTCTGCATGAGGCCATCTCTTGTGTGGAAAGTGAACACGATGCGCTAGTCAAGAGATATGAATGAAACAGAACTATTTCCCAAATGAGGCTTCCAGAAAGAAGTGGACAGACTTCATAAGAAGGGATTTCACCTGAAAAATGCTAATCCCAAGTCCCTTTTCTTAAGCCCTTTGTCATTAAGAATGTCACCCCCCACCTATCCCATGCTACCTTTTTTTTTTTTTAAAAAAAGAGAATTGTAACCAAAGCTTAGAAGCAGTGAACCCTCAGGATGATTGAAGAGGTAAGAGAAATCTAAATTAAAATAAATGTCACCCAGCTTAGCCGGCACTTTTACCTCTGAGGAGTCCAGCAGTCTCTTACCTCCTGATAGCAATTCTCTATTTGTTCCAGGCCAGAGGCTCTCCACAGCTCTACAGAAGGCAGACCAGGAGGCTGAACGTGCCTGGCAACAGCCGTCTTCCACAGGGATGGCTCATAAAGAACATCATTTTATGTCAGGCAGGCAGATAGTATCGAATACCATAGGTGGCAGGGGTTCTGCTCAGCAAGGCTGTTTGAAGGAGTTTCACGACCTTACGTTTGTAGTGATAATCTGTTAGCGGACCAGTAAATGCATTCTCCAGTGGCAATCACTGCCCACTATAACTCACTTCCAAGCCTCAATTTAGATAAGGTTCAAAGTAAGGACTATGGACTATTGCAGCAGAAAGATGCAAGAGGAAGTCATGTTTGAGCCTTTCACATCTTTACTCTGGGACTGATGTGGGTTCGACAAAAGATGGAAAGGAAAAATCAGTGCCAGGGACTGCCCTAGCATTGCCAAGGCTTCTACTTATGGAGGTCTACACCTCTAATTTTCTTGCGCTAGCAGGAATATTAAGAAAAACCAAACTAGAGTGGCAGAAAAAACGCAGAAGTTCACCAAGGAAGAGTTCACCACAGCAAGGACCCATTATTCAGGGAAAGGAAGAGTCTCTCTGCTGAAAAGGATTTTCTTCCCTGTGATAGAATGACATCCTTGAGACCTTCCCACATATGTATATATCCCACATAGAGGCTATAGGAGGCTGCATCTCTTGTGGACCTAACTTTTATTCTGCCCCCAATCCCAACAGCCAGCCCGGGATGCAAACACTAGCCCCTGGAGGGCAGTGAGGCCTATCAAACCTATACCAGTCGGGCTGTATGACATAATTACAGGTAATAGGATCTTGGCCAAGCCAATGAAGAATTAGGCCCAGCAGCTATTTCAGAAGAATGGATGCAATTCTATGCTTGACTAGCTATGAAAGTTGCAGGCAGAAGAACAGGGAAACAGACAAGAGCCAGCTGAGCCAGCAGCTTTGCTGAGAGGAATCCCACTGGAGCCAGCACACTGCTGGCTCCCATCAGTGCATGATGCTGAGTTTGTTTGGGGAAGGCTGGCCCTAAGGAGTTTAAAAGCCAATGGGGCGTTGTGGGGGGGAGCGGGGGGGGGGGCGGCGCATGAGACCAGTAGCAGGGGGGTGGGGGGAGGGAGAAAAGGGCAATGTGATGTTCTTCATTTCTTCATTATATTTAGCCTCACCTCTTTGTATTCTGATGCCATTTTCATTGAATGGGACTAGAATGGGAATTGAGGGTCCTCCTCCTAGAGCTTTTAGAGATAACTTGGCAAGAGTCAGGAGCCCATAAACGAAGGGGCTGTAAGGGGGCAGCCTGGTATTCACATGGTGCTTACAGCCTATCCCTGAACAGAAATTTGAACTTCAAAATAAACCCTTCACCTCAGTTAGCAGTTACATTAACAAAAGCAGAGGATGGAAACCACCAGGGAGGGAAAGAGATAAGCAGCATCTATTAGGAGAGTGGGGAAGGACATAATGCTTTCTGTTCGAACACTGGAATTAAAAACAAAACAAACAAACAAAAAACACTCAAACACCATTATCTCATTACCCCATTTGTTAGAGCAAAGGAGGTCACAGTCCCCTAGAAAGCACAGTCAGGTCTGAGTAATGGACTTTTTCTATGAGACGATCCTAAGTTAGCAGCTGTATGTCCAACCTCAATACTCCAAAGACTTCCTCTCCACCCCACAAATGTTAAGCTTAGAGAGCTTTCCAAAAGAACCAGAACAGACAAGAACAGGCCTTCTTCCCAGACTCTAGAATTAGGTCACAGGCAATCATTATTAAGTTGACTTAATGAACATTTATCAGTTGAGATTCTCTTACACACGAGGCAAGATACAAAGAACACAAAGGCAGAAAGCATGCTTCTTGTCCTTGAGCAGCTAACAATCTAGTGGGGAGACCAACATAGATCACTTCAACATCACTGGCCAGTACGTGACAGATATCTGTATGGACACAGCACTCTGGGGACTGAAGGAAAGCCATCTGCCCAGCCTGAGAGATCCAGGGAGTGCTAAAGAGAGAGAAGGGAGTATATCTGGACGGACAGATGGGAATAAGAGAGCAAAAGAAGGGGGTGGTTGATATACTGGGTGGAGAGCTTAAGTTGACCTTCATGGATGGGAGATATGGAATGAAATGTTACGCATGGGGAATCGTGAATGATAATGTCAGTTGCGATGAGGTGCAAATTATGAAACGAATAGTGGAGCTATTTGATGTTCAGAGGTTATCAAACATACATGTAAACTAAGGAGATTAAACTTCATCCCAGAGGCAATGGGGAGTTACATATTTATAAACGAAGTATCTTTTGAGAAAGGTTAAAAATAGAAACATGGACATAGGTGATCAAACTGATATGAAGCAAGGCAGGTCAGTGAGAAGTTATATAAAAATTAAGGCCCACTAAGGCCAAACAAAAGATAAAGCAGTAATCAAGCAGCTAAATGATATAAGAACTATGACAAATGGAGAGTCATTAATTCAGGAAGGCATGGCCCGTCTGCAGTTGTGAGCCCCTGAGTCGGACTCAGAGACTCTGACCACTCAACCAGTGTTAGACCTCCAGGCAGATCCTTTACAAATTTATTAGTTCCAGATATTTGAAAGCTGAGGAATATACAACATAACTAAAAAGAATAACCACCTTATAATAGCAAAACTGGCAAGATTTGGGGAGAAAAAACACTCATTTAGGAATGCAGACGTTTGAATTTTGGTATTGATATTTGTCCTATGATAAGCTCTGTGAATAGAGGCAGTTCACTCTGCATCTTAGTTTCCAGAATTGTAAATCTGGGGATGATATTTTTCTTATAGGTTTGCTATGAGATTAAAACAAAGTATTATATAAGAAAGCGCTTTTACACTAGAAAATGCTATATAAAATTGATCACTATTAAGACAGAAAATCTTTACTTGAGCCCCCATCAAAGAAAATAGCCTTAAATTAATTGAAAAAAAAAATGGAAAGACCCCTGGTAGGTGATGAACTGTCAAGAATGTGTGGGAAGGTGAGAAAAAACCCTCAGCCCTCCAAACAGCCTTTAATGCCTTGGGGTATAACAAGAGGTGTTTAGAAAGCTGGCCTTGCTGGCTTCGCTCTTTCCTGGGCAGTGGTAGAGATAATCTAGAATAGGGTGTCTTTGTATAAATACATGCAACATTGCCGGGTGGCTGGCTTGCTTTTCCAGCAGGTTATTCTTTCCAGCTCAGTGAGGGCTACCAAGGGGCAAGGCACTGATTAAGAGCTGGAGAGCAATGGGTGTCCTCCATCCTTGTGGACTACCCATGGCTTGAACCATCCTCATCGCTTTGATCCAGAGAAGTAACGTGGCTACTGTTCCTCCTCCAATTTGTCTCCTGGACAGGGAAGGGGCCTGCATGGACAGACGGGAAAGGAAGGGCGAGAGGGCAGGTACCAAGAACTCTGGGGAAAGACAGGGCATGAGGGAAAACACTATTTTGATTAGCGGTGAACTGCTTAGACTGGTTTACCTTTTTTCAGACCAGATGCAGTACATTTGGTGTGAATACAAAGGAGAAAGAACCACTTTCCTTTTAATTAAGTATTCTTTCCCAGACAAACCCCTCTGTAAATAAGACACCAATAATCAATGCCGAGCCCACATTTTTCTGAAACATAAACACTTGCTCTTCAAACAGCAACAGTTGCTTGGAATACTTCTGTGTATTTTTTTTTTTTTTTAAAAGCAGGGGTAGTGGGAGGGAGGGAATCCAGGACTGAGCCCTGGCCACTGCAGCCTGCAGAATGAGCTCCCCAGGGGGACAGCCTCCCTGTGGATGCCGGCAGGAAGAAGGGAAATAGGTCAGGGCAGCAGCCGGAGCTTTCGGCTCACTCTCCAGCATGAGGATGTCATTTTCCAGGCAGCAGCAAAGGGCAATTTCGGAGAGCTCAGGACAAAGGGGTCATTGAGAAAGGCCTTGGAAATGATGCCCCTATCCCCTGGGAATTGCCTTCCTACAGACAGGAACTGTGAAGAGGGTTCAACTGTGGTGCTGATCTCTTTTAATAATACCTTCTGGTCCTCCCTCTAACAGTGCAGGTTCTCCTGCTGCAGCGGCAGCAGCAGGTCAGTGAGCGAGGGCTAGCTAGCTGGCCTTCTAACACAAAGGTGTGGAGAAATTCCCCAATGACTGTTTAACTCGAAGGAAGGGCCTCAGAAAGAAGAGGATGACCTGGGATCACTGGATCAATGTTTTAGACAGCAATGTCAAGGCAGGAAAGAATCACTTACCCAGGACCACACGATAACTGGAGTGTGAAAACCTGGGAGTTTGCACTTTTAAGCTGGTTGGTTACCTAATGCTCTCTCTCACCACTACTTCTGGGAAGATGCTAGCAACGGGCACAATTCTCCATCTGGGAAATTACACCGGATCTTCCTGTGCTTGGCAGTGTGGCAGGGAATTGCCTGAAAGAGGCAGCTGTATTTGGGAGGCGGGGGGTGCCTGGCAGAGGGGGTGTCACCAAGCACTTGCCATCCAATGGGACACAATGATCTCATGTTGTGTGATCCAGACGTGGTCCAGCCTCAAAGGCAGGGGACATGAGAAGAAATCCATTTTCAGGGCTATACCCAGCCAGTTAAACCCAACCCAGCAAAACCTATGTAGTACATCAGCAAACATTTTTGATAAAAAGACAGACAGTAAATATTCTAGGCTTTGCGGACCATGTATCCTGTTGGAACCACTCAACCTTGCTGTTATAACATGCAAGGACCCATAGACAATATGTAAAAGGTTAGTGTGGCTGTATTTCAATAAAGCTTTATTTACAAAACTGGCAGTGGGCCAGGCTTGCCTACCCCTGCTCTACACCAAATGAGCGAGGCTGGGAAGAACAGCTGAAGTCCTTTGAGAGTTCCTGGGCTGCTATGGCCTTCCAGGTCACAAAGAGAACCAGCTAACGACGCGGTGTCTAGCCTACAGTTGATGCCCTGAAGCTGGCAGCACCACCAGGACACCCAGACCATTGACCTGAACAGTCCTGCCAGGCTCCCAACTCAGGAAAAGGAACAAATGCCAAGAGGAACCAGTGGCTGAGGAAGATGGAAAAAAGAAGAAAGGCAATGAGAGGTGGCAGGGAGACACTCAGGAAAATGAGCTGTGTGATGGCCAAAAATGCCAGGCATTCTCTCCTGATGAGTGTCATTGTAAAAACACATTTTGGCAAAGCAGGGTGCTCAGGTCTCAAGATAATGGGGGCTTGCTGAAATGGGAGGGGTCTTGTGCGCAACAGTGCAGGCTCCACAAGAGGATATGGGATGGAAAAACTGCAAGTCTGTCTCCACCTGAAACTGGGAAAGAGCCAGGCAGCACCTCCTGCCCCATCGACCCAAAGCTAAGACAGTACTCCTCATAAACAAGGAGTCACTTTTCAGGGCCAAGTGCCCCATATTCGAACTTTCTGCCTGCTCCCTGCTAGCGTGTTCATTACACAGTCCCTCCCCTACTTCACATCCTTCTCAAGGCAGTCTCTGGGTTCCTGAGTCCAGCTCCACGGCCATGCCTCCCTCTGTGGGGTCACACATGGGGTCCAGGAGGTGCTGTGAAATCAACGTAAGACCTGAGTGTTGCTCCTTTCCAAGATCAGATTTGTAGTGACTGGGGAAGGTAGGTAGGGGCTGGAGAATTTCTGGCCCAAAATAAGATAATAAAACATATATATATAAAGAGGGGGAGGTGGCAGGGTCAAGGACAATTGCATCACCACACCTGTTTTACTGAGCTAAATGTGATTACCAAGGGAACAGGCGCAAGGTACGAAAACCCATTCAACTGCGGCCATCACAGCAGCAGTCTGGCCCCTAGAGAGTTCCTGGAATGAAGCGTTCAGTGGACACTGCCCTGGAAGTGAGAGCTGCGTGCGATGTGTCTGTGGTCCCAGGCTCAGCCACCCAGGCAACCACATGGCCCTTCTCCTAAGGGTGGGAAGGATCTCGACACTTCAGGACCAATCTGTCGGGCTTTTCTACATTCTTGTGGGGTAGAGGGAAGATGGCAAAGAGAAACGCTCCCCAGGACAACTCCTGAAATAAAAATGAGGATACTATACAGGCAAAAGTTAGTGAACAAACCTATAACAAAACAAAACCTCCTCTTCATTCCTATGCCATTCAGAAAGGAGTTTTCATATACTATGAAGGAAACTGCCCAGAATAGGCTGTAACTGGTTCCTTTAGTCAGAATCTCAAGTTATCCTCCGTTTAGGCCATACTTGTCTTTCCTCAGGATAAAGACCTTTCAAACCTGTCAGCCCAACAATCATCCAAGCAGCTAAGAAAACGTGGAAAGGCTCTCTATCAAGAATCCCCAACTTACGGCTATGAAAGATTGGGACACTCCACCTAAGAAAGATCAATATCAACCGTGGATAAGACTAAGGATCGGCAAACTCACTCATGTGACAGGGTCACCAAAGAGGATGGGGAAAACGCTTTACTTTTTTCAACAATCAAATATCAGCAAGTACACAGGCAAAGGTAAGGTCATAATAACCATGAGACGGTAAAAGAGCTTTGGGCCACTCACTCCTTTCAGTGGTCAGTATTCTCTTTGACCCCCTTGTGCTTTTGAATATTACCAGTGGGTCAAAAACATGATCAGGAAGAAAAGTGGCTGGGGAAACAAGAGTTGAAAAAGAAAAGGGAAAGCAGCTTTAGAAGATGTGAAACAACAGGAAGAGGATACTAGTGAGAAATGAACAGAAACGTGACTAAGAGAGTAAGTGATGAGGATGTTACCAACAAACGTCTCAGGCAGCCCAGTGAGCGGATTTCCTCCCCCATCCAAAGCATAACCAGCCAACCAACTTTTGTTCCTGCTCCCTATGTGAAGTCTTCAAGTCATGACCTTGAGTGGACTCACCCTGCTTATTCTAACATGAAACAGTTCCGCAGTTCCTTATTCAAAGGGGATATAGCCGCCCCTTTAACTCAATTCCTATAGGGTCAAAAATGTCAATAGCTACTGGCAACAGGAGTGTTTGGATTCTGGAAACACTTCTCTGGCATGCGGGGGCAGGGTATCTTTAATTGATAACAAGTCAGCCTGCATTGTGCAGTTGCAAAATAGCGGGGAAAGACATCTTGGATATCAATATAAGGGCTGCTTCTTCAGGAACAAATGCATCTGACCACACATGAAATAGAGGGCAATGTGATATTGATGAGACAATTAAGGAGGTTAAGCACGCCCCCCCCTTTAATATATTCACTGACATTTCAAATCAAAATGGGAGATGTGAAAGCTTATAAACAGGTATTTGTACCACTTAACATCCCAAAGAAGCCCACATATATGCTCCCAAGAATCTACAAAGATCCATGAGCAAGATAACCTCTAAGATTTCCATAATCTTTTTCACTATGTTATGAAATATGATATTGCATTAAAGCAGGAGGTACCCTGTGGATTGTTTAAAAAAAAAAAAGGAAAAAGACAGATCTAAAGCCCTAAGCTTGAGATCAGCACACTCCCCACTGTTCCTTTTCTGGGCCCCCCTGGCAGAATGAGCGACAGGCGTGCTCCTGGAAAGAGGGATCTGTTGACTATGACTGGTAGAGAGTAGCAGGTAGATGGGCACCATGGCAGCCTCACTCCTGCCTGCAAGAGCCAGCCCAACAGGCAGAAACAGAAATACAATTAAATTAAGTCAGAAAACCCGCTACAGAAAATGCAATTACTCAAAGATACAAATAAATGTTCAAAGAAAATTGGCCCCTGACAGGGTTAGTCAAGCTTCTAAATCCAGCTGGAGGCAGGCAGCTCTGGGCTGACTCACCAAGGAGGAGACCACAGAGCCGAAGGCTCACTGCCTCAGCATCCTGGCTGGGCCAGCCGGGGTTCACCCCTCATCCCAGGACACCCAGGGTGAGGAGCAACTGGCAGGTGGCCGGTCAATGAAGCAGGGCTCCAGGAACAGGATGTGGGCAGACACAGAATGGATCATGGACGTGGAAGGTGGAGCGCCAGAGAAAGGGGCAGATGGATCTCCGACACTGCAGGAAAACACCAGGCCGAGTGAGCCCCACTCCCTCCACCCTCTTCATCCAAGAAGCAACTGGAAGACGCCCTACCTCTCGCTGCAGCACCAGCTCCTTGGTGAAAAGCGTCGCCTCCTCACTGAATGGCTCCCCTTCCTGCACCAAACCCGGGAGGTTTCGGGCTCCTCTGGGGCATTCGATACCTGTGTCAGGAGAAAGGAAGAAGCTGTGATGCAAAGGGGCCCGTGAGGCCTGGTATCCAGCAAGAATGGTCCCCTGACTCTGGGAATCAGACAGTTACTAGATGATAATGCACGACATGAGGGAGGACAGAGCAGTGCTGGGAGGGGAGGTGTTCTGTCCACCTGAGGTGGGAAAAACGACCACTATCAGGGCAGCAACAGCAGAGGAGGGGATCTTGGCCACAGAGTCTGGAAATTATTAAGATCACCAGGGGTGTTCCAAGTAGGATATTTAGGAAACACCCTCCATTCCACCAAGATGTGGGATGAATCCTTGTCTTGGACTCCTCACTCTGTAAGGGCCTATAGTCTCGCTGCTTCAACCATCACTTACACAAATGGCTCTCTCACCTAAATTACACTGATATCCCCAGCCATTCTGCCTCCTGAGAGCCGTTCTGCCTGATGCCTAGACATTTTCTCTTTACTATCTGACTTGCACATCCAATTCAAAAGTGTTAACTTGCTGTCATTTTCCTCTTCAAATAAGCTTCCCCCCTGTCCTCTGGCTGTATTTGGGACAATAGTACCATCAGTATTTAATTCAGAATGGGAGACAGAAAAAAAAACAGAATCTTGATGAAATATTAGGTGTCTGAAGCCAGACAGACCTGGATTCACATCCTAGCTGTCATTTATTAGATCTGTGACCAGAGCCCAGTGACTGAGCCCACTCAAAGCCTCGGTTGTCCTATTTGTAAAACCTACTTTACGTGGCTGTTGGCGGAATTAGGGGAGATTATTACGGCAAATATTCAGTACCATGCCTGACATATGGAAAGGTTCAATACATTTTACTCTTACTATTGTATCATTATTATCACTGACACAATTACCCATGCCCAAAATCACAGTCATCTTTCATTCTACCAAGTAGCCTGCAAGATTCTTGAGGACAAAATCTCACCCTTCACACGCCTGTATACTCAAGGACAGCACTGTATACAATATGGGTGCTCACTAACCAAAGCAGACTGTGTTTTCTTTCTCTTTGTTTCAGTCATTGATGTTGCAGATATTTATCACTGATGGTGGTCACCTGTGACAGGCCATGAACTATGTCACATTTTGATGTCTGAATTAGATTTCCCCCAAATTCAAACTGCAGCTGTAATTATGAAGCCAAAAACGTGACCTAGGTTAGAGACCTAGGAAAGGAAAACAATCAAAATATGGGGGGCGGGATGCACTTAGTGCCCACATCCAAACCACTGCTGGCCTCTCCTGCTGCTGTAAGGCAGTTCTGCTGGAAGGTGTGACCTCTAATTTATAAACACCTCAGGGACAGTGACAGACGAGCGGGGAGGCAGGGCAGGCGGACACCTGCTGAGAGCCTTTGGGAGAACGGGGGGCCACCGCTGCTGGGACAGAAGGTACATTCCTTGCGGATGAAGCCAGGTGGCTGTGCATGTTTCTGGTCGCAGCGCAGATTCAAGGTCAAGGAGCTCAGAGGAAAGGTAACAGTTTATACCCAAGGTTTTCAGAAGCTCAAGAACAGAGCTTTCTCTCCAAGCCTCCAGGCCTCAGAAAAGGAACACCCAACGTCAAACAGAACTCTGGATGGGGAGCACAGCACCAGGAGAGAAACTGCAGCAGGGGAGCACCTGAAGCTGGTGCCAGGACCATTCCCCTACTCTGGGGGAGAAGGGATGGGGAAGGCCCTACCCAAGTGCCACCTGGGCAGAAGGTCACCAGGGCTGCCTCTCTCCCTTCCTGCACCTTAGTGCCAGGCTGTGAGGGAGAAGTGGAACTGATTTTTTGAAAAAGACATCAATAAACTCATGGGACCAAAAAGCCGAAGATTCACCTCAAGAGGAGATGAGGGCTCCAGAAAAATGAAAGCTAGCCCATCCATGACTTTCACAATGTTATTAACCAAAAACCCTTTCCATTTTATATGTATAAACTAAGCAAAAATTATAATTATCAGAGGAAAATAAACCATTCTATTCTGGCCACAAAACCATAGGTAAAACACTTGCTGAAACAAGAGTACTGTGAAAACAAGTGTTCAATTCGTTTGTGACTCTTGGATGGGACATGACTGGGGTGCTGTGGGTGGGGCTACGGTATCACTGAGAGGAAGGACCCAGTCACTCTAGGTGACCAGTTGTCCCCACTCTCTTTCTGTCCTTGCCTGGGTATTCTGAAGTCTCAAAGGAGCAACACACCCCACCAGCCCTCTCTGAATCCTGGGAGATCACCAAGTGATTAACTGGAGAGGAAGGATGGCCCACTGAGCCTGGGGAGGCAAACAAGTCAAGCTGAAATGGATTCCGATTAGCTTCCTGGAGAGGCTTTTGGGCCTGTGGTGTGCAAACCCTAACCACTGCCCGTGGACTCAGGGACAAAGGCAGGCCTACGTTCTGCTACCCCTCCACCTGCCAGGAGCTGGGCTCCAGCTCTTCAAGGGGAGAGATCTGAACTAGGCTGTCTCCCTGCCCTTCAAATGGGAAAAGTATACACATCCCAGCAAGTCAATTCCCATCAGGCAGGCGAGTAAGAGAAAGGAAAGTCGCCTGAGAACAAGAATACCATTGCTGCTTTTATCATTCACTCCTCTTTCTCCTGGGCTGACTCGTCCCTCTTTCTGATCTGCCTCTTCTGAAGTAACCCCTTCTGCAGCAAAACCTGTCTCAACGTTGCATCTCAGGTCTGGATCAGGATGGCTTAGCTGATGCTAATTATCAGGACAGAGAGGTTATATCCAGTGGGAGCAGGTACCAACACTGAAACCCAGGTGAACCCAGGTATAAGTTCTAGGAGAATAAAGGTGGGGAGGGGGGGATGAGTATTTACTGAGCATCCTTGACTATCTATGAATTGACACGTGGCTCCAAGCCACCAAGTAGCCAATATGAACCCTAGATTGTCAGGCTAAAGCTACTGAGAGAAAGCCCAGTTTCTGGGGTCAAGCACTGCTGTCTCCAGACGGTGCTGGACGAGGCAGGAATGCAGGACTGGGGGACTCCATTTCGTGTCAGGCAGGTAAGGGCAGTAACAGCTGGAGTTGACATGTATGGCAGACGTGCCCTTGCCACTGGGGTCCTCATGAGAGCAGAGGCAGGGGGAACCCTAGATACAAGGGGGGCCCCAGGCAGGATCACAAAACAGGGAGTGGGTGAGTGAGATGGAATCTATTACCAGACCGGGGCTCACAGCTGGGGCTATGAAAGCAGGAAGGTCTTTTACAGCGTTGACTGTCTGAGTATTAGAAACCTGATGAGCCAAGCTACTTCCGTAGACGGACTGAGTAGACGAGTGTTTTTTAAACTTTTATCAGTTATTATATCTCCCACCCTCCATTCACATATGGGGATGTACATATATACAACAGTTTCCACCAAAGAGTGGTCAATTGTGACTACATGTGATACTCTGTCTCCCTTCTCTATTTCATTAATGAAAACAACATATAGTTAGGACACTAAATTAACCGAAAACCTCGGGGTGAGGAGGAGGAGCTGCGAGGTCTAGGGCTTGGGGAAGACTGAGGTGTGAAGACAGAAGGCTGGGTGGCCAGGCCCTCTTTGAGAGGTCAAAGGCTACAACAAATGCTTACATACCAGCTTTGGGATTTGGCTTTTGTGTCCCAAGGGATCAAGTACAGGATGAGAAATATGCGGTCCACTAACAGAGAGTAAGTCAAGCAAGGTAACGTCATAAGGTAGGAGACAAGACATAGCTGCTGAAGGCGGGGGGGGGGGGACATGTGCAGCCAGCGAGAGGAGTCCTGCTATGCGCCCCCCTCCTGAGAGCCTGGCCAGTAGGGAAGCCCGGCCACACTGGACCTCTGACTCAAATGCCCCTCGTTGCTGGGTTGGCGTCCCCGGTGTCCTGCTTTGTTACTGATGCAATGGACTTAGAGAAGGTTAACGAAAACATATCACAGGAAAGAAGGCCGGGTTCTCTGAGAGCGACCCAGAGGCTGCAGTGGCTGAGCTGGGCTGGCCCACATGCCACAAAGGTGAGCGCCCCAGATGGTGAGAAGGAAGTGCGTGTCATCGGGTTCCAGAAGCCCTCGGCAGGCAGGCCAGGCAGAGCTGCAACTCTGGTTGGGGCTCATCGCCACGATCTGCTGTCTTTCCCACTAAGGCCCTGGGGCCACCCTGCCTGCTCATGAGGACGTGGTTAATTCTGCTGAGCTTCCAGTGCCACACGCGCGGGTCAGCCACCAAGCTGACCCCCGACACAGGCAGAACCCGAATACTGAAAACATTGTTGTTGCTGTTTTTAAATCCCAAACATTCTTGAACATTTCCTTTCCTAAAATGGGGAGGGCAGAATGGAGAAGAGAGAGACCCCATGGGGCCCTTGCAGCTGACTTCTGCTGAGGGCAGACACAGGAGAGGCAGGCCAGACACGCCTGCTTCTGCTCCAGAGGCTCCCTGGCCTCTTTAAAGCCAGACAGACAGACCTGCCTTAGGGAAAAACCATTACCTCTCACACCTTCTCTATGCTTTCTGGGATAGGAAGGCCGACCAAGATTACTTAAAAACAAAACCAGAAGAGAACGTGCTTGATCCTGGACAATTGAGACCGAGAAAATTCATCACCAGCTATCGGCACATCATTTCTGGTTTCTATTCTGCTGCTGATGAAATATCACACAGCTCCAAGCCTCAAGGTCTCTGACTGTAAAATGAAGGAGCCCCCGAATTCTCTCCTGGCCAGGAAATCCTACCATCTATCTGCATTATGCTCTTTTGAGATTTCCCATATCAGGTTTGACTTCGGGAGTACAGGGGGCCTCCCTTCATATGTCAAATTCTGGGCTTATATATGAGCATTCTATTAAAAAGAAATTATCCATTTATAGACATTGACTAACTAGGTCAATTAACACAAACACTTTGGTCAGTCAGCTCTGGAGCAAGAAGTACAAATTGTTGTAAATGATACGATAATGGCTACATAAGATTCTGTTGATGGCCATATGAGAGAGTCGTGTACTGCTTGAATATTTTACATTATATGTTGAGTTTTATGATAAGTAAGCCTCTGGGCTCAAAGCGTGGTGCCTTTTTTCTTTCTTGAAGAGAGGGAAGTATCACAAATTCGCCTTGGCTAGAAGTGACAGCTTCCCAATGGCTCTTAGACCAGCAAACAAGAGGCCAGGCATTTGCGGCTGCAAACAGAACTCTGGTGGAAACAGTAACCAACTGGAAGGATTAGTCGATGGTGTTTATTCCTCGTCTACCGTGTGTTTGTTACTGCATTGGACATCATGGAAGGATGGAGCCTTCTGCTGACTTTGGATACTTGCCGAGATCCCCTGGCAGACCTTTTCTCTCCCTATTTCACAAATATGCATCACGGCCTACTCTGGGTGAGGCACTGGGTTGAGAGGTGAAAACTCAATGATGAAAAAGACAGACTTTGTCCTAATGAAGCCTAATTAGCAGTATGGCAATATTATCTTCCCCACCATTGTATGACCTATGCTGTTGGTGACGGAATTTATCATCAGTCTGTAGGGTGCTGGATGTTATGCAGTAACCCGCCATAGGTGGATTATGGTGGGCAGATGCAACTGTGTCTAGGAGACTGTTGGGACGATGCACTGGACAAGTCAATCACGGGCTCGCCACTGTCCTGTCCCTTGCTAAGAGGCAGCCTCAGGCAGCTGTTTTCCCACACATGACCCTGGCTCTGTCCTCTCCCCAGTCACAAGTTGCGGATGGATGTCAGAGCAGGAGGTGAGAAATGAGGGAGAGAGAGCAGAGTTGCTCCTGTACCTGATTCAAGGATAGTCAATTTATAGCAGATGGCAGAGGGGAAGCAAGCTCTGTCTAAAGAGAAGTGAAAGATAACAGGTGAAAGATTCTTTCTAGATACTGAGCAGCATGCAGAACATGAGGCCATCAGGAGGGGGAAGGAGGGGAGGGCATTGCTTTGACACTGGAGCACAAATACTGGAGCAGGAAGGTGCCAACCACCTCTGACCAAAGACTGCCCTCGAGGGTTCCAGAATCCAGAAGATCTGATCTTAGTTTGGCTCCTGTTTAAGAGTTTACTGGATATTCCTATAAATCTGCTTTCTCCTCTCACTGCTACCACAAGTAAGCCTATGTGAGAACCTGGTATCTCCAACCCAAATAAAACTAAGATGAAATTGCTTCTTGGGGTAGGTACTATGTCTTATTGTTGTTGTTCAGTTGCTAAGTCATGTCTGACTCTGCGACCCCATGAACTGTAGCACACCAGGCTTCCCTGTCCTTCACAATCTCTCTGAGTTTGCTCAAACTTAAGTCCTTTGAGTTGGTAACGCCATCCAAGCATCTCGTCCTCTGTTGCTCTCCTTCTCCTCCTGCCTTCAATCTTTCCTAGTACCAGGGTCTTTTCCAATGAATCAGCTCTTTGCATCAGGTGGCCAAAGTACTGGAACTTCAGCTTCAGCATCAGTCCTTCCAATGAATATTCAGAACTGATTTCCTATACGTTTGACTGGTTTGATCTCCTTGTAGTTCAAGAGACTCTCAAGGGTCTTTTCCAACACCACAATTTAAAAGCATCAATTCTTCGGTGCTCAGCTTAAACAAGCAGGGAGGAGAAGGGGATGACAGAGGATGAGATGGTTGGATGGCATCACTGACTCGATGAACATGAGTTTGAGCAAGCTCTGGGAGCTGGTGATGGACAGAGAAGCCTGGCATGCTGCAGTCCATGGGGTAGCAAAGAGTCGGACACAACTGAGCAATTGAACTGAACAATGTCAGTGAGACCTGAGGCTGGACACCACAATCGTGTTTGGTTTCAATGCAACAGAGGAGGAAAACAATGCCCACCTGTGACCCCCTGTTGGGTTCCAGGCAGTCATGCAGCCGGATGGAAGGGCAGAAAACTGAAGCGCACTTAGAGAGCAGTGGGAGAGACTCAGGGGCGGGGATGCCTGCCTTGAAAGGAAAAGATAAAAGGTGCTAAATCTGTACAGCTCAGCTAAGTGGTGACTAACAGGGTGACACGATAGCAATCTACAAATATTTGAAAGGTGTAAACATAAAAAGGAGGGAAAATGCTCAGCCTGAAAACAGGGGGTGTAATTATTAGGGGAAAGAAAATCTGGATGAAATATCGGAAAACCTTAGTGTGGGGATGACTATGGGGTTATAAATAAGTTTCCTGAAAGAAAAAGGCAATTATTTGATCCTAAAGCTGAAAGGTGGCCATGAAGCCGTCCCTCTGCTTCTGGGAAACCAGCCTGGACCAGGGGACTTTTCTTTTCTACGTTTACGCAGAGACTTCTTAAGTAAATCTAAGTCAAAATACTTCTGCTTTAAATACTGGTTCCCGAAATTTTAACCAATTGTATTGGTCAAACCACAGAGGAGACGAAATGACTGTTCTGGTGGGGCTTTCAGAATAAAAACAGGCTTTACCTGCTAGTATGTGACACATGCCTGGCCAGCAGATACAGTGGAGCTAAGCAGAACCAGGAAACAGACAGCTGGGTAGAGCAGAGGACTAGATCATCTCACGTCCTGGAGCATCTTCATCCCTAGTCTCTAAGACCCGGGTGAGCACTCAGGGAACTGCTGCAAGCTTCCCAGAGAGGAGACCACGGACGCACACTCTCCCTTTTTGCTATATGAATGCAGTCCCCTGGAGGAGTGAAAGTCAAGGCACAGACAGAAAGCCCCAACAAGCTGCCTGTCACACTGACTGCACTCCGGTACCTCTGCCTGAGTCCTTGCTGCTGCCATTGGCCAATTCATAACTCCCTGCCTCCTGGCAAACAGTAAAAAACCTGCCTGCCAGTGCAGGAGACCTGAGCTCGACCCCTTGGGTGGGGAACGATTCCCCTGGAGAAGGGGATGGCTAGGCACTTGAGTATTCTGGCCTGGAGAATCCCACGGACAGAGGAGCCTGGTGGGCTACAGTCCCTGGGGTTGCAAAGAGTCAGACATGACTGAGCGACTATCAATCAATTAGTTCCATTTCTCTGCTTTCCCCTACCATCCTTACCCCCAACAACAACAACAACAACAAAACAACCCACGTCACCTAGAGAGTAAGACAGTGAACTCTGTATTTAGAGTAAGACACAGCAGTCCAAGAAAAGTAACACTTTCTTATTTTTCTACTCTTTCCCTAAGCATCAAAAACAGAATCTAGAACTTTTAAGCTTTTGGCACAAAACACAGAGGCAGATAGGCCAGCTGCCTGATGGTAAGGAACATAGTTATCATCCGAATCTGCATGCCAAGCCAAACCCTTGCACGTGGCTGGATCGCAGAAACGAAGACACGTCTCAGGATTTCCCTGGAGGTCCAGTGATCAAGACTCTGCCTGCCAAGGCAGGAAGTGATCTGTGGTTGGGGAATTAAGAACCCACATGCCTTGTGGTGTGGCCAAATAAATAAATAAATAGAACTGTTTAACAAAAAAAGAAGAAATGTAACACATCTCATGTACCAAATAGCTTGTAGTCCTCTCTCATAAGATTTAATCTAAGATTTAAATCATTTGGAGGCTCCAAGCTGCAAATGTCATCAGTGAGTCAGTTAACAATTGAGAACAGCAAACCATACCACTTAGGATCACCTGGTCCTATGTTTTCACATTCTCAAAATGGCCCAAGGAGCTAGGCAAACCACAGACCATTGGTTCCTAAGAGTTCTATAGCATATAACACCTCAATTTGTACTGAAAGGGTCAGAAATGAATGAAGATTTTGCATTGTTTTAGATTCCTTTTTCTCTCTCTTGTTCTCTAAACTGCTATTTTATTACCTCGGGGGAGGTTGCATCTTCTGGGCCAATTTTGGAACATGTCACTGGTAAGGCTCTTTCAGTGATGAGAAGAAAGGGATAAAAGAAGAATGAAGGAGTCCTAATTAAAGGGATCACACTCCTCAGGTAATTGAAGTCAGGGGAGTCAGAACTGGGCAAGAGCTGAGACTGAAGCTGTTTTTAGCTTATAGTTTCAACTGTTTGGGGGAGACTTTTATTAGGCTGCTTGGTTTAGTCATGTTTGATGCATTCATTGTAAAGACCAGAAACCGAAGTTAACTCGCAAAGAGGAGCAATGAGATCCAGTCTCCACAATGTGATGGAGCTTCGGCTCCCTGTGAAGAAAGGGAGGGGTGGGGGAGGCCCACCATAGGGAAGAACAAGTTTCTCTGGCACAAGAGTCACGTGGTGTGAGCACTAGGAGAGGGTGACGTTTTGATTCTCATCTCTATAGGTTGTCAGCCCATTCTGCAGTTACCTGAGGAGACGGACATGCCACTCCTCTCTGGAGCCCCAGAAAGTAGATACTCAATAACTATCTGCCAAACAAATACCAGAGAGTATAAATAGATGCAGCAACTTGTAATAACAATGTCTTCTTCCGAGTTCTTGCAAACATACTATAATAGTTAATGCTTGGTGAGTTTACCACAAAATCCTGTAAACTCTCACTCTGGGACTTTAAGGAGAGTGTTAGATGCTAAATCACTGACCACTGTCTGAGAAGGAGACAAGGAAGGGATGGCTTAGAGGCCTCACGCTGGATGGCTGGGCCAGGCGGGGCACAGAACTGGCTTCACCAACTTGATTTATCATTGGCTTTAGACACCGAAGAATCATTCCCCAAACGGAGAGGAGCTTTTTCAGATGGAGCTGGAGTGGCAGATAATAATGGGGCCAGCATCAGAATAACCTTTTATGATTTGTCTCACCACAGAGCAAGAGATGGAAAATGATGATTTTTTTAAAGGGAGAAAAAACTCTCACTGACAAACGAGGCTGTTCCCGTCCCGTGACATGCCAAGTGCACGGCTGTAAACAAGCCAGCCAGGCTTTCTCTGGGGGTGTGTTTGTGAAGGGGAGGGTGGAGATGGCAGGCTGTCTGCTTCCTAACACACATGTTCATTTGGGGGTTTGCTGCAAGCAGCAGCTGCAATAATATCACCACTAACCAGGAGCAGAATGAAACCACCATGCCCTCTAAAAATGCTTTCCATTGGGTTTCTCCTAATTATCCCTATCAACACAGCCACCTCACCACCTCATTACATAGAAAACAAAGCATCTGAGGTCAAGAGCTAGGCCCACAATGGTCTTTCCAGAGACCAGAGAGCCACATGACTCCAGCGCTTACGTAACACTGTGGCACCATGGAGACCGAACCTAACAAGCCCAAACCCGTGTCTGAGTTGTGAGGGGGAGTCGGTTTCTATGAGAACCTCAACGTTAGCTTTTTCTGACTTATTTTAAACATGTAACTTTATCTCTGAATCAAAACTTAGACATCTAAAACATAATTGTCATTTTCAGTACCCCCAAATCCTCGTGTGGGTCTTTTCAATTCCCTCTTCATGGATAAGGAGACCAACCTGAATCTCCTCTTCAGGCTGGTAGAGAAGAGCTCCAGGGAAGGGGGAAGCCACGGGAAACGAGCATGTGGATCCTGTGATACCAGCTTCCAGGAGGTATCCTGCCATACACCTGGCAGCCAAATGTAAAAGCTGCTTACTTGCATAAATTTAGAGTGACTTTTTCTAAACCAAACTGTGTTGTTATTTGAACAAAATGCTTCTGAGATGTGTGGAGTACACTTTCAAACCACTGCCTTTCTTGAGCTTTCCACTCACACACAGAGAATTTCTCTGAGCTTCTTCTCCTGAGGCAAGTGAAACCCCAATGTCTAGAGATTAGTATGCTCAGCTAGTGGAACTGGAGAAGAGAAAACCCAGAGATTGGCAGGAATACTAAGACCCCTGGAGCAAGGAGAATGAATAAGACTGTGAGCTGAGATGTTGTGAGGAAGAGACCTCCACCCCACCCTCTTTATACTTAAAGGAAGAAATGAAAACAAGCCAAAAGGGAGAGGAAATCTGAGAAACCAAGCTTCTTAAAGAGCACAGGCTGATCTCGGATGCAGAAATACATCCTATCCTGATAAGTAGCTTGAATTCTGGGCTATGGATGAAGACCGGCATTTACCTTTTTTTTTTTTTTTGGTTTAGTTTCACAAAAAAGGGGTCAACAGACAGCTTCCTGAGGACTAAGTCCAACCCACCACTGTTTTTGTACAACCCATGAGTTAAGAATAGCATCTGCATTTCTGAATGGTTGCAAAAGAAATACTCTGTGACATATGAAACATTGGATGCAATTTAAATTTCAGTATCTCTTTCCTATCTGGCCCTTTAGAGAAGAGGTGGGTTGACTCTTGCCTTTTGTAAAACTGGGTAAAAAAAAAAAAAAAATCCAGGCAAGGCAGTTTCACTTCTCAGAACCAGAGGATCAGTACAGGTGACGGCATGAGGATATCCTAAACAAAGACACTAAAAAAAGTCCACAGTCATGTAGCTGAAGAGGTAAGAAGCCAGCACACATGGCTCAAAGGAAGCCGATACAACCAACGGCAAGCATGGGCATGTGCCGGCTCGCTGGCTCTCTCGCACTCTGTTCTAGGAACGTGGTTACTCCAGTACCTACCATCTCTCGCAGTATTCCCACTCTACTCCCGCAGACCCTATTCAAAACTGTGAACTTTCCAAGGTTGCCCTTCTCTGTTCCCCATAACTGCTTCCTTCCAGTCTGTGACAGCAAACTCTATCACACTTCTCGCTGGTACTTAGACTTCATCTTTCTACTCTTCTTGGAAAAGTAACTTGTACAGTGTACTTGACACTGTGCCCCAACCTTTCCCTTTTCTCCTTTCTCCTGGGTCCTCTCTCTGGGCTGCTCATCTTTTCTCCTGCTGTTGCCCTTAGTTATGTCTTGGGCACCTTCCTTTCCACTCTCTGCAGCCTCCCTTGGAAAGCCCACCCATTCTACGTTCTCCATCACTGTGATCACCTGGAACCCACAGACAGGTAAGCCTGAACTGTCCTCTAAGCTCTCAAGGAGTGTCTGACAACCCTTGAGGGTCTGGTCAACATCTCCCCTTGACCGTCCTGTCAACCCCTCAAACTCAACCTCATCCTCCTGCTAACTCTCCTCACTCTTCCGTTGTCTCCTAGTCCAACTGCAGCACTAGCAACCTGCTAAGTCTAAAATTCTCACCTATTTTTGATTTGCCCCTACTTTATCCATATAACCTACTGATTGCCTCATCTTACCGATCCCATTAATTCTACCTCCACAGTTGCTTATGTAAACCATGGGATCCTCTCAATCCTCAACCTGACTGCTTGTTCAGGCTCCTGTCACTTCTGGCCAAGTCTTCTGATCTATCTGCCTGCCCTCCATTTCCCCCATCCTGATCCTTCCTTCCTGACTGATCTCCCTAAAACTCTTCAGTGGCTTCCAAGGGTTTACCATATAAAATCAGAAACCTACAACCTAACACTCTAGGCCTTCTAAAATCTGGTCCAATTCCTTGGGACCTTGTGAAACATCCATTACCCACTTGACAGCCCTTCAAATACATCAAGACAGTAAAACATCTATTTTCTCTTATCCTCATGTCTTATTTTCTCCAGACTAAACATTCCCAGGTATTCACAAGATGTGGGTTTTTGACTTCCTACCATTCTATTGCTTTTAATCCTTGAAAGTAAAAGTGTAGTCACTCAGTTGTGTCCAACTCTTTTCGACTCCATGGATTGTAGCCCAACCAGGCTCCTCTGTCCACGGGATTCTCCAGGCAAGAATACTGGAATGCGTTGCTGTTCCGTTCTCCAGGGAGCTTCCCAACTCAGGTATCAAACCCAGGTCTCCTGCATTGCAGGCAGATTCTTTACCATCTGAGCTACCAGAGAACTTACATCTTCCAATAGCAAATACCTTTCGAGTTGACTTCATTGAGAGGTCTGATGGGGTAGTGAGGCTCATTCACTGGGAGCCGCCCTTCTTACATGCTGCAGAGAGGCACCTCTGGAGGTGAACTTGCCAAGTCGGACTGATTGAGGAGGGGTGTGTGGAGACCATGCACACCCCCAACCCCCTGCCGCCACCATGACCAGGCAGAGTTAGACGTTTCCTCCAAGCAGGAGGCTGCTGCAAGAGACAGCCCCATCAGTGCAGAAGGAACCCCCGGGATGGGGGAGCTCTCGAAGGGGCTGTGGGGAGTGCTGGGGCCCATCCTGAGGAAGGCAGCAGTCTCTAAGGTCTCCATTCCAGCCCAGCTCCATTCTGCTTTGCAGCAGTCGCCCCAAGCACCGTGGAGACCCTGGTGGTGTTGTGACAAGCCGTCTATTCATTTCCTCTCTCATTCACGGGGCTCTCGGGGATAAAAAGGAACAGCAAATCCAAACCACTGCCTTGAATCCACTTTGCAGAATTCAGGGAAAGATAGTTCTATTGAAGTGATTATCTGCTTTATTTGGGAGACCAGAGGGAAAGAAAAGGATTTCGGCATCCAGTGCCTGCCATGGATGCATTCCTGCAGAAACGACGACTGCAGCCATCACTGTGGCCAGTGGGACACTGACAGCACGGCTGGCACTTAATTGAGGCTTTTTAGCTCCTGTCACAGTGTGGCAACGGGGCAGCAGAGCACCCGGATCTGAGCTGTGATGCAGGATACAAAGCTTAGTTGAAAAGCAGGGGAGGAGGGAGCATGGGGAGGGAGAGAATCAGAGGCCTGACAGACAGGCTGCCTGGTTTTTTGCAGCGAGTGGGAGATATTAACCTGTCTCACCAGGCTGGGCCTGTCTTCAAGGCGGAGGAAAGCTGCTCCAGTGGGCTTACTACTCACAGTTGCGGGACAGCTCGTGCCACAAGCCCCAAGGAGGAGAAGCCTGCCCTGAATCGTGCACATTTATAACAAGGTTGCGAGTCGCTGGCGAGGAAGTGGCAGTGGCGTCTTTAGGGTGGGTGGGGATGATCAACTTCCCCAACACAGCTCGCAATGAAGCACGTTGTCTGGGTGCTGTGACAACCAAGGCGGGGGGAGTGTGCACGCGCATGCACACACTTGTATGTGTTCACACATCCAAGGAAAGCAGTACAAAGAGGGGAGAAAAGGGGTGGGGGAAGGCAGACCGAAGAGAGGAGGAAGGAGGCACTGAGGAGGCCGCAGGGGGTGTAATGACCCTGAGACACTGCTGTTTGCAGGGAGAGTGACACCAGGGCTGTATCCATCTACGGATGGGCACAGACGTTCGGCAAGAATGTCTGAAGGGCAGAGGCCAGAGACAGGAATGGGTGGATTCCTCAACAGAGCAGATGCCAGAATCAAGTTTCGTTTCAGGGAGAAAGGAGGTATGAGAAGCCCTTCTGCTGCCTCCGCCCTGGACATGTCTTCCCAAGCCCTGCGCTGCCTACAGGGTCCTTCTATCATCCTGAAAACTCAGTGCTGGCTTGTTTGTGCCGCCTCTGTTCTCAGTTCCTTCTGCTCTCAGTTCACGCATCACCATATCTGAGCCTCACTCCCCCTAAGGCCAGCCTTGTCCGGGATCACCACCAGAAAGAAATGCCATCGGTGGGAGACTTTCAGACCATGGACAGCAGCTCCTCTGGGGTTAGAGGAAGTATGTGCTCTCTCACACACACAAGTGTGAGCAGTGTTTCTTCCCTCAAGTGTGCCCTCTTCCATATCTGCCTAGTAGGACCAGTGCTGGGGAATCAGAAGCTTGTCACAAGGTTTACAATATGTTTACAATAAATGCCAGAGGGCACATTCTTGTAAAGAATCTGGGGGACTGTGAAATGCTATATACCATGTGGTTGCCTGTTTTATGTGACTATTTTTCTGTTTCCATAGTTTGCGTCATTAAATAATTCTTTGTTCTCTTAAAATATATAACAGGGACTTCTCTGATGGTACAGTGGTTAAGGCCCTGCCTTCCAGTGCGGGGGGTGTGGGTTCAATTCCTGTTTAGGGAGCTAAGACCCCACATGCCTCCCAGCCTGAAAAACCGAAACATTAAAAAAAAAAAAAAAACTTTAAAAAATAAATTAAAAAAATGCAGCAAAACAAAATGACAGTCTTGGATTGGGTTCTTCCTTTCTGGACCCTTGCTCCATACTCTAGCAAGTCCTCCAGCTCAGAAGGACTCCTCTGGGTCAGAAGCCAATCAGATGTCTTGGCACAAAGAACTCTCCGGCTATACACCTGTGGACCCAGGGACAAAAAAGGAGAAAGTCTTCTCCGTCTTAGGGCAGCCATCGAGGGAGACACTGACTCCTGAACGGCAAAGAGGACAGCTGTTGGTAAGAGGGTGGGGGTGTGAGGAGGCAATTTTCCTAGCATTAACAGCCGAGAGAAAAACAAGACAAGACAAGTGTTTCATATGGAGGCTGTCTCCCCTAGTGTCACTAAACTGGAAAATTCTATATTCTGTATTTCACCCACCCTTAGCCAACTGTTCTCGATTGAGTCAGGAGAAAGGAAAATGCTTTGGGTGGGGAACAAGGGATTTCTCCTGGCCAGCCTGGAACCACAGGAGCTCAATCACTAAATGATGACTCTGGGGACCACAAAAAGGGTGTTCCTTCCTATATCTATCATAAAGCCAATTGGTATCCTATAGAGTGGATGAGAACATAACCAAACTGCTGCTGTTCAGTGACCCAGGCCAACCCCATGGAAAGAAGCCTGCACAGCCACTTGTAGCCCCTGGGGCAGGCAGGATCAAAGAATACATATGGTGGAAATCTGGAGGCACTGAGTTCGGTCTAAACCACTGAAGTCACCTTGTGTGGACCAGGAGAGCCGGCATTAATAATCTGCTAGGGCCCTAAAGGTTCTTACTTCCCTGTTACCCATGTTCTGAGACTCTAATGTATTAATCTGGGTGATGCGGTTTAAAACACTGTCGGCCTGGGCTGCCATCCCCTCCCGTGGGGTCTCAAAATAACTTCGCACAAATCATTTTTGCTAACCACTCACTGGGGCAGCTCTTCTCTGCCAGAACACACACGTCTTATGTAACGGCAGGAGCTGCCCAGCCTGCTGAGAGGAGGGCGTTCCCAGAGCGCGGCTGCCCTCGGCCCCTCAGGCTCGGCACAGCACGGCCTTGGACGCCAGCTCTGTCCCCAGGCCCAGGCTCCCCCAGCAAGAGAGGACCCCCAGGGGATTCAGGGGCTCCTCGGAAAGGTCATCCCATGCCAGCCTGCCTTAGAAATCGTGCAACTGGGGTGTTCTGCGAGCACTTCCAGGTAAAAGGTGGATTCTCAGATTTTTGGAAAGTGACGAGTAGGGGAAGGAACCCAGCGCCTCTCCTCTGAGGATTCATACAGTTCAGGGTGGACAATAGAAACAGACAGAACACAAAGTCACAGGAAGAGTGGAAGGGGAGAGGGGGCCACAGGACACCGCACGAAGCCTCCTCCCGCAACTCAGGCCTTTGCTGGTCCTGGCTGGGCTGCCCTGGTACCCCTTCCTCTCGGTGCCCCTCTTGTTTCTCTCAGTCTCTGCGGTCAGAACTCATGACTGTTCCTTCAGCTCCTTTGCAGCTGCTTTCTCCTTGAAACCCCAATCCCGGGCAATCACACTGTCACTCGCTGTGCTTCAGATTCCATTCTAAGTGGATGACTCTCAGTTTTCATCTTTACTTCTGACCTTTCTATCGAATTCATCTGGACCTGCAAAAATCCACAGGCGTCTAACATTCAAGGTTTCAAAGCTGACCTAACAACCTTCTCCTTGCAAACATCCTATTATTTACAAGCCAGAAAAGTGACCTCTCTCTCTCTGTCATCCTCTATTATCAAATAACCCGCAAAATTCTACATCAGAACCTTCCTAGCCAGATCTGTTCTTTCCTCTTCATCCCCCACCTTGTAGCCTAAGTCCAGGCATCCCCCAACCACACCTCCTGACTTCAGTGTGGTATCCCCCAATCTAGTCTTTGCACTGTGGTAAAAGTAATCTCTTTTTAAGAGATTTTGTGGACTTTCGCTATATCTAATAACATGGATGAAACTCAGACAAAACCTGGATATAAAATAAAATTGGGTAAAATAAGACTATAACTCCAAGTACAATGGCCAAAGGAGGCAAGACTCATGTATGGTGACAGAAGTCAAAATATTGGTTATCTCTGAGGGGAAGGCCATGAAAGAGCCTGCTGCAATGCGAGAAATGTATCCCAGAGAATACTGTATCTCCATATTGGGGTAGTGGTGACCTGGAGTTATACATGGACTGTTATAAACATAAAATTAATAAAACTGTATACTTAAGATTTGTGTGCTTTATTATGTAATAATCATTCCTAGAGCTAAAAAAAAAAAAAAAGATGATGCATTATCCACCATTCATTGCTTCCCTGCTTCCTATTACCTATCTTAGGAATTACTAACCTGGGGAGGATGGGGCTGCGACAGGGCGTGCATCAAGAACGTGTGTGTGCTCAGTGGTGTCTGGACTTACCCACCAGGTTCCTCTGTCCAGGGGATTTTCCAGGCAAGAATACTGGAGTGGGTTGCCATTTCCTCCTCTAGGGGATCTTCCCAACCCAGGGATCGAACCTGCATCTCGGTCATTTCCTTCATTGGCAGACGGACTCTTCACCGCTGTACCACCTGGGAAGCCCTAAGATAAGCTTAGGCTAGTGTTTGCCAATCCAGTGAAGTTGTATGAAAATCTCTGTGTGGTCATGTATTTTTCAGAAGACTGGTAGCCTTCTTCAGATTTTTCATTCATAGAGAATGCCTATGACTTTTCTTTGAGATACAACCTAAGCAGCATAGACATAGGGCCCATCAAAGATGGGGAGTCTGACTTTTCAAACTCACCTTTAACCACTGTCCCTCTTATAAGAGACATGCTAGCCATATTAAACTATTTGCACTTTGAGTAACAATGCTTTTTCAAGTTTCCCCTCTTTCCTTGTCTGGTTACACCCCTTTCCTCATTGTCTGTATCTGGCATTTTTTGGAGAAAAGGCCTATGGCTCTCTGAGATGTACAAAAAGGTTGCTGATCACTCTAAATAACAAAGAAACTGAACTACAAGGTAGGGTGACATCTGAACAACTCAGAGGTGAAGTCCAGCGAAATAATCTGGCTACAAAGGGTGACCTGAAGCTGGGCAGAAGCACAGTGAAAAGACTGCTGAAGGAATGAATGAATCACAGTACTTGGATCCAGTGCTTTTGTAGTAAAGATTCAATGAGGGAAGAATCAGGGGTCAAAGTTAACAAGATAACATGGAAAGGGATAACACTTAGTGTCTCAGCAGAAGATGGGGGCAGGGGGTTGACAAACATGGTTTAATACAAGTTCATGTATGAGGACCTAGAATACACTGACCACAATTCTATAATACACAAAACCTAATGGAAAACTTGGAGAAACCTGCTTACCTTTCCTAGGTTTCTAGCCTAAAACACAAAAAGAAATGCCTGTAAGGACACCTTCATGAATCATCTAAGCATTTTACAGAATCACAGCATTTTACAGTTGGGAAGAATCTCAGAAATCATTGAGCTCAAACTATTTTCTCATAGGAGGAAACAGGAAATCAGAGAAGTTAAATGACCTACACAAAATCACATGCCAACTGGGTTATGAGACACAGATTATAAACCCTATCTTTTGACAGGCAGCTGTTCTTTCCATTGAATCCTATCAGTTCAGGCTGAATGCACTTCATCTTAGGGTGCCCAGTGTCCTGCTTTAGCCAACAGAATTCTGGTTTGGGGGATCTCTTCCTGAGCAGACAGATAACATAATCTGATTGGCTATATTGGCTTTTAAAAAACACATTAGGAACTCGTTGCTATTATCACAGCTAGGTTTATATATCATTGAAAGGCTTTTTTGGGGACATATATCAGAGAATATAGACGCATCAGAAAGAAACAAGTCCAACAAGTAGTAGCTACTATAATCTGAATGGTAAATTTGGTTGAGGTTAAGCACCAGATTACAGATGGTCAAGAATCTACCTGCAATGTGGGAGACCTGGGTTTAGTCCCTAGGTCCAGAAGATCCCTTAGAGAAGGGAATGGCAACCCACTCCTGTGTTCTTGCCTGGAGAATCCCATGGACAGGAGTCTGGCAGGCCACAGTCCATGGCATCACAAAAGAGACACAACTGAGTGACTACACTTTTAAGTACTTTTTAAAAACACACATCACACTATTTAATACTTAGAGCACCCTAATGTACAGAACAGATAATGAAGGCGATAATGAAGGCAAAGACAGGTTCAATAATTTGCCCTAGATAACTGAGTTTATAAATGGCAAATCCAGAATTTGAGTATGTTCCTATGAGTTGGAAATTCATATTTGGAATGATTTTACTATAGTATCTCCATAAAAAAAGATATCTCACAGAATTCCCAGGGTCGGAGTTACTAAGAGATCCTTGGGATTATTTTTGTTCACTTCTGTCATTTTATACATGATGGAGTGGAACTAGCTTCAATACTCCAAGCATTCTCTTAAATCATTTACTTTCTCCTGTATGCTGCCTTGCTGCATGAGACTGCAGGTTCCAGCTTGACATGCGGCAGGAGAACCAGCTCAGCACACTTCCCTCCTTTCCTGGTTTAAGGCGCTTACAACGACAGACTTGAAAAATGGACATGCAGCGGTGATGTTCTTCCTCAAGATGCGGTGGTTGGGTAGGTTGATCATGCCCACCCACCACACTTGACAGTATTTCTACTATGTCCCAAGTGTCAAAACTCTAGACTGGATTTCCCTGGTGATGCAGTGGATGGGAGTCCACCTGCCAATGCATGGGAGGCAGGTTTAATGCCTGGTCAGGGAAGGTTTCACAGGCAGCAGAGCAATTGAGCCAGTGTGCCACAACCACTGTGCTCTCAAGCAGGCGTGCCATGACTACGGGAGCCCATGCGCCCAGAGTCTGTGGTCCACGACAAGATAAGCCACTGTAACGAGGGGCCTGCCCACAGCAACTGGACAAAGTCCATGCAAAAAAGCAACAAAGATGCAGTGTAGCCAAAAATAAATGAGAATTTAAAATACTTTAAAAAAACCAAAGAAAGCAAAACTCCAGACAAAGAAACAGTCACAAGGTAATGCAACAACGATGCGGTTACAAGGACCATGAATGGCAGGGGCAGCCCATGAACGCTGAGCGGGCAGGGCTGGCAAGAAATCAAGCCTGAAGTTCACTCACTCACTCTTAAAGAGTGAACAACAACTGGCCAGAGGAACACATATCGAGCAAAAGTGTGGGGACTGGTTGCTTACTGATCTTCCCAATTCTTGTCACAGCAAGAAGGATGCCACACAAAGGCGAGGAGGAGCGGGAGGGGGAGCGAAGCACTCTACAGGCGTGCCTGGCAGGGCACTGAGTTTCTTCTGAGAACCACAGCCTGGGTCAGGATATTTGAGAGCTGTGTTTTAATCCTGGAAAGCACAATGCCTGATCTTCCTACTGCATTCACTTCTAAGGTAGAAAATGAACCAAGGAACCGGCTTATTAAGAACACACAACTGCTTCCTATGCATTCTTTCTCCCAAGAGATTTTGTTATAATTTCACAGAATCTAAAAAGGTAATAATTATTCTAACACTGTGTACATATCTACTATCTAAATACAGCTTTTCATGTTATCAGCCAGGTTTCTTTTTAATTAAAATTATGATCTATTTGAAAACCATTAACATAGCTTTCTTCTTCCCTCTGTCGTCTAATCATCAAACCTGTGCAGAGGCATCCAAAGGGAGACTGAAAGTAAAAAGTGGACTCCTAACTCATCAGTAGTTTGCAAAAAATCTTTAACTTCCCACTACCAGGGAACTGGCTTTCTCCCACATTACATACACACATCAGGCAAAAGGGACTGCAGGTCTGTTCTACTGAGACAAATTTCAAAACCAAGAGTAGAGTGGGTTAAAGGGGGACACAGATATTTGATTGACAGGAGGTCACATTCCATTGGCAGAAGAATAAAGAACTTGTCTCAATGGAAGATCGGAATTAAAAAGCTTTAAATATTCTTTTAAAAAAAGGAACATTGTTCTGACATCGAAAGAGGACAAATCAAATTGGTCTCCTCCCTCAGTCCCTGAAAAGGAGGAGGAGGAAATGGTGGAGGACTAAGTGCCAGTTTCATCCTTAATTAAGCCATGTGACCTTGGCCAAGCAGCAACTTCTCAGAGTCTCAGTGTTTTCACTTGTGAAATAGTGAGAACTATAGCCCATCCTATCCCATAGCGTTGTAATAAGCACCCAGCAGGGAAAGTATGTGAAAACACTGAAAAGTATGTATTACTATACAAGCTATCTTTTATTATCTTTTAGAGGATAATCATCCTGCAAAGTTTTAGTATATTTGACCATGGTCTAAACCAGTCCTTCATGGGAGATCCAATGACTACCAAAACACTCTTGGACCTTTTGGAAATATTTTTAGGAACTTTAGCTTCCAGGCAAATGCAGAGTTACCATACTCTTACGTAAAAAGATACCGCAAGAAAAATACAACACAACGCTAATACTTCTGATTATAAAGAACGTAGCAGGAGTAAGCAGCAGCCAGGAGGGATAGGGTGCTGATTAGGAAGAAATGGTCTGCATCTCCTAGATGCCAGGACTTATTTCTCACTGAGGTTTGTGAAGCATGAAGAACAGACAACAGCTGGGAATTTAGGAAGGGAGTAAATCAAGCTGCTGTTATTCATGTTCCCAGAAAGAAAAGGCATGGATGGCAACAAGTGATAGTTACAGGAAAGCAGAAATTACATTCTTTGCTGATTTTCCCCATTGTCATTTTAAATATTTTTCCACTACCCCCATCCCTGCCACTAACTTGTGCACAAGGCATTGCGGTGGCATGGGAGTTCTCTCCCTGGAAGCCACTGTTAAATGCTGATCCTACCAACAAACAGACTGTTGTTGCTTTTTAGTTACTAAGTCGTGTCCGATTCTTTGAGACCCCATGAACTACAGCCCACCAGGCTCCTGTCTATGGGATTATTCCAGCAAGACTACTGGAGTGAGGTGTCATTTCCCTCTCCAGGGGAGCTTCCTGACCCAGGGATCGAACCCTCACCTCCTACACTGGCAGGTGATTCTTTACCACTAAGCCACCAGGGCCGAGACTGCCAACTCCTAAAGCAAGAGAACTATTTTTCAATGTTCCTAACTTCCTTTGCCAAAACTGCTACCAACCAATAGATCTCTCATTCAGGGGTTGTGCAGACACCACCTGGGAGCGTTTAGAAAACTGTGGGAGTCGTTTACTGATGTGCCCAATGTTTCCTCCAGGAGAGGGTGCTAGGGCATTCCAGAGGGGGAGTTAAGATGCTAAAAATCCTTCAATTCATGGGAAGTCCAGACAAGGAGGGAAAAGTTCTACCCTGCTGGGAAAGATGTAATTTGGCTTCCCCTCCCCCTTCAGCTGCACTCACCCTAAGCAAACAACATGCTGCACCCTGTACATGCTTCGCATTTCAGTTTCAAACCTAGCTGCCTCCATCTCCTGGCTCAGGTCAGAACATAATGATTTTGGCCTACGGCTGTGAACAACTTAGAGAAAAATAGATCAAATGGAATGCACTCATCAGAATAAGCTAAAAAGTAATTGCAGATTTGACATGAGGTTCTAAAGAGGAAAATATGCTCCACTCCAAAGTTTTCTATAGACTCTAAGAGATCACAGTGTCATTTGAACTGATGCTTCAAGAAGCTTTGGCTCTGAGTTGGGAGCAATCTGTTCAAAAAAGGTGAGTTTAGAACATGCTATGCCAAAATGCAAGGCACAGAGATCAAAGTCCATGGGGAGAAGTCCCTGCCTTACGACTAACACAGCTTGTGATGGTGACAAGGCTGCTCCATTTCTTTGGGCCTCTGTTTCCTCATCTGTAAAATGAGACATTGGATAGTTTCTAGCATTTGCTCTGGAAAGGCTATCAGAAGCTGCCTGGAGGACAGGGCTAAAAAGAATGAATCCACTGGGCTTGATCGCTGTGACCCACACCATGACCAGGCCTTCAGGACTGGTACAGGCTAGCCAGAACAAAGTTAAGAAATGAGAATCACGTATTAAAAAACAAACATCAGAAATCTGGGGATCCTTAAGGCTAGAAAACCCACCCAGGTCCCACCTACTGTTGGTCAACATTTGATTATGATTATTCTGTGCTGTTTGGTAAAATTTACTCTGCAAGCTTTCTGCTTCATGGATGAATGATACCTTTCACCAGAGAGATCTGAGGGCAAAGGAATGGACACATGACAAGTCTTTGCACATGTCAAGAGAAATATACACATATGTACAAAGAGGCTGGTTTTGTTCAGGCTCAACTGAGATCACATATTCTTCAGCAAACATTTGTGTTTGATTTGTCGTCAGCTTGCTTACACAGCACTGTTTGGGTTTCAAGCCTTAATTTATTTGACTATATTCATTCCCATTCCCTATTTTCCTTCAAGTCCAGCAATTCAAAGTAGTAAGAAAATCCATCATACTTTACGCAAAGAGTACTTTGGTTTTACATTAGAACTCTGAAGTTACCTTTTCTTTTTAAAAATGATGAGAAAAGGTATAAATAATGTGCACCGATATGGTTATCCTACTGTGATACTCTCTTAACAGATTCTAAGAGTTATGCAAGATGATCTTAATATGCTGATAGGATCAAATCTCTGGAACACACAGGTTATGTGCTACAAATGGTCCGGTCAATCAGCTCTCAAAGGTAATGCTACGAGAGATACCCTTTTGACTCTATAAAGGGCAATACAACTGTTGTTAAAGTATGTCCTGCTTGCTGATTTCAGCTAGCTTGATAAGATATACTCTTTTCCTTTCCAGTAGGTCTCAAAGGCCTGGTACGGAGCAGACACTGGCATTTGTGTTGATTTATTTTGGTGGTGAACGGACACATAGGAAATGGTAGAGAAGCCTGTTCCAACCCAGGCAATCTTACTGCTTTCATAAGCCCATAAAGATACTAAAAATGAAGCATCAGAACAAACAGAAGATGATGATGTCAATAGAGGAAAATGAGGCTGATTAGACAATCTCACATGGCAAAAGTGGTATTTAAATTTTGGTTGTGTTGGTTTTACGACTTTCTTTCTCGCAAAGGAGAGTTTTTTGCACGTGTTTGGTACAGTGGCAAACACTCAAAGAATTTAATTTTTATTTGTTTTTGCTATCATTCTAAGTCTTCTAGTTTCATGTTTCAGCTGGCTGTTCAAGTAGTTCAAAATGAAGATGTCTGAATCCAGACCTCACCACCGTGTAGCTTCATTTGTTTAAAAAGAAAGAAAACAAAAAATGTAAGAAAACACCCTTTGAAGTTACTGCACAGAAAAAAAAAAAAAACCAAAAAGGCCACTGATTAACTACTAAGATTTTAGAAATATACTTAAGCTACTTGGGTGATATGTTAAAACTTCATGCTCCCTAGTTACCCAAGTAGGTGATTTAATTCTGAAAAATAGGTATGCATCAACATTATCCATGAATTCAGTAACTATTTGGATAGAATACTATGGCTGTGGAAAAACCTAGAAACTCACATGTGAGAGGGTTTACATGGTCTGAAGGCTCGGGATGCATTTAATCAATGTTCTCTCTCTTGCCAGGAAGAAGTAAAATTGACTTTTTATGGTCTGAGCCACTTCTTCCTATACCTCCCAAGTCTATCTGGGGAGAAAGGACACATCTGGCTCTAGAAAACTCTTCTGCAGGATCTAACTTCCCTTGAGCTTCCCTAAGCTCCATCCCAGGATGTTCCTAGGCAGCTGGCAGGCGGGTATTGAACCTCTCAGAAGTTGAGCTTTCATTCCAATTTCACCGTAGCACTGCAGCATCTGATATAATCCCTTAAAGGCTCTCAGAGTCTGGCCCTAATCTCCCTCCTAAAATATAACTCAAAGAAGATGTGAATATAGATGGCAACATGGTCCATTTTTCTGCACAGATCAACACAGAAGGATCATGGTGAAATCAGATTTAATGTCTATTTTCTCAGCAACTGATACCCTTGGGGCTGTAGAACATAGCTAAATGGAATAAGTCATATAACCAGGCTGATTTGACTTCGTTATTAATTCATCTTTACTTAACCTCAGCTGGGACCTCACAAAAAGTAAAAAAAATAAGCTACGCTACATAGCAAAACTTCTGCACACTCTCCCATTTTCTAGATAACTATAATAGGATGTTTTCTTTCTTCTTCTGTTAGTGATTAGGGCTTTAATCAGGAGCAGGATCAACACCCAAAGGGAGTGCGACATATCTGAGGAACACTTCTGCTGTTGCAGTGGCTGGAAGCAGGGATGCTGCTAAGGGCATTTAATGATGCTCAACTGGGCAGTCCCACACCATCAACTTACTGGGAATCCATAATGAAGATCCATTCTAGAAAGTGGAATAAAACAGGGCATCTGGCCAATAACTGTGATACTGGCCCAGATCTGGGAAAGGAGAAAGGGCTGGGAAAGGGGAAAGTGACAGAAGCAAAAGCCCTGTGGGCCCCTCTCTTCCAACCTTGCCGGCTTCAGAAGACAAATGGGCCACAGCAAGAAAAGTGGATCTATTTCTGCTTTCATCTCTATCAGAGTAGACTGGAGGGGCACAGGAACTTGAGGGAGAACATGAACAAACTCTCCTGTTGGCTGATGTTTGCCAGTACTGAGATAATATGAAAATCTACTCTCACAACATGACTGCCAACACACTGGTCTAGATTTCTGTATCATGGGAGAATACTGTGGCTCTCAGTTGGAATTCATTCATCAACAAATATTTACCAAGTACCAACTATGTGTCAGGCACCATATTTACCAAGCATCAACTATGTGCCAGGCACCATATTTACCAAGCACCAACTATGTGCCAGGCACCAATCAATGTACATGCTGTAAATGGACCTACTGTGGAGGGGTAGACAGGACACTTGGAGGCCACACAAAGGACTCCAGTTTTACTTTGAGTGAAATGGGAAGTCCTTATAAGAATGGCATCCAGGGATGAATAAACATACAGACAGCTACACGTGTAGAAGTGTGTACATAAAAATGATTGCGATGTAGCCTGCTGGGGCGAGACTCCTAAGTGGTGTCCCCATGTACATGAAGCAAGGTCCCAAGGGCCACTGGCAGCTGATGTTTAGATGCTGTTTATCCCATCTTCTCACTGAACAAAGACACAGGGCACACGGCATTGCCGGGGGAAGAAGCCTGGAGGGCGTCACCCCACCTCCTCCTGAGTTCGTGGGCTGCCGCTGTTAGAATCGCCACCATTCTTGGATGGCGTTAAATCAGCCCATTTTACAACAAGAAGCCCTAGACAAATCTAGCTTCTGATAGTATATTCATTTTTATTAACTGGTTAATTTAAGGCTGGCTTACAACTGTAATACTTTGGCCACCTGATACGAAGAACTGACTCGTCTGAAAAGACCCTGATGCTGAGAAAGACTGAAGGTGGGAGGAAAAGGGGACGACACAGGATGAGACGGTTGGATGGCATCACCAACTTGATGGACACGAGTTTGAGCAAGCTCCGGGAGTTGGTGATGGACAGGGAGGCCTGGTGTGCTGCAGTCCACGGGGTCGCAAAGAGTCGGACTTGACTGAGCGACTGAACAGAATTAGCAACTGGCCAGTGTGCAACAGTGTCCTCTCTCTCTCCACGCCATACCCTCAACTTGCAACTCTGGTCCTATATCCTTGTGTGCAGAGAATCCAGGTGGCTGAGAAGTCACTGGTTCTAGTCTGGTACTTATGCCTGATGCCTCTGTGTTGCCCTGTCCACACACACAACACAGGCTGGGGAAGACAGGGGAGGCGACTGCTGCTCCTGCTGCTGGGAGCCCCGCATACCTCTTTCTCAGTGAAGAAAGAGAGCGGGCGCATGCACTCTGCATATTTAAGAATGGAGGAAAACAAGGCAGAATAGTCAGTCTAAGACGATGTGTTACATGTATCCAGGGGCTTCACAGAGGCCTGAATCTCCATGGGGAACCAGAACCCTAGAGTCATTCATACCTGTCAGCCCTGACCCTCAAAAGAAGAGTAAAGGACTGTAGGGTTAGTCCTGGTTCAGGCTCTCAGGGCTACCACGCATGACTTTGCCCCATATGCCCCGATTCATTCTGGGGGGGCCATCTGCACAGGTGGCCTCAGGTTCTTCACCCAAGAAACAGGGATCACATTTCAAATACATTATAGGATTGTCATGCATGTTAAATGCACATTAAATGCATGTTAAATCAGGTGATTCACTATTTAAGAAGCATCTACCAGTATTGGTAAATAGTAAGTGTCTACTAAAGTAATTCAGAAGAGTTAACCATTTCAACTTCAACCCCCTGGTGGGGCAAGGAACAGTGTGCTATGATAGCTTCCAACAGGCCCTGCACTACTAGCCTTCTGGCAGATTTTCCTGGGGTCCATGGGTTCACCAAACATCCTCATGTCCATTCCCCGCCTTCGAAAATGAGCTGAAGACGCAGCTGAACACTTGCTAATCACAACCCAGTTAGCTGTAGCCATTACCTTCATCACACACTTCTAGTCTAAGACTCCTGAGCCACCCTTTTCTGGACGAATCTCTACTATATAGCCAAGACTGACGAAGACAAGCCCACAATCCAGTTGCTGTTTAAAAGGTACACACCAAGTGGAATAGAAACAGTAGCCTTCCACAGAACATGTTGGTCAGAAACAGGAACTTAGGAGGCTGTTTATCTGCAGTCCGGGTTTAGAATCAACAAGAAAGCAGCTGCAGCATCAGAGGAGCCAGATGAGGGAACAAGTTCCAGTTCATCAAAGGCATTGTCACACGACAATGGTCATCAAATCCACTGCAGGACCAGTGCCTCCGAAGGATGGGGCAGGCTCCAGCAGGACAAGTTTCCATCAGGATTTGAGAACTTGAGCAGTAGAGCATGCTAGCTGATGTACTACCACTGGCCCCAAACACCATGCCAGTGTGGTCCTAACACTCACATCTCTATTCCATTGGCTCACAAGTAGCAGGGACGTGGTTAGGTTGTGGTGATGAAAAACCACACCAGGACTTACTTCTTTTGGAGAGCTGGGGACAGAGCTATAGGACCATGTATTTTAATTATGTATTTCCAATTCCCCTGGCCACAGAACAAAGAAGGACAGACTGGTAAAAGCTCAGTTGCTACATGGCCTCTCACACAGAATTTGCTTGTTCTGGGAAATGCTCTCTATTGATTAAAGGCCCACTATAAGCCAAGCAATATTCCAGGTACCAGGTTTCATTCTATGGTAGCAGATGAAGCAGAGGGAAATTCCTGCCTTCCTGAAACTTGTACACTAAGTAAAAGGAAAGGATATTAAATGAGTAAATCATAGTGTGATGGAAGGTGATGAGTGATATGCAGTAAAAAGTCAGGGAGATCATGCCAAGGAGAGGTCGCCCCCAAGGCACACATACGTGCACATGCATGAACCAAAGTGCATGCAGTGGAGCAGCCACGCCTAGGGTGAGGAGGTGACTTGTCGAGGTTTCCAACCAAGCCAGTAACAATCACTGCCAGACCAGGAAATAGCCCTCGGGACTCAGCTGAAGCTCCAGGCCTTCCTTGGAGCTCCTCCTGATTACTTTTTCTCCCACGAACTTCCACAGATGTTCTATGACCTCATCTTCATCTGCTGCCTGGACAATTTGAATCTGGTTTCACAAGCACACCATTCTCCTCTAGTGCACTCACTTGCCACTCCCATGCCACCTAATGTACTCTCCAGAGTTCTCGTTCACACAGTAGGATAATCAGAGCAAGTGGGGTACCTGGGCTCTGGGTTTCAGGGAGCCTGCATGGTCATGGAGGAAGCAGATGGGAGCAGGCACCCAGCAGGTGATGATCGTATGAAAATATTTGTTCATTGCTTGGTTCGTTTGGCATACAAGGATGGCACGCCAGCTCCACACCAGGCACTGGGGATACAGAGACAGGCAGGGAACATACAGACATGTACACAGATCATCAGGATGCTAAACCAAGGTTTCCTTGCCAAGGTCCATACCTAGACCTGGACTCCCGGGGGTGATGATGAAAGGAGAACCGGGGCCAGACACTCTAAGCTGAGGGAGGAGAATGTGGTTCTGAACACTTCAAATGCCTCTGCTTAGGAGGAGGGCTTGGTGGGGGTGCAAAACTAAAAAGATGAACAGGGCTCAGACCATGAAGAACCTGAAATGCCTTATTTTGAAGGCAAAAGAACCACTGAGACATTATAAGTAGGGGAATGATGTGGGCAGAGGTGCATTTTAGACAAGTCTCTGTTACAGGGCAGACAGACCAGAAGGACTACGAGAACACAAGCAGGAAGATCCATTAGGAGACAGGGATCCTGTCTGGAAGAAAGATTAGAAGAAATCGATTCTAGACACCCTATCGATTCCTGGTGTTATGCCCAAGAAATGGAGTGGATGTTGGTCCTAAAAGGCCAGGTCTCAGAAACTCAAAAAGAGCCTTAAATTTCTGCTCAACCACAAATTCCCAAGGGCCAGCACCAAGGACGATCTAACAACAGAACTCAGCCTGTCTCTTCTCCAGCTCACTCTCCATTTACTTTTCTATTTTTAATCTCCTTTAAATTTACCACTCCTATATTTTAAGGACAGAGAAACAGACAAGTTAATCCAAGTTAGTGAGGGCCCTTGCATAAGACATGGAGATCAAACCAGGTCTTTCCTGGCTCTCAAAGCCAGCAGGGAACAGGCAAAGAAAGCAACAGGAAAGGAGTTGCACACAAATGTCTGGAGATTGTCTGGATGATGGAAGTTATTACTCATCTTAATTTTTCTATTTTCACAAAATTGTCAATAACCATGTTATTTCTTTAAAACAACAACAGAAAAAGGAAACCATTCAATCTTCTCTTTAAAAAACAAATATATACATTTTATTTTTTTTCTTATCTCATTTACCTTTATTTGGTAACTTAAAGTCATATCAAGTTGTTTTTTTTTCACGTTGACAAACTCTATAACAGAAATGACACGAACTTACTGACCTTTAGTAAACTTAGGTACAATAAAAGTAAGACATGTCGGTATTGACTAAACCAATGAGCTTAAGACAACTTTAATATCAGATATTTAATACTGAATATTTTCTAGATCATGTAAACCCCAAATTCCCTCCAACAAGTTTCTTTTATATTTAGAAATATTTAGTTTGTAAGTACTTACTTTAAGTCAATTAAATAGAGGTCTTTTATAAGTTTAATTTTGTTCATATTTTCCAGAGATAGAGATATCTCATAAGTGCTGTACACTCAGACACATAAACAGACAAATATATACATTAAAAAAAGAAAAAAGGAACCTGGTTAAAACATAAAACATGCCTTCCTGCGGAAAGCTATTAGGACACTGTCTTCTTGCCAGCTTTAAATCGTTGATGGGGGCTTCCCTGATGGCTCAGTGGTAAAGAATCGGCCTACCTATGCATGAGACATGGGTTCCATCCGTGGTCTGGGAGGATCCCACATTCTGAGAAGCAACTCAGCCCATGGGCCACAACTACTGAGCCTCTGCTTCAGAGCATGAGAGCCACGACCACTGAAGCCCGTGTGCCCTCGAACCCATGCTCTGCAACAAGAGAAGCCACTACAATCACCACAAATGAGAAGCCTGAGAACCACTAGAGAGCAGGCCCCGCTCACCACAATTAGAGAAAGCTTGTGCAAAGCAACAAAGACTCAGTGCGCCCAAATAAATAAATAAATCTTAAAAAAAAAATAAAATTCCTTAACGATTTTCCATCCAAGTCTCCCTGGCAGGTGCCACCATGCTCACCTCATCCGCTGCCCCACCCAGGTAGGGGGCCAAGTGGCTCCCCCCACAGAGTCCCCACCTGCAGGGAGCATGAGTGATGGGCATGCCCCGGCTGCTCTCTCTCGAGATAAGGTGCAGCTCTCCATGGGAGATGCGGCAGATATATATCAGTGTCCTAACCAACAGATATAAATGCCATAACTCCAGCCGCTGTCCATAAATACCCAGCAGCAGGAACATCCTTAAACAGCCCACTGGGCCCAGGATTTAGGGGGCTTCCTTACATGATCATGGGCCGAAAAGTGCTTTTAGGGGGGTGTTAAAGAGGCATGTTAGGTAAACTCACAGATCACCCAAATAAATAAGGCGTTCTCGCTGTGTGGAGAGGCTGTGTGTGCCCTGTTGGCAGCGAAGAGTGGAGGGCAGGAGAGGAGATTCCTCAACCACACGACCCCACTGCAGACACAGGGAGGCTCATAAGCAAGCCTGAGCGGGAGAACAGGATACCCCGTCTCACCCTGCTGCCTGTCATCTCCTAAAGATTTATGATGTCAGGGGACGCCTTCTCAGGACGACACACTCCATGATTACATTGGTTATCCTTTAACCACCTCCCAAGCATCTACTCCTGCCCAGGCCATCAATTTGGCTTTTCATACACAGCTCTGCTCCTAAACCAGCAACTGGCTCATCTCTCCAAATCAGTGGAGCTCTCCAGCTCCCAGGAGAGGGATATATTAAGTATCAATCACGCGTATTATTTTACAATATAATTACTTTGGCAATTAATCCACAAGAAGCATTGCTCTCCAGATCCGAACTTCTGCCAACACAAATAACAAAGCTCTTGGAGACCAGTCACATGGCTGGAGACTGAGATTCCAGGGGAAGAGAGACAAAGGCGGAGACAGAAGAGACTGCAGGGTGAGAGGAATCTCCCCAGAGTGTGTCTTAAGCCTCGCTTCGTGAGACCAGCAGAGCCACTGCTTCATCGAGAACAAGAACAAAGCCAGCAGAAGCGAGGGAGGGACGGATGATCCTCCTGAGTAGGTAAAAAAGGCTCAGGCTCTTAAGAGACTCATGGGCTTCATTCTGTGGGGAATGAAGATACGTACTTTCCAAGTGAGATCTGGAGCATGGCACCTCTTGACAGAAACCCACTGCTGGTCCAGGAGGGTGGGCCATTGTCTTACTCACTGCTGTGTACCCAGAACACAGTGTACATTCAGTAAATATCTGCTGAAGGGAGGAGGAAGGAAGACAGGTTGTGCCAGACTCATCATGTCGAAAGGCACTCACCTAGCTGTCCTCTGTCCTCTCTATCAATCAGCCAATCTGTCTTCACCCACAGGACCAAGAAGTCTTTGTCAGATAGTGAATTTTAAGAAGTCAATCCAATTTCCCAAACGTAACTGCTGTCAGTTTTGGCCTCATAATAATCGAATTAAACAGTAAGTAGCAACATTCACTGTTGAAATGTTCTATCCATTCCCCTCTCCATCCCTTGGGTGCAGAAGGAACAGTAAAAAGGCTAAGGTAAGAGCAGCAGCAGGAGAGAGCGGGGAAGGAAATGATAATTGCCAAATTGGATAAGCAGTCTCTGAATACATGAAAATTAACAAGACTTGTTTTGCAACAGCTTTATATCTAAGTGAAAAAGAAATCACCGATAGGATGAGGAAAAAATTTCATTTGATTCAAAACATTGAGACCTTTTCCTTGGTATTTCTCTTGTGTGTTAGTCACTCAGTCGTGTCTTACTCTTTCTGACCTCACGGACTGTAGCCCGCCAGGCTTCTCTGTCCATACGATCCTCCAGGCAAGAATACTGGAATGGATTGCCATTTCCTTTTCCAGAGATCTTCTCGACCCAGGGATCGAAACCTGGTCTCCTGCATTGCCGGCAGATTCTTTACCATTTGAGCTACGGGAATTTCCCTTATTATCCCCTGAAGGAACATAATGGTGGTAAATTAAGTAAGGGCAGACTGAGAGAGTTAAGGGAGAGTAAATGAGGAATCCAAGTAAAAGCACTGAGCACAGGCGCTGTTTCTCAGGCCCCGCCACAGAAAGCATTCTGCCTGCCCCCCTTGCCTATTAGAAGGCAAGAAAAAAATAGAAGTATTGCGGATAAACAAAGAGGAAATGGAATTGAAACTACAGAAGACAGGAAAAGGAATAATGAATGACAACTGTGTGTGGGAGGTGAAGCCAGAGGGAGGAAAGGTTCAACGGGAGGGGAGGGAACATTCTAGCACATGGCCCTCTGGTCCCATTAGCAGACCTCAGAGGCTGGGGGTGAGGGGTGGGACGGGGTGCCAGAGTGAGTCAAACATCTCATCACATAGATGCTTTCTTCTTTCCTAACTACCTGCTTTTCTTGTCTTACCATCACCCACATTAGGGGGAAAAAAAAAGGTCAAGATATATCGATCAAGATGTTTTACAGGCATCTACATAAATAAAAATGTTCTAGTTAATTACTGGCCTCGAAATATTGGGTATGTGACACTTCCAATTTTGATAAGCAACTTCAGAAAAAACCTGGATTGGTGTAGCCTGTCATGTCAAAAATGAGTTACTGACATGCAAAGCTGAAGCAAACAGCCATAAAAATCTCCCAGAGCTGCTCTCCTTGAAGGCTGATGGATCTACTTGGGAATCTCCAGAGGCTGTTAAGGCCAAGGGTCTGAAAAGATAAAGCTAAGAGTTCTTAATTTTCAGCCTAAAGCTAATAGTTTCTCAGTGAAGCTGGCTTTCTCCTGTTCCCCAAGTGGGTTCCACCTATTTGCGCCTTCTGCGACTACTGCCTGCCTTTCGGAAATCAGTGACGATCTCTATTTATGTCCACTCCTGGTTCCTGGAGGTAGGATGTGGTCCTGCGAGAAGCTTACAAATGTGTGGTGGTAGTTCAACTACGGAACAGAGGCCCAGGAGCTTCCTAGAAGTGTGTCAAAGGAGACACACATACAAGTTGCTCCTGGGTGAACTTGTAAGAACATAAGTGACTTTCCTGCTCCCTTTTTTTTTTTTTTTACTGAAGAATGTGTGGCTCCTGAAGGGAAGTGGAATTTCCAGTTCAGCTGCTCAGTCCTTTCCTACTCTTTGCGACCCTGTGGACTGCAGCAGGCCAGGACTCCCTGTCTATCACCAACTCCTGGAGTTTACTCAAACTCATGTCCATTGAGTTGGTGATGCCATCCAACCATCTTATCCTCGGTTGTCTTCTTCTCCTCCTGCCTTCAATATTTCCCAGCAACAGGGTCTTTTCAAATGAGTCAGTTCTTCGTATCAGGTGGCCAAAGTTTTGGAGTTTCATGAACACTCAGGACTGATCTCCTTTAGGATGGACTGGTTGGATATCCTTGCAGTTCAAGGGACTCTCAAGAGGCTTCTCTAACACCACAGTTCAAAAGCATCAATTCTTCAGCACTCAGCTTTCTTTCAGTTAGTCAACGGATATTTGTGGAGTGTCTACTATGTGCCAGGGACTGTGTTAAGCATGGTGGATACAATAGAGACAAACAAAGACTCTGGGAGTCGCAAGTCAACTGGAGGAGGTCTACATTGGACAGTATTCTAAGCATAAGGCAGGGAACTCTGGGAACACATTACATGGGGGAAGGGCTGACCCTAGTCCAGAAGTCACTTAAGTTTTCTGGGAAAAGGGCAGAAGCTGAGAAGAAATGGGTGTGACCAATGTGGATTTTCCAACACGTGGCCTGAAACATGGCCAAATGAGAACTAAGGAATCCCATGCAGGAGAAAGCAGCATTCTTTTTTTTTTTTAATAAGTAATAAAAGACGGAAGCTGAGACATGTGCTGAGGTTCTCACCTGCACTACTAAGGAGGGGACCAGGATTTGGGAAAGGCCCCGTGAACTCGGGCACATTCTTCAACCAAGCCAGCCCCACATTTCCACCTTCCACTTTTAACCATCACATTCTATCCCAAACAATGTAGCTTTACCCCCTAGAAGGAATTCCTTTTCTTAAAAAATAAAAGAAAATTATATTTGTTTATTTGTCTGTGCCGGGTCTTAGTTGCAGCATGCAGGATCTTTTACTGTACTATATGGGATCTCGTTCCTTGACCAGCAATCAAACCCGTAACCCCCACATTGGTAGTGCAGAGTCTTAGTCACTGAACCACCAGGGAAGTCCTGGGAATTCCTTTTCAGAGTATCTCTCGACGTTAAGAGACTGTAACTTATACAGCTGAAATTTAATTGGGAACTTCCATCGCTCCTGAACACACTGCTTGGGGACCTGTCACTGAGAGCTAATCACCCCACTTTGCTGTACCACACAGACAATCTAAACACAGGTATCACAGCAGAAAAGATCCATTTCAGCTCTTCTAGACGCGGCCATGAGGAAAGACCAGCTGAGGATCCCCTCCATCCCTCAGCAAGCTGGGGCTAATGCCAGCAGAGGAAAGGGAACGTCATGGTAAGATCATAGTTTATCTCGTGGGTGGGAAAGAAGGTGCTGCTTTGATACCTCTACGTTGAGGCCTCCCCAGATCATGGCATCTATGCGAACAGAATCCAAATCATTCCATCAAGTCTGGGCTCAGAATGGCCACTTCCGGCTTTGCTGGTCACTGAATTAGCAGCACTTCATAGCACTGAGTTGCTCATCACACAATTAACACCCTTTCAGTCCCATTGTTTTTGCTTTTTTTTAAACGGGGAAATTACACATATCTAGCAAGTGGGGGAGCCTGAGTGTAGACTAGATGGAGACCAGTTCCCAAAAACCTGTTCCCATAGCCACTAAGGCTTTGTGTGTGCAATGGAGACTTCATAATTTCCAAGACTGGGGGGGGGGGGGGGGAAGGGAAAGGTGATTTATTTCATTTCCAGACTGGTCTGTAAATAGGCAGCACTGACATCACTGGGAAAGCTGTCAGAAATGCAAGGTCTCTGACCCTCTTCCAGACCTGTTGAGTGTAAGAAGCAGGATGCTAGAACTTACTGGGAGTGGGTTTCAGTATGGTGTGGAAGTGCCCAGGAACCCTTCCGTGACTCTAAGGAAATACTACACCTGCAGCAGCAAGTGGGCAGTGCCAGTCGGTTCCCGTCAGGGTCATGGTGAAGACAGGCCCTCTAAAGCCTGTGCTCCCAACCGCAAATCAAGAATTTCTTCCCAGCACGGTGAGAGGACAGCTGAGAGGGAAGGGGAGGGATCAGCAAGCAGGCTTTCTCTTCTATTCAGCATAAAACCAGGCCCACCAGACAACCAGGGAAAGAAAAACAAAGTGAGAGAGGGACTAAACACAGCTGGCAATTAGCGCTGACAAAGGCTGAGGGAAGCACCTTTTCCTTCCGGAGGGAATCTAACCCGCATTTCACCCCGGGCTGTGGCCAAATCCAGAGAAAGCAGGGAGCTCAGGAAGGAGGCAAAGGAGCGTGCTCCGGAATGGGAATTTCTCCCCCAGGTGAAGTTCAAGATAAGTCCAGATGACCTCTGATTGACTTGAGCAAAGGATGTTTGTTTGCTTGTTTGTTTTTAATTTAAGCAAGACTACACATAGGCATATGCTGTAGTGGTTCTTTTACCTGCAAAATACTGAATCAATGACAACCAAAGGAACCCACAGCTTTTTTGGGTTTCTAAATGCTGCTGGAGGACTGGTTCTGCTTCAGATGCAAGAATGAAAGTTGCAAACGTATTTTCTCATTGTGCATGCACATCTCATCTTTGCAACATTAAGAGATTAAAATCCACCTCCTCTAAACTTAGCTCATTAAAGGCAATCTTCCTGCTAAGTATTAAACTTGAACTGCTTTGAAGCTGACTGCAAACAAAGGTCAAACTATATTACTTCTTTTTTTAAGGATTTAGGGAAAACAAGCTTCCAGGAGGGCAGGAGGTGGCGGGACTGAATGAGCGCTGAGAGCACACCATTCAAAGGGATCTGACAGCAGAGCTTCATGTGCTTGTCAGTTTCCCATCCTATCAGCCCCCCCCTTCAGATCTCTGCACATTTGCATTGTTCAGTGTAAAATGAGTCAGGAAGTGCAAAAGTGAGGGTTCTCATAGCAACGGCTAACAATCCCACACTGACGTAAGTCAGCAGTACCGGCAGTCACTAATTGGGCTGCCGCTAAAGGTGAACCCTTAATACACCGCATGTGTGAAGTGGGCGAACCAGCATTTCAACCCCATTTGCAACTTATGTATTTCTCAGCTTATGTGTTTAAACCTGTAGCTTTAAAAAGTGGGCACGTGAAGAAAAACAAACCCCGTACAAGCCAATGCTTAGCACAAGAAATCGCGAATCCCACTGACCTAGGAACATAAGACAGTTGGGCCACTGAGGGGCCCAGGTCCTACATGAACACATGGGAGAAATTTGAGCAAAAGGTGTACCCTTAAGAAGCAGCCTACCCCAAGGACAGCTTCTCGGTTTCCTTGGAGCCATCCTAGATGCACGTGGTCCTTGTCTCATTAGGGCCCTAATTACTCTTCTAAGATCTAGATCGATTAGCATTAGCCCTTGGCTAGCTTACCTTTAAGCACAGCATACTTTAAAACTGCCATCCAATTAGAGTGTTTATCTGATGAACTGAGGGAAGACACCAGATGTCTTCTAAGCTGTCACTGCCTCCTCATAAAGATCAGACCACACTCACGTCAGGGTGAAAATCCAATCAATTCAACTTACTGAGCAACAGGGAGAGTTGCTGAGGTCATGGCATTTTAGGGCTAGAAAGAACATCAGCTCTCATTGAACATAATCCAATGCCACATAAGCTGGGACCATAATCCAGAGTTAACAGTCAGGGGGTAGCTCCTACAAGTGTCCAGGCAAGGGAAGTCACAGAAGTGAGGACAGACACCTAAGTGAGCCTGTCAAAGGCCAGAGCAGCGGCACTAGGGTCTGGAGGAGAGACAAGGTCTTCCCAATCCTTGTCCAGTGATCTATCATCAACTGTTCTCATCTTTCATCCATTTTATACCCCTAGAATTAGGCTTCCAAGTCCAACTTTACTAAACTGCATACTTCATGCTGTACTGAAAGGTAACAGTCTCATCAAGTCATCTACAGGATGATAGAAAGCAATGCGGACAAAGTGCTTCACTAGGTACAAATGCTAATAATGGTGGTAACATTATTGGGACAATTCTTGCTGTTATAAAATCAAGGCCATTCACCAACAGATGAAAATATAGTTGAGTGAAGGAGAAACAATGAGGGCAAGCACAAATACCAACACGGTATTATTCATTTTCATGAAAAGTCATGAAGGCATAATAGTGGAAGTGGGTGCAGAAGAGCAAATAGGGTGACAAGAATGTGAAAAGCTGAAAAAGAAAAAAAAAAGAGTCTCTCTTTGGAAATTCTGTGCTGTGCACCATGAGACAAGACATCAGGCCCTTGAATAGGAGTGTCAGGCATTTACAGAGCATGATGGGAAGCCTCTGCCTTGAGTCTTCTTTCCATGGTGCCCTGCAGCAGGTCAGAGTCCAGATAAATGCAGGGTTCCTTAAGAAATCGGTGATATTCTCAGAACACCTTTAAGAAAACAGAACCCAAACACTCTTGGATGTGTGTATGAATGAGTCACTTCGCTTTAATCAGATCAATTGTAAACTGAAATCTGAACTGAAGGAAGATTAGAAAGCCCTGATCATTTCCAGGGGCTCAGAGAACAAACATGCTGATCTGCTGGGACGGGCACCTTCCCAGGGGCATCCAGACTGGGCTAGAGACCACCTCCCCAAGTGCTACTTCTGGGATCCCTAACCTCTGGAGAAATCTGAGGCTGACAGAGCCCCCCAAAGCTATTATAATGATATCTTTTGAACTAAAAAGATGCACCAGCTTGACGCCTGGCCCAAACTATAAACGGAGCACTTGAAAGCAGGGGATTCCTTGAAAAGCCAGGATGTACATACAGTTGTTGGAGACCACCTTCCAAACTGGGGCAATATCACAGTTGCTGTCAGGGAACAAGTTCAGTGACCATATAAGATTAAAAAAGTATTTTACGGTATGTCCTGTACGAGATGGAAAAAGTTATTTTACATCGTTGATGGATGTGAGGAGCAACATGGCAAGTTTTCTATTTCGAAGAGTACATTCACAGCAAATGGGGCAATATGTCAACAATCTAACAAAGGAAAAGGAAAAGATTTTTGCAGAACTGGTAACATTTCTGTAAATCTGACATTATAACAAAACAAAATATTAGAAGAATTATTAAAGAAAAACCCAACAACTTCTGATGCTTAAGTGCTAGATATCCTGAGACATTTAGTCACCAGAATCAAGACACTCTGTGAAACGTGAATCAGATGCAGCAGTCCAGGGAACCTTGGCAGGCACCTCCTCAGAGGAAAGCCCTTTTCTATCTCCAGTATTAACATTTCAACATCAATTTTATGCATTATCTGTCAAAACTCTGCTATGAGAGGTAGTGAGTTTAACCCTTTCATCTCCAAATAAGAAAGGCAGTTCATTGAAGGTGGGTTAGTACTGCTGCCCCTCTAACCTGTTCTCTCTGAGCTCTACTTAAGTATTGCCAGGACCGGGCAAGTTGCTTGGCCTTTTATTAATAAAGCAGCTGAATAATTTATAAGGGTTGCACAGGGCCCATTAGAAATGCCAGAGCAGTAATAACTGGCTTAGGACTTTGCTTACTCAGGGCTAAAGTTTAATTTGTCCATAAATGCCCCTGCTCATAAACCTATCCCACAGGTCTGACTTGCTCTCTCGTCCCCAACCAAGATCTCATACCCATGCTCCTGCATTTACCGAACAGGCCACACCGTCCCCTTCCTAAGCTTTGCTTTCAGTCATCCCCAAAGAAAGACAGCATCTAGTTGCTTCCCAGCCAGCAAGAGAGTGTAGGCAGATGACATGAAAGGATGGAGAAACACAAGAGCTGAGACCTTTAGTACATTCAGTGCCAAGTTAGGTGCTGTATTCTAATTGACAGTACATATGATATGGACAAAAAATGTGTTCTGCTCTTTATTTACCAAATTAACATTCCCAGGCTTCAGTTTTCTTATCTATGAAATGGGGGTTGTAATGGTATCCACCTAATACTATGGTAAAGTGAATGACAGTAGCTCAGTCATGTACGACTCTATTATACAGTCCATGGAATTCTCCAAACCAGAATACTGGAGTGGGTAGCCTTTCCCTTCTCCAGGGGATCTGCCCAACCCAGGGATCGAATCCAGGTCTCCTGCATTGCAGGCAGATTCTTAACCAGCTAAGCCACAAGGGAAGCCTGAGAATACAGGAGTGGGTAGCCTATCCCTTCTCCAGTGGATCTTCCTGACCTAGGAATCGAACTGGGGTCTCCTGTACTGCAGGTGGATTCTTTACCAACTGAGCTATCAAGAAAGCCCATACTATGGTAAGGACAGAATTAATTCAGAGCGTATTCATTAAGGGCTTCCCAGGTGGCTCAGTGATAAAGAATTCACCTTCCAATGCAGGAGATGTGGGTTCAATCCCTCAGTCAGGAAGATCCCCTGGAGAAGGAACTGGCAACCCATTCCAGTAATCTTGCCTGAGAAATCCCATGAACAGAGAAGCCTGGCAGGCTACAGTTCATGGGGTCAGAAAAGAACTGGACATGACTTGGCGACTAAACAACAAACAATACCCATTAAGGCTACTATTATTATCAGAGATTCAAATCTCTAATGAACCCTAGAGAAACCTAATCTAGTCCCCTCTCTTGTTGAAAAAGTCCAAGGCCCAGAGAAGTTATGTGGTTTGTTTGTGTGTGTGTTTGGGGTGGGGGGCGGGTTGCAATTCTAAGCACTAATCCAGTTCTCTAGACAGGTGCCCAGGTTGGTACTGTTTTTCATTTTTGGTGCTGCTGTGGCTCCAGCACTCATTCTCCAGGGTAACAGTGTCATTGCTCTGTTTTCAGAATTCCCAGAAAAACTCAGTGCTAGCCCAGAACCGGTGTGCATTCATTCACCCAAGAACTGTCCAGTGAATGCTGACTTCGAATCACACACTGTCTGGGCTCTAGTTACAGAGGTTCTGCAGTCACCAGACAAGGTCCCTGTCCTTCAAACATCTTACAAATTGGTGATAGAGTCACCAAGAAAAGAAAAAAAAATTTCAGAGATTGGCAAGCAGAGAAAATTAAAAGGTAACACGAGAGAACCATAGTAGAGCTTAGAGTTGGGAAGGGTACAAGTCTCTTAAAAGAGGTCATTCATGCCAGCTTTCTTTGCAGTTTAATCTCTAAGGAGATGGCACTGTAACCCCAGTTGCAGCATATGCATACATGAATATGCATGACTGTGGGATAAGAAGAAGTTATACAAAAGTGGTGCAAACCCCTAAAAATTCCATTCTTGGGGCAATCACATCAGAAATAAACATGCTACCCATGAACGACTTTATCAAGACAGACCTTTTCTGATTTTTGGTCTTCCCTCTCTGGCCGCTCTGGTGCAAATGTGTGGGTTAAGGCCAAAGGACCCCACAGTAATGAAGTTGGGATCACATGGCCCTCTTTTGGGGGAAGTTCATCTCTCTGGCCTCTGGAGTTTGGCTTCTTAGCCCCTTGGCATCTGCACTACATGCCACGAAATTCCTGCCCCAAGAACCAGTTCAGGGGATCAAAGAGCTATTCTTACTGGCTCAGTTCAGGCCAATGGAGGGAGGGGATGGCGGGAGAGGCAGGCCACTCGGCCTCCATTCAGTGCCCTCCTCCACAACGGGGCCATTGAGCGGGTGCCACAATCGGGGGCTGAGAAGAAAAGGCCGAAGGAAAGCACACAGAGCTGCTGCGCACAGACGCGGTCATTCATCACCAGGCAAGTGCCAATAACTGGGAACAGCCATCTCAATTTCTGCAAATCCTCCAACCTGCGACAGCTGCTGGTGACTCTGGTGGGTGGCGCTGCTGCTGCTGACGGTGCCAACCCCTAGCCCTGGCCGGGGGCCAAGTCCACCTTACTTAGGTTAGAGATTCGCTGGCTGCAGAGAGCGGCAACAATGGACTTCACAGCTTATACAGCAGCTTACAAAGGACTCCCGTGTATTTCCAAAAGCACTTCAGATAGCTGGTGAGAGGAGCTATCTGCACAAGCGCATTCAAGCAGTTTATTCCTAACCCACTTAATTCAAGGTCTCTGTCAGAACCCAGAGACAGAGTGGAGGAAGGTGCAAGGAACCGTGAGAGGGCGGGATGGCTCACTCCCTCCCCTCCTCCTGCGCCGCAGCAGCAGGCAGGCCTTCCCCTGGTAACAGGTGTTACCATGAGAGTCTGTGGGGCTCCCTGGGTCTTCAGTTGAGCTGTTTGTTTCCACCAGCATCCTCACGAAGCATTTACACATGAGACTTCTGAATACTCAGGGTACCATGGAGATGCTTGCCACCATACAACCTCAAGGAACCTGCATCTGCTGTCTCAGCCACTGGATCTCCTGCTCTCCTCACCACTCCGAAGCCTCCAGGGGCCTGCTCATCTCCTCTGCTTAATCTACACTTGCCTTATCAGACTTAGCTTCTGGAGAGCAATATTGCAGGTAGCAGACACAGAGATCAAAAGAAGCTGGAGACTATGGAGGCAGGGGGAAACCACTCAGGCTCAGAGGGCCATGTTTGGAGCCCAGAGCTCAGGGCATGCCAAACACAGAACACAAGCCATCCTCATGGGGGTAAAGAAATGCAGAGGGAGGTAACAGCTCTTCATCAACTCCGTCACGCCCATTGACCGTCGAACCTTTTTAAACTTCTGAAAGAAGAGTTATGGGAAAGACAAAACTGCTAAAGAACTGTTACCTACCTCTGTATGTATTACCTAGAATGCACCCTTACTATTTCCAGTGCAACTTTCCTGGATTTCTCATGATGTGTTTTAAAAGGAGAACTAACCAAGAGGAAGGGCTCCTGTGACAGACCTTCAGAGAACAGAAACCTGTTGTCACAAAGAGGAAAGCAGGATGACGAGAGTGCATAGCTATCTATCAGTGCTTTGCTCCCTGCCTGCAGTCTGCTGTCAGAAGCCAGCCAAGGCTTGGCTGGGGCAGAGCTCGGGCCACCTGAGCCTCAGACGCTCCCCTCCCAGGTCCCTGATCCACAGCTGGGCACTTCTGACTCAGATCCTGTGATCTAGGTGCTAACATTTCCATCTGCTAAGAGAAACCGTTCCCCGAAGAGAACATGACTCCTGGCATCTAAGTAGGTGCTGCTCGGTAGTGCAATATAAATGTTTCTTGGCAAAAAGAAGCTCCTTGAAGGCATGTATTCTCACCCTACTCTCTTTTTCCTTGCAGTGTCAAGCAGTAACAGGTGTTAAAAAAAATAACTTCTGACTGATCAATGATAGAAAAGAGGGGTGTGAGCCTGAATACGAGTGAGAACAAATATCTGTTACCACATCTCCCCACTCACCCAACCATGGGGAAGAAACTCCCTCCTCTCTAGTCGAAGCAGACTGCTCTCCAGGATCATGTGAGAGGAAAGAGGCCACTCCACGAAGCAGGCCTATTTTGACATGAAGGGTGAGGCTATCATCAGCACACCGTAATCAACAGCACTCACGAATAAGGCTAAACTAGGAAAAGAACTTAACAATTTGCTATCAAACAATGAGAATCAAGAGTAAAGAAGAAATAGTTTGTTGAAGAAGAGACTAAAATACCTCAGGGCCCCAGAGGAGTTATTTCTGCAGTCTCTGCACATACGACATCATTCATGAAGAAGGCAGAGGTACAAATATAGCATAAATGTCGTCTGCTCTAGCTTATAATTTAAAATGCAAATGCTAATGAGCGAACTGGTGTATCAGTGGAGTTAATAACCGCATGCCTAGCACAGGGGCCGCATCCAAAACACACACAGAGAAGAGACAGACACCATGTTCCAATTTAAAAATAAAAACACCCAAATTAACCCTAGAAAAATCACTAGCAGATGTACAAGCTCAGGAAAAGGAGACACACCAGGGCAGCGAAATGGGAACTTCTCCACCCACCGTAGACAAACCAGTCCATTTAAATATCTTCCTACATACAGTGAAGGTAAGCATGGGAGTTACTAGGGTTTATTCAGGACCGCTATTGTAAAGCATGAGTATAATAAGGAAAAACTACAGGGAATCCAAAAAACTTAGGAAGTTTCCACAAAGCCCACTTGGAAGCCCAGAAACCAACTTTGCAGGGAGCTGTAGGTCTAGAAACCAAAGGTCAGTGAAGACAGATGTAGATCTCATGCATTTTTATCATAGGCAAAGGATGGCTTAAAAGAACCTGAAAACTGACCAGGCCTGGATTAAGAGGGTAGGTTTAAATAAATGGGGAAAAGTGCTAATGATGAAAAACCACGACTGAGAATGCAGTTGAGTCTCAGATGTCTTCTGAATATGAAAGGAAACTGTGGACTGTTCTTGTTCCTAACAAGGTCTGAGCCTGGCAGCCCTACCCCAGGTTCTGGGACCGACCCATGGCACTGAGACCAGGCATAGCTCCCCGGGTTCCTCACAGCCCCTTATGATACAGCCAGTGGTCCTACCTCGTCCCTCAAGTGGAAACCCATGGCACCCCTTCAGGGGCACCAGGAGAGTGTGCGTGGGCTGGCTGCCCACACTGGACACCACGTGTTCTAATGCCCCCGCCAGTGCTATTACATAGAAGGCCAGGCACAGGCTCTGGTGAATCCAGTCCATTAGTGTGGGGAAGCCTCAGGAGAACTTTCTGGAAGGAACCCAAGGTGTGCAGAGACCTGGGGCTTGGGGGCAAAGACACTTTTCCATGATGAAGAACTTTTCTGCTTTTTAAAAATCCAGTCATATCTCTGTTTGAAAGGGGGATGTGAGAGGTGGTTTCCATAGCAACCAAGATTAAGTCTTACAGGCACAGGGAGCACTGTTCACCCCAGGGCTGCCCATTACCAGATTTCTAAGCATTTCCTTTTAATTTCAAATCACCACACCATTTACACTCCCTCTCCTACATCCAAGGTCCTGCCATTTCCTACTCTTAGGCTGGCCAAATAGAGACCCCTCCCTCTCAGGGTGGGGAGAGTAGTGGGCAGCCCAGTCCTGGGCACTGCTGCTGGCCACCATCACTACTATAGGGCTGGTGGAAAATGCTAACAGGCTGGGAAGATGGCAGTGAAATATTCACACTGAGATTTATTTTTCTGGGGACACCACAAGAACGGGATTAGAACCAAGGCATCTGGGCACAACCAGAGACAGGAGCTGGTGTTGGACAGACTCCAGCAAAGAACAGCCACCAGAGTTCTGTGAGCTTCCCATTCCCTCCCACCGTGCTTACCAGGTGGAAGGCAGCCGAAATAAGCTTTAACAGATTCAGAAAGAACCTTCCAGTAGGAGGTGAGGAGAAGGAATAGAAAAGGAACCTTTCAGGAAAAGCTCACAGGTCTGACCTTTTTGTTCCACTCTCCTGGCTCTCATTAGCTCTGCAGGGATAGCCTGATACCTCTGCAGGACATTCTCCCCTTGTCTCACAGATATTGAGACCCCAAGGCAGCAAGAGAAAAAGGTGACATTAAAAGGCAGGATTAAGGGTTACTGAGGAAGTAAGGGTTCTTTTCACTTACCTTTGACCTATCCACCCAGAGGCAATCAATGGGCTTATCCAGGATAAACAGATAAAAATCCACATCTTTCTTTCCTTGGCACAGGAAACCCAACTGATGGTGAGGGTAGAAAGAACATCTTAAATGGGAGGCTGCAGCACCCCTCAGACTGACTCCACAGAAGGCAGGGCCACCGCTAGGACCCTCTCTTCCTCAGCTGCTAGTTTCTGGCCTGACTGGCTGGGAGCTGCCACATGTGCCTGCTGCTCCCCGCACCTCTAGGTCCTAGCATCACACCAAGAACAAGCAGGCTAGTTTGATGGAAATAATTTACCAGGAAGCAGGAGAGCAAGAATGCATCTTTACGTGTTCCAGCTTCAAGGTCTGTGGCTACCATTAAACCATGCCGAACAAATGTTATTTTTATTGATGTCTTTATTAGTGTGCCGTGTGCTCAGTTGTGCCTGTCTCTGAGACCCCACGGACTGTAGTCCACCAGGCTCCTCTGTCCAGGGAATCCTCCAGGCAAGAATACTGGAGTGGGTTGCCATGCCCTCCTCCATGGGATTTTTCCCACTAAGGGATCAAACCCATGTCTCTTGCAAATCCTGCACTGGCAGGCAGATTCTTTACCACTGTGCCACCTGGGAAGCCCCCTTATTTATTACTATGTCTCAGTTTAAACAAAACATTGAAATGATTACTGAAAAAAGTTGAATCCTTGACTCTTTAACCCAGAGACCACTCTGCTGTGTTCTGAATATCTCCTTTGATGCCTCTACCAGTCCTCAGGTACTGGCCTCCCAAGGTATTATTTCCCAGGTCACTCTCTTCTGATCCTTTTCAGTTTGCTGATGACCACCCTAAAATCATGGTCAGACTAAACATCGGACTCCAGGCCCACACTGACACGGCTGAGCCAGCTCTCAGCTCACTGCCTTCCTGGATCCCATATGTCTGGACTATGAATTAGGACTGTCTTAATCTTTCTGACATGATCACAGAATAACAATAATTTTATAAAAGGGTAAGGGTTGCTCCTCCTACCCTTATACTTCTTTCAAATACATCTCTCTTCATGTATATGCATCTTGTACCTTGGTAGATACAAATACTTGGCTTGAAGGCTGGAACCTTATCTTACACGTTTCAATATTCCTAGCAAAGTGCCCAGTAGACATAAAAAAATTATTAAATAGCCATGTGACTAAATGACCCACAAGCATGAGGAGGCTCATTCTGGGGAATGATTCACAATCTAAAGATGGAAGATAATCAGGCAGTAATCGTAGGCTTGCACTTCCATCCACATGATCATGGGTGATGGTTTGACTGCAGAGATGGGGAGCTGAGGGCAGAGCTCTGAATGCTCTAAGGCCATGAAGGAGATTTATACACCCAGACAAAATCAGAGGGAAAAACGGTGGATGAATCCATTCATTTCTTTAGGTGACTCTTCCTGAGAACTAATATAGGCAAAGTTGTTTTTGCCTAAATGAATCACACACAGCTGGCCAAAAAGGTAAAAAAAAAAAAAAAAAAAGCCCCAGATCCTCTTGGATACTCAAATTCCCTTGGGAAGCCTTTCCCATTCCTCAATTAATTGTTCTTTCCTCTGCACTCTCATGCCATCTATACTCTTCACAACTCTATTTTGTTTTTCCCTGTTGCAGTTTTTCACATGGCTGTCTCAACTATTAGACTACAAGGCATTCAAAAGGCAGAAATTATCTGATTAATTTAAGCATCAGCCACAACCTATCAGAGAAATGCTTTTCTTTTAGTGGACTTGTAATAAAAAACTTGGCTTCATTAAGAAAGTCTCCCCAAACCTGTTTATTGTGCCAATTCCTACAAGTTACCCTTGAGGACCTTCTGATATCAACATAATTCATATAATTCACAATAATACCTTTAAAAGTGAAGAACTAGAACAGCCCTAGAAAAGTCTCATGCCCAGCCGCCCATTTCCTGTAATGGGACCCAACTGGAAACAAGTAGGCGGAGGAGACAGGACCAAATGGGCAAGTCCCAAGAGAAAGACTACCCCACTTTACAAATATCCATTAAGTTGCAATTCAATTAAAGTATCTGAAAAGAATTCATAAGTATCAGCAGACCCTGTAATTGCTTAATTAAGGATAGAAGCCTAGCAAACACAACTACAATAACAGCCTGATTCATTAGCACCTCTGTGATAGCAGAATGGGATTTCTCACTTAAACATACACTGGCGTTAATTGTGTAATTTGGTTAGGCACTGGTAATCAATGGGGATCCACCATTCCTGGGGCCAGGAGATGAGGATGATGTTCCTATTCACCTTCCCTCTCCTTTCTCATTAAAGTTCTGGCTCTGTTGAAACACGCAGTTGATATTCCTATTAGGATTGACTGGAGAAACATTACAGAGAGAAGGAAATGTGGTACTTTGTTTAAAGGCATTCAAGGTGGAAGGACACACAGCCAACCCTTTAGCTCATCAGGCACATACATACCATCATTTATCAAACCCCAGACTTCTAGAAGTTCTCCTCCTTGCCTTATGACAAGAGAAGCAGTTTCAAGAGGACACTTGTAATCAAAGAGAAAATAAATAATTGAAAATTGCCAAAGGGCAGGCAAAGAAAAGTCTCATTTTCTAGTCTTGTTTCATATGACTAGGTAACTGGTTAATTATAAGTCGCCTGCTGTGATCCACGTGGGCACACCCTGCCAGGTGGCTTGCCACATTCTAGATGGTTTGCACTGTGAGTTCCACACCAGGTGACTGACATCCACTGCCCACCACACAGCCAAACCTGTCCTGGTCCACAATTCCTTGGACATATTGCTGCCCTCCCATTAAGACTGTGGAAATGTAAATGAGGTGGGATCAGTGAGTTAAGTACAGGGGTCCCCAACCTCCTGGATCTAACGCCTCATGGAGGTGGAGCTGATGTAGTAATAATAGGAAGAAAATGCACAATAAATGTAATATGCCTTCATCATGTCGAAACCACCTTCCCTCCCCTTTTCCCATGGAAAAATTGTCTTCCACAAAGCTGGTCCCTGATGCCCAAAAGGCTGGGGACTGATGAGTTACAAGAGTCCAAGTATCTGATGATATTAAGACTCCTTAGAATATTTTGCACTGAAATTTTAAATTATTGTTCTCTTCTCATTCAGGCATTTGATTTAATGACACTTTGATACCTGCTATGCTTAGCCAACAGGACAACTTCCTGAACTGTGCCCTCCACATGACCCAGACAGCCCAGAGCTAAGAAAGCAATGCAAAATAAGGCACCATCATACAAAGGTTGCAGCAATAAGACACCCCAGAGCCCACTGGTGCTCTGATATAAAAATGTGAATCATGGGCCAAGCAATCAGCAAATACGTGCCTCAGTGTCCCTTTAGACAAGGTACTAAGTAAAGGTAACATGCAGGACAAGTGCAAATGAACTAAAAATAAAAACAAGGCAAACTTGTTTCCCTGGTGGCTCAATGGGTAAAGAATCTGCCGGCAATGTAGGAGACCTGGGCTCAATCCCTGGGTTGGGAAGATCTGGAGAAGGAAATGGAAACCTGCTCCAGCATTCTTGACTGGGAAATCCCACGGACAGATGAGCCTGGCGCACTACAGTCCATGGGGCTGCAAGAGTTGGAGACGACTGAGTGACTAAACCACCACCATCAGACTGCTTTTGTTCTAAGAGAAGACAGTGTATGAAGTGAGGTGAAAGTCTCTCAGTCGTGTCTGGCTCATGGACTTTACATACAGTCCATGGAATTCTCCAGGCCAGAATACTGGAGGGGATATCCTTTCCCTTCTTCAGGGGATCTGCCCAACCCAGGGATTGAACCCAGGCCTCCCGCATTGCAGGCAGATTCTTTGCCAAATGAGCTCTCAGGGAAGCCCTAAGATAGTGTATGGAGCTCACTAAATGCTGCTAGATGAGGAGAAAGGATGCTTTTAATGCCCGGGGAATGTTGGCCTTGTTAACTCGGGACAAGGACTGCCAGGGATTGCCTTGAAGGCTGAAATATGTGCTCCTAGGAGGCGGCCTCTGCAGTAGGCAGGGGACCTTGAGCGCGCTCAGTTCTGAGGGGGTAAGGTCACCTGCTCTGCAGCCAAACCTGAGCCAGGTGCCGGGAGGCCTGAAGGGCAAATGCTCTCAGGAGGCGCTGACCTGTTAGCTGCAGCTGACTCTGCCTAGCCCCACCTGCTATCCCATCTGACCAGGCAATCATTACATGTACAGGGGTGCAGGAACCGTGACAGAGCGGCCAGCTGGCTCAGGCCAAATGCCACTCCCTATCAAGCTGTGGGGCCGTCTGCCCAAAAAAGGCCACATGAAAATGGAAAGTGTCCACCCCACCTCGAAGTCCAGAGGGCTCTCCAAGAGGCTGGGAGTGATGAGACCAGCACATATGGGACTGCTGAACAATTATCTGGACTTCCCCTTGAGAATCAAATCGATAACATCATTTCCAGCAGACACCGTTTTTACCAGATGCAGGGTGCATTCAGTGGAGAGCCACCAAGTTGTGTCACGTGGACCACTGTCCAGGTGAGCAGCTGGAAGATGTGAGCATCATGTCTGTTTACACTCACGTTCAGCTTTGGGGTTGGTTTCAGACAACCGAGGGGCTCTTCTCTCTAGGATCTCCAGCCATGTTCTCCATCTCATTCATTCTGTTTCCACTAGGTCACTGCCTGATGGATGACTGACTTGCATCCCCTCTGAGTTCCTGCTCCTGAGAATTCAGACCAGTGCATCTCAAGGTCCCGGTATCCTCTCATTTCATCTTTTTTACGTCCTCACTAGCCAAGAAGACTTCGTTGAGTTTTAAATTCTATAATTGGCACTAGGAAGACAATAGGTATACTGAATAGCTTTTCTAAGTATTCATGTCATGTTCTGCTCCGATCCTAACAATTACAGTTTTTATAAAGGTACTCAAGAAGCTGACATCCTTAGAATAGTCCCTTGACCCTTTAGCACTCAATTTTCTGCATTCCTTTTTCCATTCTGTTAGACTGTTATGAAGAGCCGTCTATTTTAAATTCTGTTTCTTCTTACCCATATTTACTCCCCAACTGTCTAATCTGTTAGCTGAATCAACTCTGATTAAAAAAAAAATTCTGTGATTTAGTAATCGATCAGTAGTATAAAATCATCCCACAGTTTTTATCTACTCTATCTTTTAAGGTAAAACCCAACATTCGGCTTTCAGAAGACTGCTCTCTCGGGATTCTCCATCTAATCCTCTGGTCACCAACTATCTGTTCCAAGAACCTGTTCTTAGTGTTGCCCTTGCTGGTGGACATCAAACTCTGCCCAATAACTCAAGCCCTGGGTCAGTTTACTTTCTCTCCTATATTCAGTGTCACCCTCCATCCTTGACCCAAAAATCCAAGGCATTCCCTGAATGAGGAAGTCTTCCCGTTAAAAACTCTTCTTACATTTCCTCTCCTCTATCACCAGATTTTGGGCCTCTGTCCTTCTTGTTTCTTAACCACTCTCCCAGCCTCCAGCCTCATGTATTCTAACACATCTACCAAGATAAACTGTCTTAACACCAAGTGTGAGCATGTCATGCCCCTAACACCTTAAACAACTCTGAGGGTCCACAGCATGTTCCATGGAAGGCTAGCTTCCTTCTGTATTTCCAGCCTTATCCCACTCTTCACTCTGCACTCTACCAAAGGATTCATGGTTCCCTGGACACATCAGAATATACTGTACCTCTACCTAGAATATTTCTTCTCCTCCCCTCTCCTCCTGTCCTTACAACACTGCAAACTCATATCTCCTTTCAAACACAGCCCAGATACACAATCCCTAACCTCCAGCCAACCTCTCTGTGCTAGCTACTTCTGTGTCTTGTAAGTAATTTGATTTTCTTGCCTACCACCCAGCACGTTTATTCACAGGCCTGTCTTTCCTCTAGAGCATCTCAAGACCTAGGCCTGTGTCTTACCAGGATGCAGAGTTCCTTGCTCCAAACTCAAAGAAGAAAGCCAGTAGCTCTTCTTTCAGTGAGCGCTCTCCTAAGTCAGGAGGCAGCTGGGGCAGCTCCTTGATTTATTTGAATTAATGTGGTAGTCAGTCTCCTAGATACACACAGTGCACAACTGTGCCATCCACAGGGAGTTAAGGAAAGCTCTGGTTATGAATTCAGTAAGTCTTTGTGAGGAGGGCAGGGAAGAAATATTTATTGATGATCTTTATGGCAGGCCTGCTCTGAAGGTTTACACATCTCATTAAACTCTTGCAAAAATCCTAAAAGGCAAGAAATGCTCTCCAGTTAGCCAATGTGTAAACCAAGGCTTGAAGAGAGCAAGAAAAACAACAACAACAAACCTCGCTGACGTTCCCTGCTCATACACAGCAGAGCCATGGTTCAAACCAAGGCCTCCCTGCCTCCTCTCTCATGACTCTTCAATGTTCTATATCCCTGCCAGGATTCTAAAGAAATCAGAAGATGCATAACACAACTGCATAGAGGATGGCAGGAGAAAAATGTAAAAGCTTATATTTTTATCAGGTATTAGCTTCTGTAATCTATCTTTCACTATGTAGGTAACTCAAGCAATGCCTTTTGAATTGCTAAGCTTAGAAGAATGCCAAGTACACAGGAGAACTGGCGGATGCCAAGGCAAGTGATCAGGCTGCCTGTGTCTCAGAAAGGTACGACCAGATACTCCAGCCAAGGCAGGTCTAAAGCCCTGGGCTGGCTCCATGCAGGTGGTTTTAGGTTGGGAAGCCAGAACCTCAATGTTTTCTTTCCCCTATAGATCTGTGGCCAAGTTTCCAGGAAAGAATAATGCTGCTTCTCTTTTACACCTCTGGGATCCAGCTCAACGTTGCCAAAAGCATGCTTTTGTTTTGCAGGCAGTGAGCAAAGAATGAGTTGAGTATTATACCTCAAACCCTGTAACAACAAGAATTCACTGCTAAGAAACTCCTCCACTATGAGAACCTTAATAAAAAAGGACACGAATGGCTCCGTGAAAGGACTCACACACACTGCCAACCTGTCCCTCCGTTCACTTACAGCACACGTGTGCAGACACGAAAGCAGAGGCCTCCAGGGAGGCGGGGCTTTGTTGCAGCTTCCTTCTCTAGAGCTGTTCAGAAGGCCTGTAGAGCCAGGCGGTGATCAGTAATGTTACAGGAGACTCCAGGAGCCATGAGGGCCAAGCAGCAACCGTGAGCTTCATGGTCACGTGCTCAGGGAGTCACTGATCACACCTAATGATCCATTTAGCTGGGGTCTGTAGGAGACCTTCACTGGGGAAGACACTATCAGTGCCTTCAGCAAAAGGGAGGCTGAGGCAATGCGGCAGAGAATGGCAAGGGGGGCCCTCAGTTCTCTCCCCCTGTGGCAAATTCTACTCAGGAATTCAACAGAAGTAGGGCTGAGGCAACAGGATAGCCCCAGAGAAGGCAGCACGCAGCAGGTAAACCCCGAGAGAAGGCAGCACGCAGCAGGTAAACACAACGAGATATGTCCTTTGGGAGTGAGTGAAAGTTTGTGTGCACAGGTGTGGGGTGACCCTCTCCCTCAAAGACCACAGCCTCTGCAAAGTACTGATGGAAATAATTTTCTTGCCTGCCAGCAGGGAATATAATGAAGCCATCTGCTCCTTGAATGCACACATGTAAACTGCTCACAGAGCATGGTTCACACATAGACTTGCTGGCTTGTGAAGCATTATTAGAAAAGATAGGGTAAGAAAGATGGACATTTGGTTGGCAAAGAAAAGGAGGAGGGCTTGGGACTTTCCTGACAGTCCAGTGGTTAAGACTGTCTTCTAATGCAGGGGCTGCAGGTTTGATCCCTGGTCAGAGAGCTAAAATCCCACATTGTGCCTCTTACAAAACAAAAAACTGTAAAATGGAACTAATATTGTAACAAATTCACTAAAGACTTTAAAAATGGTTTACAAACACAGCAGGGCGGTCTAGCCCATATGGCAGACTCTAGCCATGAACACGCACTCCATGATGAACACTGTCTTAGGTCTGGAATTCCCTTCACTCGGGGTGTGAGGATATATGTGTCTTATACACTGTCCTACATGCCCACATCCTGCAGTTGGCAGGAATGAGAAGCAGGATCGAACCAGTGCTGGGTCTGCAGTAACAGCAGGATCACACTAGGAGCTCTGTGTTCATGTCTCCATCAGAGATTGAAGCACCCACATGGGCTCCACGTCCTGTGGAAAACCCAATAGGAAGGAAGGCATGTGACCTCCAGGGATGACTTCTGAGCTCCAGGAAGAATTTTGAGAACATCACATAACACAGAAGACTTACCCGCAAGCAAGAAGGTGATAAGGCAAGTTTCCTTTGGCAAATACAGCTTGAGACGAGAACCACTGAACACATACTCCACCACAGCTTCAGATCGACCTGCCCGCTGAAGGAAGGGCAGAAACTGCTTTGCTTTTTGGGTGTCCTGGGGGAGAAAAGAAGAACCATAAGAAAAATAATGGAATCAAGGTAGAAGTTTCTTTCTGTCTGGTATGGGGCAAAAAGTCTGGCAGACCACAGGAAGCTGGGCAAATAGCCTTAGAATATCAGACATTCCTGAAACTATGACATGTGACATTCACAAGAGAAACAGAGTTAATCAAAAGCTTCTAGAGCATTCTCAATGACTCTCTTCTCTCCTCTGTTCAATTCCTAAAGCATTCAGTGGATATAAAAGACTTCCCTGGTGGCGCAGTGGGTAAGAATCTGCCTGACAAGGCAGGGGACAGGAGTTCCATCCCTGGTCCAGGGAGAGTCCACGTGCTGCAGAGTAACGAAGCTCAAGAGCCACAACTACTGAGCCGAAGTGCTGCTTCTACCGAAGCCCGGGTACCTAGAGCCTGCGCTCTGCAACTAGAGAAGCCGCCACAATGAGAAGCCCGCACATTACCATGAAGAGTAGCCCATGCCCACTGCAACTAGAGAAAGTCCTCTCGCAGCAACAAAGACCCAGTGCAGCCAATAAATAAATAAATAAATGATTTTAAAGAAATTAGGATGCTGGCTTGAAATGAGAATTTCACTCATTCAGGACCGGAAAAAGAGCTCTTCTTCCTCCTACAGAAGATTAAAGAAAAAGAGCAACACTTTGCATCTTCAAAGTTTAACCTAACCTTTAATTTCCAATTAAAAAAAAAAAAAAATCCAGGTTCCTGACACAGCCCCTAAATCCCTTTGCTGGGAAACCAAAACAGTTCATTGTCAGTCTTTAATAGGCTGTGTTTTCCTAACAAGGAGGAGTGCACAGACTCTGGGGGTCAGTGAGGAGGACCCGATACTTCAAGCCCTGCTCTCTGTCTTTCCAGGGAAGAGGAGTGACCAGGGGCACGCGGCTCTTGTTGCCAGCCCAGGAAACCTACAATAGCAGGATGTGATCCACGGGGACCAGAAAACACCACATCATGTCAGCACCAATAATTACAGAAACGATAAAAGCATGTGAAACTTTATAGGGGTTTTAAAAAAACTTTTCCCATGCATCAACTCAAAGTGCAAGCATCTACCCTCCAGAGTACCAACTCATGGACCTTCTGAACCTCAGAGCTCTCAGCTTCGGAGGAGCTGAGAGCCATCAAATCCTTTCAGTCTCTCCAGCTAATTAAACAGATGACAGAGTAAGCAAGCATCAGGTATCACGTGGCATGTGCTGGGGGAATAGTTACTGGATGAATTTCAGAGGTTTGCAGCGTGGCCAGCAGAGCCCCAAGCTCCCTCGGAGGACAGTAAGCTTTGCACACTTGCCCAACTTGGACGACAGAAGCCGTCTGCCACTCGCCAAGCTCTTCCTTCCTAACTCTGCTCCTAGCAACAGAGCTATTGTACCTAAACTAATGCACATTAGATAATGAAAATTTAACAAGCCATCAAGTATTTGAGAGTCTTCACAGCAGCCAAAGGGGCTCCTCTCATTCAGAAGCCGTGAGGTAGGCTGGGATGAAAGCAATATTTATAGTAATGAGAGTCATCCTTCTCTTTAAACAGATTCTCGGAGAAAAGGAGAGACAGTCATCTATTCTCAGTGTTTTTCTAAAGGCACATTGGTAAAAGGTAAGGTAACAAAGAGCTTTAGTGGGTTGGGAACTCCCCCAATGAACACTTAAACAACACACACTCTTCTATCCATATACAGTGGGAAGATGCTTTTCTGGCGCTTGGCTGAGGTCCAGAACAGTCAAGCAAGACAAATGATCCACGGGAAGGAAGGCACCACCTGATTAAAACCCTTGTGCATGCTAGTCTGAATCTGCGACGTTATTCCTGGGCTGAGCCAATAAGTCAACAACAATTATCAAACTGATCATCGAAAATCATGAGGCAACTTAAGGTCTCTAAAGAGAAGGCCTTTCCCTGGAGACCACAGTAATCTATTTTTTTCAAAAATAGATGTTTGCTCATCACAGTCTCTTAGGTGTATTTATCTGAGAAAAAAATGCTTATGGGAATAAAACCGCACACACACACATGTACACCTCTAATGTTAATACTAAAACAGTAAGTGGCAGCAGATTCCTATTTTGCTCAATGATTACCTAGTTTATCAAGGGATACTTACTCAGACAGAGAATCAGAGAAATGAAGGGGCCCTATTGTTAGCCATGTAAGACAGATACAGACAGATGGACCGATAAAAATAAAACAATGGATGTTCCTCACTCCTAAGTCTCAATCTACAATTTAATCCTATTCCAGAAATACATGGGAAGAGAGCAAAGGGAATGTGACATGCCATCGATTATGACAATGAGAAGTAAAAGCCAACTGTGACAATCAAAGCTATGAAAGCGAATTTTAAAATCCAGCGAGAACTGGCCATATCTCTTTCCAGAGGCAAAACTGGGAGACAAAATGAGGATCTCCTCATCCTCTTGAGCAGGTGATATGACCATGGACCATCCATTAAAGGAAAAGATGGAAATCTTGCCCAAAGTAGTAGAGTTTTTGAAATAAAAAATTCTTATAAAGCCAATTAAATTGAATGAAATCACCAAAAGATGTCATCAGCTTTTTCGAAACTCACATCACAGGAAGACAATGGTCTTTCCTAGTCATCTCAAGCTCTTCCTTTGCTTGGCAACTTCCTTTTCAATACAAAAAATTTTGAAACCTTTAGCATTTGTTTCAGTGGCTAAAATGAAAAGACTGGAAAGATGGACTGACAAGTTAGCTCAAGTGATATAGTTATAAGTCATTCTCTGTGAATTTAGCTATAGAATTTTTTTTTTAAATTTTAGGACTTTTGCTTATCTTACTAGAAAATGGACTAAATGTTATGGCTAAACGATTGCCTTCCTAAGAGCCTGTGAAAGCACAGCAATGTGCTAGGCTCCAATACTCATTTCTAAAGGTTTCAGCAATAGGTAAACAAGAGAAAACATGATTATAAGAACCAGTATAATAAGAGCCCAGTTTAGCCCTAATGAAGAGTTGAAGATGGCAGGTGGATCTCAAGGGTAGCCAAACAATAAAGTTGAAAGGATGTCATTAACATGACATTTAAAATTCTCTTCCAATAATTCAAAATAGAACCTTCTAAGACTTGGTGAAATGACAGATTTCCTTATAACTCCAAACATCTTCAAAAATAAAGATTAATGACCTCAAATTTAAAGAAATAACAACATAGAGACTTAAGGCACAGGTAAGACTATTAAATATCAAATATTTCTGTTCAGAAATACTGTTACAAAGACCCTCATCCTCAAGTTTTCTGTGGAGTAAACCATCCTCAGGCTGGTTTACATGAGGTCTGGGAATCTATTTGCTGCAGCTATCACAGTTGAGTTACACAGTCTCAAGGCTTTGAGAACGCATGTGGATATATTAGCTATAGTTTTCTGTACCAATATTCCCTTCCACCAGTGTAAAAATTCAAGAAGCAATTGTAGTTCTGATCAGATAAGTCTTCTTTGTTGCATTGGTAGTTTTCACATTACCCGTGCTCCAAAACAAACCAAACATTAAGTATTTTTCTGTCCTCCTAGAAAAGCTAATTTAAGGTTGCATTAGCTACATTTAACCTGCTATTGTGGATGGCATCTCTTTAAGGAATGTTTCTGCTTCCTCAATGCACCTTGAAATTGAGAAAGTAATGATGCAACAAATGTGCCTGGGGTGACTTCATTTCAAAGGATGTTAATATCTATACCTCAAATTTATAGGAGTGAAGTTTTGAAGGACCTGAAGAAAGGCAGGATGATCCTCAGGGGTGGGAAAGGTTACAAACACACCTTAAGCACACACCCCGACTATGCCCACACTTCCGATGGTCAGTCTAAACCTCTTGTAACCGTGGGTGCATGTGTCAATGAGTATAAAAGATCCCCTTCATCAGTGAGACTGTAACTTACCTCTAACAAAGTACTTTGCTGTGTAAGCAAACACATGTTTGAAATAATTGAGTATAATGAATTACCAAGTTTGGGAGAATGGGTAAGTTGTGGAGGGGGATGGGGTGGGGAAGAGAACAAGGAAAGGAGAACCCTAAAATGGCAGTCACAGGGCAGAGAGCCGCACGAACACTACTCACACAGGCAGGTCACCAGTATCCTTGAAGAACAGAACCAAACACAAATCAGTCTAAATTCTGGAACACGGATTTTGGTTGCCAGTTTACACTAGTTGCCAGCAAAGTGAAATCTATGATTTTTCCACTGAAAACAGCCACAGAGTAGGCCTCAACATGAGCTTCCCTGGTGGCTCAGTGGTAAAGAATCTGTCTGCCAGTGCAGGAGACACAAGTTTGATCCCTGGGGTAGGAAGATCCCCTAGAGAAGGACAATCCACTCCAGTATTCTTGCCTGGAGGATTCCATGGACAGAGGAGTCTGGTGGGCTACAGTCCATGGGGTCACAAAGCATTGGGTGTGACTGAACGACTGAACAACAAGGCCTAACACAGTTGGGACTGGTGAGATGCAGACATCACAGCACACAAAACAGCATAGGGAAAAGGGAATAAGTAAACCTATTAGTTAACAATTAACCACTCAGGATTATCATGTGCAAGTCTCAGATGGGAGCTGTTAATAATGAAACTCACTAATTAGTTCTCATCATCACAATCACTCTTTGATTAACATCATAGGAAAAAGAACTGAAAACAAATACACGCAGAGCTTATAATGGTACCATGGGGGTATTCAACTCCACAAGCACTTGGGAAACTGAACTCAAACATGATGAAGCCCCCAGCAGGTACAACTGCGTCCTGAACTGCCCATCCAGCAAACCAGGAGGGTTCCCCCCAAAAGAGCTGACAATCCTGTCTCTGCAGGGTTGACCTGAGGCTAAAGGACTCAGGAGCACAAAGCTGTTTGGGTCCAACTAACCTTAATATTGAAGCAGCAAAGTATGTGTGTATAAGTGGACAGATACAGAGAGAAAAAAGAGAACATGGAAGTTGGTTCTAAGGTTACTGAAGTAAACACACCCTCATTTTAAGCTTTACTGTGCTAACTTCTCATCGTAGGTATCTCTGTGGTCAGGGAACTCCAGCCCAGAAGAATCACCTCTGCAATCACGCAGTAGGCAGAGCATAACCACATTCCCAACCAAAAAGGCAAAAAGGACCTCCATCATGCCACACTCCCTCCTTCCCAACCCACAGGCTCCAGGGCCACATGTGATCTTTCGATTCACAGAAGGAATTTATGATTCCCTTCAAGGAACCAGTTGTCTAGTGAGACAATATCCTGACATCAGTGGAGCTTTGGGAGAGGACACCTGGGAATGCCCCCAGCTCCAACATGACCACAAAGTTCCCCTTCCCTGGCTGGTTTGCCATGCTTCATGGTGAAGCATCTGTAAAGGGGGCTGGTGGAGGGTGTAAACAGCAGTGCGGTGCAAGTTCACTGGGAATGAAGTGAACACAGGAGAGAACCCTAGAAACAAAACCACTCTGACTGGAAAAAAAATCTAAGAAACCATGTACACTACCAAAAAAAAAAAAAATACAAAAACGGTGTTGGAGCTGGGCCATCAATAACCTCTCATTAAGCGTTGTCTGTGGTTTACAGTTTCTCACAGTGTTTAGTTAGCTGGCACAACGCCTCACTGGGGCCTTCAAAGTGTTGGAACATAGGAGAAACCATGTTTCAGGCTCTGGGCTCCATTCCTGGGAGGAATGAATCAAAAGGACATTTGCAGGAGCACTAAGTTGGAAGAAAGCCCTAAACTTGAGAGGCTGCATTCTAATCGGTAGCACACTCAGAGAACATGACCTTCGGTTTTCTTCTTTGCTTCTACTTCTTCACCAGATAGTAAGGGAGGGCAGCCTAAAAAATCAGAGACCAAACGGCAGAAGGAGACTGTGGGGTGCACTTCCCATGCTGAAAGAAGGATACCTCCTTTGTATCTCCCCAAGGACTTCCCTGGTGGCTCAGACCGTAAAGCATCTGCCTACAATGTGGGAAACCCAGGTTTGATCCCTGGGTTGGAAAGATCCTCTGGAGAAGGAAATGGCAACCCATTCCAGTACTCTTGCCTGGAAAATCCCAAGGACGGAGGAGCCTGCTAGGCTACAGTCCATGGGGTTGCAGAGAGTCAGACATGACTGAGCGACTAAACTTTCTGTTTTTCTTCTTTTGTATCCCCAACATGGAGGGGAAATTTTCTCTACCACCAGACATGAAACACTGAGGATATGTCTGCCCTCTACAGCTCTGCGAAAAACAGGTGTCTGGATATTTTTACTGGGTTGGTCTTGCCCACCATCTATTTCTGTTCCATGAAGTGCAACACTGAGAAAAGAAAGCTGGACTTGACAAATGTTAAGAAGAGACACAATCGTGTTTAGGATGAAAACATGCAAAGTAGCATTACAACAATCATAGCAGCCCAATTAAAAGAAAGTCAAATCCTGTTCCATAAATAGATTAGAGGACTTCATCTGTCATCACCTCAAGCCAAACTCTCCCTCCATAAGGGTCTGGATAAGCAAATTATGGTACACTCACACAATAGAACACTACTCTGCGATAAAAAGGAGGTAACAACATGGGTGAATCTCAAATACATGATTCCATTTCTATGACATTTTTGCAAAGGTTAAACTGTAAAGACACATTCCAGATCAGTGGTGGCCATGGACCAGAGGAAGGGCTGAGGACTGACTCCAAAGAGGATGGAAGGATTGTGTGGGGGGAGGTGGGAAATGATGAAAGCCTCTTATCTTGACTTTGGCGATGGTTACATGTATACACCTTTATCAAAAGTCTGTTTACATCTAAATTTAAAAAAAACCCACAGGGAACTCTACTTAATGTCCTGTGGTGACTTAAATGGGAAGGAAATCTAAAAATGAGGGGATATATATATACATGTAACTGATTCACCTTGCTGTATAGCAGAAACTAACACGACATTGTAAAGTTATTATGCTCAAATAAAAATAAAACAACAACAATAAAAAATAAGAAAAAAATGTCTTGGGTAGGTAGACTACACAAGATTCTCATTTTTAACCCCAAATTTTCTTAATCAACTATTTCATATGCTACTTGACAGTGAATAACAAGTTCAAAATTCCATACTCGGTAATTATATTTTAGGTAAACCACTTTAGCTATTCAATGCTTTGAAGTACTTTTAAAAATTTAAACTGAAAATGGTCTGAATGAGAAAGCAAAAGGTTAGACGAGCACAGAAAAAAACTTATGTTTCCCAAAAGCACCATAAGAAGGTATCAATTCTCAGGCAATGGCTAAGAGTAAGCATGATGCCATCCTCAATTGGCCATACAGAGGAAATGTTCTACCCAAGCAATGAAAAGAGTACTAAGTACACATGTCTATTGACATTTCTTTCCTACCTTGAAATAAAGTCATTCTGTGATCTGGCTTAACGTGCATAAAATAAAACCCAATTCCCAATCAAATGAACATTCTATATGGGCTCAGAGATAATTCTTTTACTGAAATGACTTTCAGTTTCCCAAATTTAACTGGCTCAAATTATGCTGTAAGAACCGTTCAATTTAACCTTTAGGAATGAAGTCATAGCCTTTGAGAGGAAAAACCTGCACTTGATCACCAACAGGAAATACAATGCCCTTGGTTATTCTCTAAGACAAAAAAAAAAAAAATCTACTTATAAGTTTAGTGCATAGAAAGTGCAGTTGATGATATCTCTATGCCTCAGACAAAAAGAGGAGAGGTAAGTTGACACCTGCGTAGGATAAGATATCAACTATAAGCCTGCTCTCTTCCTACTTCAATCCTCTTTCTCTAGGGTGGATAACCGAGGCAGTGCCAAGCCACATCCCTGCTCCAGTCTGCCAGTCAACAACTGTCTCAGAGGTATGGCTCATAATTTGTGATTTTCACAAACAAACTTCACCTTCTTCCCACCCACTACTTCACCCAACTACCCCATCCCCATTTCTACAGAATCTGGCTCTCCAACAGATGACTATTACAATCCTTGCTTAAAGAATTCAGTGTTTCTCAAATCACAAAGATATTCAGCATTTCTAAAATCATGACTTTTTAAATTCCAGCTCCCCCTGGAGTGATGCCGTCCTCTTACTGACCTCTGCATAAACGGTGGCCAATGGGGCCTGATACACAGCAGATGTCCTGGACTGACCTTGGAAATTCCCTTTACATCCTTTCCTAGGCTGTATTTCCCGAATCCGTGCCTTCTTCCTTAAAAATCTTCCTCCTGACAACCTTATCTTTTAAAAAAGAAATCCTATCCTCTTTTTTGGAGCAAATGTTTCACCTTAGGTCAGGTAAGTAAATATAGGATTGCTTTTGTAGATTTTATTTGGGTAAAAGACTATCCTATTCATGAGAACTTTGAACAACAGATAAATTCTTCTCATAATCCATGAGCACAGCAATATACTATGATTCTGACACCACTGGGTGCTTCAATTATGATATGAAGAAAGTATTTTATTATGAAATAATTATATTTGTTCAAGAATATGGGCACAAAAGATAGTGGTCCAAAATTAACAATTTATAACAAAAAAAGTCAAAAGGGAAGGCATATCTTCCCATTATTTTCAGGCTAATTATTTCTCAAAAAACATGTAATTTACCCAAATTGTAGAAAAAACCAATTTATATCAAATAGATGATTACAATGATAATAGTTAAAAGGTAGTATTCCTATTTTAAATTTTTAAAGATAAACACAACCAACGGGGATATGAGAAAAGGGCCATTTAGATTTTTAATAATGTTGCTGTTACTTTTCTAAGAAAAAAAGAATTATAAGTTATTATAGGAATACTTCAATAACCATCTTGTACATTTCCAGAAAAAAGGACATGAGAATGGTTCAAAAACATAGCTTATACATGGTACATGACAGTGTGAGTATGGAACAAAGCACATCAACCAGTGTCTAACTCTGAATTATCAATTACGAGGCTATGATTAAAAAGTAACACACAGGTCTGAAACACAATTTAAAAGAAAAATTCAGATCAATTTGTATCACTTCTGAAGTCTCTATATGCAAGAAGTGAGAATTTATTACAGAACCACATAATGGCTTGAGAGATATAATTAAAATAATACGTGCAGAGTAAAGAATTTAAAAGATGGTCTTAGGAAGCACAAGTTTTCATTTCATGGGCAAATCAAGAACTCAGAGGCAAGGAAATTGATGCCATGCTAAACTCTGCCCCACCTGAGACAAGAACACTTCAGAAAAGGATGGAGGAGGTGAAAGAAAAAAAAAATTAAGCAACCTAGGACATAAAAAATGAAGATAAATTTTAAATAAAGTTTAGATGATTAAAATAGTCTCAATATTCCCTAAAAGTACAGGGTTGGCCAAAAGGTTCGGGTTTTTTCCTAACAATCTTTTTGGCCAACCCATTACCTGGAACATTCATCTTTGCTTGCAGACATACCAATTTAGGTTCAACAAATTTAAGTAAAAAGCATTGCGGAGGAGTTAATATTTATACTTTTAAAGCATTAATGAAATTACTATAAAATTTGGAAGGTTAAATTCAAGTTTTTGAAACATAGAAAAGTACATCCATTATGGTATAAATTATTAAGACATAAATGGTTAATGTATAAGAATGCATTAAACTAAAACTTAATTATTTTACTCAATAAAGATTTATAGGTAAATAATGATAGTGCTAAATCACTCATGCTAACCTTTGGTCCAAGTTTCTACTATGCTCTAAGTAGAACTGCTCTAAGAAAATAACTACAGACTACGATTTAGCTAAAGAAACCAATGACTTTTTTTGGTGAAAGGAAAAAATAATCCAAATAAACTAAATATCCAGTGACACGTAAGTCAATACTAGGTAGCTAGTAAAAGTGAGGTAAAAGAGGAATATTTATGTGGAAAATAATTAAGGAGAAAAAGAAACGAAGGACCCATTATGTTTCACTGTTCCAGGCACTGATTTCACAGTTAAGAATAAAACAGTGAAGTCTCAGTTCTGAAAAAACCTTCCATCACTTACAAAAGGGAGGGGGGAATAGGAGAGAAAATGAAGAAAGAAAATAACCCTACATTTTGGTGAACAGATGTATTCTTACTGAAAGTTTTCTGGTAGTACTAGTAGGGATGATTTTCTTCCCCTGACTTATTTATATTCGAGGCACTTAAAACCAAAAATTTTGATAGAAAACTTGTGTTAAGAAGTATGAAAGTTTTTGTTTTTAAAAGAAGAAAATATATTAACATTCAGGGGCTGATTTGATTTTGCCCAGATATACTGGCAAATTATTCAGGTCAGATAATTTAAGAGCCAAGAGTCAACATTCTCTTGAGTGAATTAGTTCTTCATAATTGTTCCATATATTTTGAGACAAATAAATATTATGGACACTGTAATAAAGCCTGGAAACTGATTTGGAAAACATCCCAACCTAAAACTGCGTGAGAAACATGATCCATGCCTCCTTCAAAAACAGCATCTGAAGCACAGAGCTTTATGGCACTGATGACAGCAAACTAAGTAGCTCTTCTCCTGAGGAATGAACGTTTAACTTAGATAATTGTGGTGTAGAGCCAAAAGGAGTGTTGACATTACACGGAAAAACAAAAATCACGCATTAGCACGATGTGAGAATAAGAAAAATGTGTTCCTAGTAAAGTCAGCAGCATGATGTAAAGAGCATGACTTTGGGCTCAGAGATATTTAACTAAAGTACTTGGAAGGCTGGTGGTCCAGTGGTGAGGAATCTCCCTGCCAGTGTAGGGGACATGGGTTCAATCTCTGGTCCGGGAAGATCCCACATGCTGAGAGGCAGCTAATCAGTGTGCCACGACCACTGGGCTCTCGAGCTGCAACCACTGAAGCCCACACATCCTAGAGCCCGTGATCCCCAACCAGAGAAGTCACCGTGATGAGAGGCCCATGCACCGCAACCAGAGAGTAGCCCTGCTCACTGCAACCAGAGAAAGCCCATGTGCAATGATGAAGACCAGTGCACCCAAAAATAAATAAAATTAAATCTTAAAAATAGTACCCAGAATTCCACACATACAAGAAAAATGTATAGTAACAGGCGAAGCTATTCTTAAAGAAAAATAACTTTAAAGTTGCTAGACATGTTTTATCTTGGGGTACACTTAGGAGTTGTAATTCTTCCTAAAGAAAAATACAGATTTCATGCTGCCCCCAACCAACGACTTTACAACTCGGATATGATAAATTTACATATGGATACTGTATTGAGGTTCTCAATGTGAGACTCCCAGGCTCTAGACTACCAGGGGAAACCATGTATCCCAGAATATGTTATGTACCCCAGAATATGTGAGTGATGGCAGAGACTTCAGACCAAGGGTTTTGGTCAAGAAATTTCTTTTTCAGCTAAGCATCTCGTATCACTGCCATTACTATCTCCAACGGTGCATATATATTAATAATTATGGTTGTCACTGGTGTCATGAGGCTCTTACTTTTTCGTTTGTATGATTTTTCCCCTCATAGCTTGGGAAATTCCCTTTAAAGATTCTTTAACATTTGGAGATAAAGGGTTTGGCCTACGGGACCCCTCTTCTCCCTTAATTCCCTGGGCAATTTTATACACTCATCCAACAGGACTAACTCATGCATCAACCCCATCCACTTTTCTGGCCTTGGACCATTTGAACAGTCCATGGTTACCTCAATTTTAAAAGGCCTAGAATCGCAAACCCTTGTGGCATATATTTGGAAGGAAAATTATCATACGGGAAAAGCAGCATCAACAGTTATTTGTGCTGGACATTAGGATACACATGCGTGACAACCACCTTTCATCCTCTACCCATGACCTCCGGATCCAGGCAATGGCCAAATTCTACTAGTTTTTCTATTAAAGTAGATCTCACATTTATCTTTCTTCATTCCCTGCCAAAAACCTAGTTCCAGCCACCAGTCAGTACCCTCCAAGTATGCTGTGAAGTCCTCCCCTAACCAGGTAAAGATAATAAAGCTACTGTTCATTCCACAGAGTGGCCAGAAGGAAGTGAGGAATGATGACCTCATTATCACACTTGCGTGTCACTTTCTATCACAGGACCTTCTGGTACATAATTATATCCGTCAGCCCTGAATAAGACCTCCAACTGATTTCTTCTTTAGGCCTCAATTTAAAATCACCTAAAACATGGTCTCTGATCACACAGAAGAAGGTACAACTGTGATGATACAAGTCTCAACAGGTCAATAACTTCCCAGGTAGCGTAGATGGTAAAGAATCCGCCTGCAATGTAGGAGATGCAGATTCGATCCCTGGGTCGGAAAGATTCTCTGGAGAAGGAACTGGCAACCCACTCCAGTATTCTTGCCTAGAGAATTCCAAGGACAGAGGAGGCTGGTAGGCTACAGTCCATGGGGTCGCAAAGAGTCGGACACAACTGAGCTAAAACACTTTCATACTTCTATTACAACTCTAATTAGAGATCCAGTTGCATATGGCCTAGAAGGACTCCATCTGTCCTTAGTAATGTTGCATCCTCAAGACCCAGCACTATGCCTGGAATATAATAAAGTTTAAGTCTCTCAGTTGTGTCTCACTCTTGGGACCCCATGGACTACAGACCACCAGGATCCTCAATCCATGGGATTTCCCAGGCAAGAATACTGGAGTGGGTTGTCACTTTCTTCACCAGGGGATCATCCTGACCCAGGGATTGAACCCCGTGTGTCTCCTGCATTTCACGAAGATCCTTCATTGTCTGAGCCACAAAGGAAGCCAGGGGCTATAATAAGCTTTCCATACTTCTGGTTTGATCATTCATTCATGACTCAACATGTCAAATGCGTCTAAAACATAAGCCAGACAGCATATGTTAAATGCCAAGGAGAGATAAAGAGACAGTGAAAGAACTTGGGAGAGAAGGAGTATAGTTTGGGATTTGAACCAGATAAAAAGTTTGCGATACAAATATTACCAATGAGGATGGATGGATCATTTTCGAGGAACTTCTGTATGCTAGGCAGAATGCCCCGACTTTTAATCACCACCACCACCACAAGAACCATTGGTCTCTCTCATTAGGTCAATGGTTCTAAATACTTTGGATGTATTAACTCATTGAAGCACACCACAACCTAATGAGGTAATAAGGGCCCTTATTACATTCATTTTACAGATGAGAAAACTATGGCACAGAGAGGTTAAATAACTTCAAGGTGACAAAGTAATAAAAAACTGAGCCAAGACCTGAATTTGGTGATCTGATACTCGGGCTCATGCTACTAACCAGGTTCTCCATACTACTGCTATAGTCTAGAAAATAGGCCATCCTTCCTGTTGCATCCTTCTACCAGCCTCTCACTTCTAGTTACTAACCAGCACAGTTAACCATACATCTAGGATCTAGGGGGTCACATTCGTTCAAACAGTTTCATTCTGTTTAGGTCATCCCTTGGTAAATCAAATCTAAATCAGGCTCTGCAAAGAGATATAAAAAAAGATATCATTTTCTCAGGAGTTTAGCAACTACTGAGGAAGATCATTGTACACACGTCAACTAAGATCAGCTACCAATCAATGTATCAACAAATATAAAATTACGGTAATAAGTGATTGTCTAAACACCGAAGGAAGGCATGATGAGAAGACAGTGAAGATCAAAGGGGAAAATTGCCAGGAAAAAGAGAAACAGCCTGAAGAAGGAGCAGGGCACAGCCAGGAGAGAAGAGATAGCTACTCAAAAAGAGCTCATCAATAATGCAGTTGGAGTCAGCAGACTGACAACTGAAATAATGGAATAGAATGAATATGAAAATATTCTCTATGGTGGTTGAAGTAGCCAGGCATGTTGCCGTAATGTTCTACAAGAGAACACAGGTCTTCCTCCAAATTCAAACACTCCCAAATCTAATCTTATAATACAAATTCTATCATTTATTCCCGAGAATACCCTTTTCATGAGGAACTGAGGCACAAAATTACGAGGTAATTCCAAAGTTGCCCTAAGGTCTGATTCAAGGATATTTATCTGGAAGTCAACACTGCGAGAAGTGTCCAACATTCTGTACAACATTCTGCGGGGAATAAGTTGGAAGCATGCTAAATAAAGCCTTAGAACTCGAGTAAGCAGAATGTCTGTGTTAGTAAAATGACTTACTTTGAGATGTTTATATAAGCAATAGCCACAGGACAAAATGAGTTCAATCTAGGGCTAAGCAGTGTTATGATGGGGAAGTGGAGAGTGAAGCCATGGCTGGGCAGAAATGTTTCAGGTTTTATCACATCACTTGGGAGTCATGGCACAAATCGAACAACACAATCACACACCTGAACCTGGGAATCAGGAATTTTATCAACTGCCTCCTGCATACTCGAACGCTGATTTAGCCAGGCCTGTAACGGGCTCACTCAGCCAATTTGGACCCAAGAAACAGACTCACAGAACAATCTCCCCGTACGCCCAGAGAACAGAAGAGAGAACTGAAGAGCATGAACCAGTGGAAGCAGAATCTATGCTACAGGCAACTCTCTGAAAACAGATGACAATTTTTTCTTTAGAAGAAATGCTCCAGGACTCCCTCAATTTCCTCTCTCCTTTCTTTGAACAAAGGAAGAAAGACAAAAAAATTGTAGCCCAGGCCACTTAAATGAAAGGGAGGACTCTTTCTCAGAGCTCATTTATATGCATCCCTCTGAGTGAAGTCAGTTAAATAAGAAATCAGAAGGGAACTAGACAAATGTGTGGGAGAAAAACTTCCTGAAAACACAATTCACTGCAGGAACACATCAAGTCTACAGATTATTTTGGAAGTAAGATATTTTACAGAAAGAAGCAAGGAAACACACACACACACACACACACAACCCTGTCTCTAACAACGGTCCACCTCTAGGCAAGTCACCTGATCAAATGTATCTTCAGAGGCGCTGGAATACATGTCTAGACACAGGTCCCTGTGCTCAATGTCCAATCCGTTTATGTCAACTTACTAAGAACCACCTGAATTTTCCAACACAAAAGCCTGTTGGTGAAGAAAACAGCAGACCCAGAAAGGCAGGGGTGGAATGGGGCATTCTGCAGATGAAAGAGACATATTCACTTTAGAACTTTATTTCCTTTTTTTTTTCCTTTTCATTTCACTCTTTTTTTTTTTTTAATTTTCTTTACTTTACTGCGTTGGTTTTGCTATACATTGACATGAATCCGCCATGGGTATACATATGCTCCCCCTCCAAAACCCTCCTCCCTCCTCCCTCCCCCTGGGTCATCCAGGTGCACCAGCCCCGAACATCAAACCTGGGCTGGCAATTGATTTCACATATGATAATTAACATGTTTCAATGCCATACTTTATTTCTTAAAAGAACTTCTACCACCAAATGACTCTTCACATTTTTAGGTATAGAAGAGCCAATAAAAACAATGTTATAAGTAGTTTGGTGTTGCTCTCCTGTGCTTGCAATTGCCTCCCCTCTTAAAGGATAATTTTCGAACTAGTAAAACCATGACTTCTATACAAATACTAAATGAAAATGCGTCAAAATTTTATTAATCCACTTATTAATGAAGGAATCAGAAAGATTTTATAAGTGATTCAAAGCAGGGTCTGGAGGAGATATATAGATATAGATACATATCCTGGAGAAGCAAATGGCAACCCACTCCAGTATTCTTGCCTGGAGAATTTCATGGACAGAGGAGCCTGTTAGGCTACAGTTCATAGGGTCGCAAAGAGTCAGACATGACTGAGTGACTGAGCACACACACAGATATATAGCCAACTAGGAATGCTGAACTGAATTTGCTAAAGATGCAGAACTATATAGCAAAACTATAAACACGTGAAGTATGAAAATATTTCTTTTATAGAGTGGTAATTAACTATCTGTATAGGACTAGGGGCTTCCCTGGTGGCTCAGCAGGTAAAGAATCTGCCTGCAATGTGGGAAACTTGGGTTCAATCCCTGGGTTGGGAAGATCCCCTGGAGAAGGGAATGGCAACCCACTTCAGTATTCTTGCCTGGACAATTTCATGGACAGAGGAGCCTGGTGAGTTACAGTCCATGGGGTCACAAAAGAATTGGACATGACTTAGTAACTAATGCTTCCACTTTCACACAGGACCACATTTGTATAAACAGGAATCATTTGCTTCCTTATCAGGTTTTCAAGTGAAATTCTCTCTCCACAGGTGTGCGAAACAATCCAGATAAAAGCAAAGGGGCTACAGAATCAGATAACCCCAAAGAGTTTACCAGGTAGCACCCAGCATTCCACTGAAAGGATATCCAATAATCATCTTGCCAGTTTCAAAGTCTACTAACAATTTCTTGTGATGTTCCCAACTAAATAAAAGAGGTGAGAGAATCTGTCCTGTATTTAGTGTCTGACAGTACAAAAAAAAAATCGACAATAGAAGAGCTCAGTTGAAAACTGGATTAAATTTGTAAAAGGAGGTGCTTAAATATAACCACTAACTGTGATAGAAGCTGAAATACTATCTTTTTAAAATTCCAGCATTTCTTTGCAATTTTATTCAGAAGCATGTTCAGTCTAAGAAAGATAGACTTCTCTCTTACTCCCAGGGAAAGCATAAATGCTTTTGGGTTTCTTTAGAAGGAGAGACGGATACTGCTGCAGTTCTGGGGAGTGTGAATAGGAGAGCTTTACAAAACAAGAACTGGCCACACAGGACTCCTAGGGCTGCAAGAACTGTGGATAAAAGGCCATAAAGCGATGCCCTTGACCAGCTAAAGTCAACTACCCCCCAATCAAGGTCTGCTTACACACTCTACGGAGGAAGGAGGGGGGAGAAGGGAGCTGTGGGGAGAGATGGGAGGACGGAGAGGACAGGAGAGAATGGGAGAGGAGAGGGGGAGGGGGTGGAGAAAGGAAAGAGGCTCAGAAAATGGGAGGAAGGAAGAGATTCCCAGTGTGGCTGCCCCACTCTGCTGGTGCAGTTGCCTGGACCACAGGGCTGCCTTGCATTTCTGAGCTGGGAGACTGCTGGTCGATGAGCTGCACCTTGTAGTCCGACTGGAGTGACAGGAATTCAAGAACCTTCTGTGGGTGGAGAGGAGGAGTGGAACAAAGACAACAGCACCTTGCCCTAAACTGGCAAAAACCAGAGCTGCCAACAGCACGTGAGAACCAGCACTGGCGCTCAGCATGCCTTCCCTGTGAAGGGCTGTCAACCTTACGGAGCACATACAGCTTCCAGCAGCAATGTCAGCAGCCAGGGCGCTGGCTCTTACAGGACGAGGTTCCTCTGGGATTTCCCCAGGGGAGCAAATACATGGTGTGCAGGGAGCGCGAGGGCTAAGCAACCGAATTCCCAGGCAGAGCCCTCGGCCTGACCTTGGGCAGTCAGCACAAAAGGGAACCTCGAATGTTAAGGAGGTTATTCAGAGGCTAAGGGAGAGTAACAGAGGAGAGAGTAACAGAGGGAAGAGCTATGAAAACAAACAAGAAAGGACTGTTGGTACTAGCAAGTCACTGGTGATGAGAAGCTGAGCGGAACCTTAGAGTCACAGAAGCAGGAGTCAGCAATCTAAACAAGCAAGTGGGAATACACACAGGGGAAACGGCAGGTTAACACAGACCTAAGTTATAAAGCCCCTGTGTGACTGTACACCTTCCCCAGACTTGCTGGACAAAACACATTTTAAATCTCTTCGGCCAAACATATTTTAAAACTCTTACACTGAGGCCCAACTCCATTGGGAGCTAAAAAAAGACAACTTCTATAACGGCTCATAAGCCTCCACTGGAAAGGCTTCTGCCAATACCCTGAGGACAAGACAACAGGACTACTCAAGTTGAAAAAGGCGCTTTAAAACCAGAACCTGGAGGCAGAGGTCAGGAGGACATGCTTAACATCCTACCTGGTAATTTATTCTAAAGGAGTACTTCCATCCTCTTTATTTACATGTGAGACCCTCACTGGCCAACTCTGTAGATCTTTGCTTCACAATTTAATGGAGAAATAAGGACCTGAAAACCTAACACTGCCCCACCCCATCCACTTCCCACCCCCACAGAGCCAGTCTTTGGACTATTCCAGGCCACGGTTCAGCATATTCGTATTAGTAATACTATGCATTTCCAACAAAAACCAGTCATGGCTAGAGGAGGTTACTAGGAAGTGACTATGTAATGTGAGCAAAGAAGACAATTTTGAAGTGAACCCTGTGGGAATACAAGAAAGGAAGGAAGAACAGAGTAAGTAACAGCAAAATCTGCTTCCAAGGTGTCAGGATTCCACATCACGGAAAGGTAGAAGACATTCGGGAGGTGGGCTGGCCCATCCTAGTAATGGGACCCATTCTGGGATGGTTAGAAATGTGGCTGGAGTGGACAGGATGCTGGACGAGGATCTAGTCTCTCATAGTGTCATCAACAAACACACACACATAACTCCACACGCACCCAAGAGCAAAGGACACGCAACAGCGAACAGAGGGACAGTCCAGCGGACACTAGGCCTCACCCAGTGCCGGTGAGGGAGGCAGAAGAAGAAACCGGTGCACCGTGGGCGGCAACCTGAGGAGCAGGGAGCTCCCCTACCTCAGCACTATAATTGATTTGTCTGATTTACCAGAACAACAGTAAGCCACGCACCAGCCACATTTTATTGCCTGTTTTGCACGTTATATCTGCGGGAGATTGTATTTATTACAGAGCAGGCTACAGCAAAAACAATAATAACCCGGAGATAAGCAACAGCCTTACATTCCACTAACTCGAATTCTGACTTTTTGTGTGTCGGAGAGGTGGGGAGTGGAGACAGGATCAGGGAGAAAGAAAAGGCACGAATAATGAAAACAGGGTTGAATGAAGGGAAGCAGTGGCCACAGAACCACTCTCCAAATGCAATCAGATCTAGCACCAAGTCGATCAGATTCTCAGTGGGTTTCATGCTCACAGAACCATCCTGGCCTGGAGGGGAAGTGGACAAGGGGAGCAAGGACAGCAGTGACAGGTGCTTGTCATAGCCTATTTCCTTCACCTTTCAAAAATCAGAAATAAAGGAAACCAGCAACTGTTTTAGAACCCAAACTTCCAGATTTTTTTTTTTTTTTTCCCTTAGTGGTTATTCTGAAAAACAGAAGCAGAGATGCAGAAGAGCCAAGTTTATCCTAGCCCTAGTCAAAAGGTAGGTTCTTGTATCTGGCATTACAGATGCCATGAACCTTATAAAAAACCACACATTCCATTGACATTGATGTCAAAAATCATCTACATTAACAAAAATCAAAACCCAACACAACCTAAACACTGGGGAACCATCATAACATTCTTGAAAAGTCAAAAAAAAAAAGAAAAAACTGTAATGAGCTCTCACGTAAGAGCTTTTAACTGGGGAAAAGAGAACTCTAAGTTAGAAAGCATGTTTGCTAGCCAAAATCAGTCCAGTCCAGTCCTGGGGAAAGCTGATGGATGCACGTGAAATGGCCTGCCTGCTTCAGCACAGGATGAGGCCAACATATCACCTGCCCAAGCCACTCACTCCTACACCTGGCTACTTAACTCCCCACAGCAGGGAGTCAGCCAAGCAGGTCTTGCACTTGCTAACTCTCCACAGGAGGCATCTTCCTGCACACCAACCCTGATCTATTGAAATCGTTTTTACAAAACAGAAGAGAAGAGACAGGAACAATGGGTAGAAACCCATCTCTAAGAGTGGGAGGCCATTAAGACGAGAACAAGTTTATGGGTTACCTGTCTCCCAATCATGATATACAACCTCCTCTACAGAGCATATTACTTGAGTGTGTTTAGAAAACAAAATATTAAGAGCATATATGTCTTTCTCTCCTCCAAGGATGTGTCCTGGGGTGGGGTGAAAGGTCATGCACGAATATCAGTTTACAGTCAATATCGTGGTGGCATACGGCATACACTGTTGGCTCAATGACACTGCCATTTACCACAGCCTGCAACTGAGAGGGTGGCCAATGAGGGGAGGGAAGGACACAAAGATTAAAAAAAATTTTTTTCCAAACTTTAATGAAACCATTACACATGTTTGTATTAGATGACTTTTATTCCAATGTTTACTAGTCCACCTGGATGTAAACCATTGGCCTGACTGACCCCACCTGACCACCGGTCCCTCAGTAACATCGCCAGAACACTTCAGGAAACTGGAGACCCATACATCACACTTAAATAGTGCAAGAGAATTCAGCACACACATACTGAACATGATACTGTGACAGAAAGAAGAGAAGGTTAGAAAAGGGAGACAAAACTCTCCTGTTAGGGCACCAAAAAAACCTTTAAACTGAATTATGTGTGATGAAGGCGGACAAGGTCTTCCTGACATCTACTGAATGGAATAGCTTTCTCACTTTCACTCTCCCACGTGATCCAGCTATCCTCTTTCATTTATGTGCTAAGTGGAGGAGTTTGACTTGCATTTATTTTTGAGTAATGTAAGAGCAACCAATTCTCCAATATCTAGGCAGAAAAGAGAATAAAGGTATGTATGAAACTGAACTACAGTTTAGGGGGGGATCATGAAGACAACTTTCCTAAGATTCATGGCTACCAAAACACAACACACACAAAGGAAACACATCAGGGTAGGAGGCAGTGTGAGATTGGAAGATAGCATTAAAGATCACTAAGACACTATGCTGGGGATGCCAAAAGGACAATCCCAAAACAAGTGTAACTCTGCCTCAAAAACCCGCCAAGGGCCTCACCTCGATCCCAGTGGGGAATCTAAGCATGAACACAAACCCTGCAGGCCAAAACAGAGCACCATCCCAAGGCTCAATTCAGCTTCTGGATGGCCCCAGAGTGTGGGCCAGACAAGAGGTTTGGGGTGGGCATGTCTGCTCTTAGTGCAGGAGTCACCACTATGTTTTCCAAAATAGGTATCTTACAACTTTTTTCCCCTGCAGTTAAAAAATCAAAACAAAAATTACCCTTTGATTTCACCAAAAGAATGATATTAAAAGAAATATGGCTGAGAATGCCACAGCAGATACAGATAGAAATTAATACACAAAGGAACAATTACTCAGCATGGTAAACAAGAGAGAATATTTGCCTGATACCAGCTTGCAGGGAAAATCACCTGTGAAATGTGAGCCTCAGTAGATACAACATAGTCACTTGCAGCTCAAAAGCGAGACTTCAGCTACGAGGGACACATAGCAATATACCTCACTTGATAAATAGTGGCATGATATCTTGACTGAAGTCCAATTAATATAGGACTGTACAAGCTGTAGTATGCAGTGACTGCTACAGAGAGGGAAAGTTTAACAGAATCCCAGTGATTGAAGCCCGCAGGGGAACAGCACACTCAGGCAACAGAGAGCCGGCCAGATGGGTTTAGAAGCCATCACAAGGAACTACAGGTAGAGCCTGAGTCAGGCTTGGGAACCCAACAGAACAAGACACACTGGAATTCATCACTGTTGTGGGCTTGGCTGAGCTTCTGTTTACAATAGTATTTTCTTCTTAGTGCCCAGGGCAAGCTGTCCAAATGTCCAAGCTGAGGCTGACCAGCTCTTCCTCTGTCATGTCCTCTGGGCTATGTGCTCTCTCTACACAGGACCTGGAGCCCTCCTTACCCATTAGTGACTATGGGAGCGGAACTGGATGGTGTGTGTCCCAGGAACAGAGGGTGAAACTGACAGCCAACAGGTCTTCCCTGGCCACCTGATCAAAGTCAAACTCAGAACCCCTCACTACCGCCTCGGGCTGCTCTATGTCTCTTCCAAGCAGTCGCTCCCTGGCACTACTGCTGTCTCTCTTTAGTGCTTGCATGTAGGGACCTTATCTGTCTTTCTCTGTCTTGTTCACTGTTATATCCTCACTGTTGAGAACAGTTCCAGGTGCCGTAGGCACTTGGTGAATAAATGAATAAACCATCTCAACTAACAAAGGTATCTAATTCAGACACAGAAGTTCCTAAATATGCAAGTTAACATCCTAGTCACAGTCATTTGGACATAGCCTTTAGGCAGCTCAAAAGTATCTACATCACCTCTTCTTTTCTATCATCCAGTAGATTTGTTAGCTCAAAGGATGCTCACACCCTTCCAGCCTCATTCATTAGGATTAATTCCTAAACTTGTCTGAAAATCTATATTTGACATTTTTTTCCACTAAGACTTTGCAGCCACAGAATTAAACAGGGAATTTTTTTATTTAAGGTAATTTCATTTTAACACAACTCGAGAGAAATATCTTCTAACTCATGATAATAAGAAAATGGAAAAGCAACTCAGTAAAAATTCAGGTGGAGAGCTGGGAGGTTTCATGCCCTGGTTTAAATTCTGTTTCCCAAAGAATAAAACAGGATCTCTACAGAGGCATTAGCAGAAGCCATGGAAAAACTCACATTCAGTGCCTGAAAACAAATGAGCTACAGAAAACACATAAGCGGAGGCCCTTCAGTGAAGCAGTAGCCAAGCTCTTGGCGTCTCAACTCCATTCAACGACACAACTCACCCCAGAAATGTCTGCGACTCGGTGGATAGGCACTTCCTTCTTGCTATGCAGTCCTTTGCCATTCTTAATAGCTCTGTAAAGAAAGAGAAAGAAAAAAAAAGCCCAATGAAAATACAAACCACAGTGGGAAGGGCTAAGGAGGGTGGGAAAGGGGACAAGAAGTGAGGTCAGTTCACTGGGCATGTGTGACTACAGAAGGCATACTTCTAGTGTTGTCCAGAACATTCCACGGTGGGGAGGGTACACGCCTGCTCTTCCCCTAAGCCCAGTAATCATGACTTGGCTGCTAGTTACGGCCAGCTGTTTGCCTTGTTATCAGAGAGAGCTCCCTAACTTGTCTCCAAATGAAAGGCATTGTTCCAGGCATAAAAGAAGAATCGGCTGGAAGAGCACATTCCTAAAAAACAGAAGTAATAATGTTTCTTTCTGGGTTTAATCACATGAAACATTTTCAATGCAATATATGTACCTAGCGTTCCAATTCTAATGGAAATAAGTTGCTCCCAGGTAAAAAGATAAATTGCCCTGAATGAAGCAATATTGTACAGAAGTCTTTTTAATACTGGGGAAGAAGGGCGTTTCTTGGCGGTCCAGTGGTAAGAATGCAGTGCTTTCACTGCCTGACCTGGGATCAATCCTTGGTTGGGTAGCTAAGATCATGTAAGCTGTGCAGCATGTCCAATAAATAAATAAACCGGGAAGAAATTAGCAAAGGTGCATAATTGAGAACAGGCCTCATTTTCCATCAGTCTCAGGTTGCAATGACAATGGGTTTAGCAAGGGATCCCGCAACACACATCTGACCACCTTTTGCATCCTCATTACATTGGTCCAATTGTGTCCTAATTGAATTGGTCCGATCTCCCACCTTTTGCGTCCTAATCCCTTGAGTGGTATCACTTGTGTAACAGTGAAGGACCGCAGACTCAGAGGTGATGGAACAGCACTAGGCAATTAGTCAAGACCTTTGCGCATACTTAGAGGAGGAAATGGCAACCCACTCCAGGATTCTTGCTGGGAAATCCCATGGACGGAGCAGGCTATAGTCCAGGGGCTGCAAAGAGTCAGACACTGAGAGATTAACACTTTGTGCATACTGCCATGTAAGGAACACTTGTGTTTGGGGACAGAGAAAGATTTAGGAGTGTGTCTGCTTCATGAACGAGACTTTCTAGGGTTTCCATACCCCAGAGAAAGTGTTAAGGCAAGTTGCCCAGACCGGGGTCAGGCGCTGGAGCCTCACACTGCGAACCACACTGCAGCACTCCTCGCGCTCAGGCTCTGTGAACGGCCAGAACTGGAGAGGTTTCTAACTTTCTAAATCCAATTCACAAAGCAAACTGGGTGGGAGATGCTGAGTGCAAAGTGCAACAGTCATTTCTTATATAGGTGGCCCTCATCACTAGCCTCCTTTTCCACACAGGGGACCTATCTCTCATTCAGCTTATCTGAAACACCTTCTGTTCAGAAACAACAAACAAAACACTTCCCTTTCTACTCAGTTTCCATTCCATGATGAGGGTAAGAAATCAAAATACAGAATTTAAAAAAACTGTAACTCGCTCTACTCTGAACTGTTAACAGAAAGAAAACATCCCCAAGTTCCTTGAATGCCACAGTTCCTCCTGAGTTTGAATCAAGGCAAGGGCTTTTAGACATTGCAAGTGGGTCAAAGCTTCTCCATTTAATTTTAGTCCAGTGCTATATCATTCAGGGAATCTGATTATGACCACAGATGGGGGCCGATTCTCAAGGTTTACCCCTGGTCTCTTGGGATCCTCCACACTAATAGTAGCTCCAACTCTTTCAGCTCCTAGGCCCTGTGTGTATCCGGACTGTGTTCTCACTTTCCTCATCTTGCTACCATAAACTCGAAGGAGTCGTCTTGGGAACAAACCTGCTGTGAGGCAAGGCAAGCTCACCGTCACACCAATTGTAAGTTGCTCCCTTCAGGGCAAGGCATGCTCAGCTTTCTGCAGGTCCTGTGGGGACACAAATTGCCTACAGCCTTCTCCTGTTCTAACAATCAGGACAACCAAAATAAATGGACCTACCCAGCAAACAGGTGGTTCACGTGAGAACACTGCTGAATGCCTGGCCTCTCCTGGAGGCTGGAGAGCACCTCATATACTACAAGGCAAAAAGAACAGGGCCTGGGCAGTAACAGGTTCTTTGTACAAGCAGGGAGGTGGTAAATTAAAATTCTTTCTCTCTGTGATCTCAAAGGAGCTTTATGACATAAGCAGAAATTTAGGACTTAACCAAGGTTAAACATACTACCCCAAGGGGAAAAAACATCATACCCCAAACAGAAAATATGGATAACAGTATGCATATGACATTTGAAACAAACCAGACTTCTTTAAAATTAAGTCTTACTATTAAAAAGGCAGAGGAACTAGAGATCAAATTGCCAACATCTGTTGGATCATAGAAAAAGCAAGAGAATTCCAGAAAAACATCTACTTCTGCTTCATTGTCTATGCTAAAGCCTTTGACAATGTGGATCACAACAAACTGTGGAAACTCCTTCAAGAGATGGGAATACCAGAACACCTGACCTGCCTCATGTGAAATCTGTATGCAGGTCAAAAAGCAACAGTTAGAACCTTACATGGAACAACAGACTGGCTCCAAATTGGAAAGGAGCACATCAAGGCTGTATATTGTCACATTGTTTATTTAACTTATATGCAGAGTACATCATGCAAAATGCTGAAATGGATGAAGCATAAGCTGGAATAAAGATTGCGGGGAGAAATATCAATAACCTCAGATACGCATGACACCTTATGACAGAAAATGAAGAGGAGCTAGAGTCTCTTGATAAAGTGAAAGAGGAGAGTGGAAAAGTTGGCTTAAAACTCAATATTTAAAAAACTAAGATCATGGCATCCGGTCCAATCACTTTATGGCAAATAGATGGGGAAACAATGGAAATAGTGACAGACTTTATTTTCTTGGGCTCCAAAATCACTGCAGCTGGTGATTATAGCCATGAAATTAAAAGACGCTTGCTTCTTGGAAGAAAAGCTATGACAAACCTAGACAGCCTATTAAAAAGCTTTAATTACTTTGACATTACTTTGCCAACAAGGTCCATCTAGTCAAGGCTATTTTTCCAGTAGTCCTGCATGGATGTGAGAGTTGGACTACAAAGAAAGCTGAGCACTGAAGAATGATGCTCTTGAATTGTGGTGTTGGAGAAGACTCTTCAGAGTCCCTTGGACTGCAAAGAAGATCCAACCAGTCAAACCTAAAGGAAATCAGTACTAAATATTCATTGGAAGGACTGATGCTGAAGCTGAAACTCCAATACTTTGGCCACCTGATGCGAAGAGCCTACTCATTGGAAAAGACCCTGATGCTGGGAAAGACTGAAGGCGGGAGAAGGGATGACAGAGGATGAGATGGTTGGATGGCATCACTGATGCAATGACATGGGTTTGAGTAGGCTGTTTATCTTGTTCCTAAAAAGAATATTATTAGATACTTGGTTGCATTCAGGCATTAATTTTGGAAAAACCTTCAAAGACTTCATCTTTTCATACTTAAGATACAATTGCTAAATTAGATAAGATTTCAGGCACATTTTGTAAATTTCATTTACATTCAGGAGGCAATATCATATTTAAGGGCTTCCCAGGTGGCTCTGTGGTAAAGAATCTATTCTGAAATGCAGGACACCCAGATCCAACCCTTGGGTCAGGAAGACCCTCTGGAGAAGGAAATGGCAACCCATTTCGATATTCTTGTCTGGGAAATACCATGGACAGAGGAGCCTGGCAGGCTATAGTCCAAGGGGTCGCAAAGAATCAGACACAACTAAGCGACTAAACAACAGATCATACTTGAGCTGAGAAATAGTTCTTGTTGTTAGTTCTTAACAAAACAGAGACAAAAGTGAAAGTTTTGTATTATTATCTGTAGATGCTAACTACAAACGCTGCCTGCCTAGGACAGAGAGTAAATGGTACACTGGACCCAAGCCGCACAGCGTGAGGGCTCACTGACAAAGTTGCTAAACGGTCTCCCACTCCGTGCTGTGGTTGCTTTGGTCTTGGTTTGCCCACTGCTGCAAAAAGGACACTGGGTGAGCCGTCCCCAGAAAACCTCCGTCAGTCTGACACAAGGGCTTCTAGAGAGAGAGGATCTGGGGGGAATGACCCAGTGCAGAAATGCCTGCTCTCATCTCAAAGAAGTAAGGAGCAAACACAGTAAGCTCACCACAGTGCTGTTCCCGAAAGGAATAGACTATGTATCTTTTTCTTCCAAGATGCAAAGCGCATATACATACAGAAAATGAAAGAGAGATCCTGCTTCTGCTGCCTTGTCATGACTTCTTGGTGGGGCAATCCCCGTATCTTACATAATCCAGCCTCTGCGGCCTAGGTTTGGGGGCACAAACGTGGGAGGGTACAGAAGGTAGTGGGTTTGCTGTCCACCGATGCCTGTTCCACCGAGCGAATGGCGACTCCTCTCCCCATGCTTCCTGCAAGCTGAAACCGCGGCTCAACATCCCTTTTCATTAGGCAAGGAATGAAACTCCTGACTTCTAAACTTCGCCTGCTGTGTCTGCTTAATAGCTGCTTTCTCACAAAGGCAAGCTGGAGCTCAAGCCGGCCGGGAGAAAGGAAGCAGTGGGGCAGAAAGCAGCCTGCTCCCGTCGGAGGCTTTCTTCTCCAAGCAGCAGCAGCACAAAGATGGCAACGACCAGCAGTGTCAATAATGGACAGAAATCATCGCCAGCCGGGAAAAGTGAGTAACGTCTGCACATATACCCAGAGGCAACAGTAAAGAAGAGGGATGAAAACTCAGCTTTGTAGGTTGCTTCTAGAAGCTATAGCATGGGACGGGAACCCCATTCTGATCAGCAGAAAACTCTTCTCTTCCTGCCAAGTTCGAAATTCTCCTCTATGAGATGCTACTGCCTTCCCACTAGAATATAAAACCATCAACTCTGCAAAGGCAGACATGGGTGTTATTAAAAGGGAGATTAGCCCACTACTTAGCATAAAAGGATTAGAACCTAACACTCTGTACAAAGAAACAGTTTGCTCTTCGGTTCTGGGGCCCCTTGCAGAAAAGCCTCCATCTCCAAGGCACAAGCCTTAGCACCACTGACATCCTGAGTCATTAGTTCATCTTGTGGCAAAGAGGTCATGACCTTAATTTCAATGCAACAATGGTAGACTGGTATTCTGAATATTTTTGTAAGTTTACAAAAAAAGTTCATGTATGGTTAGAGCCAGCCTTAACCCAATCATAAAATAGTTGCCACATGAGGAATTTTTTAAAAATAAAACTCAATTATTTATTTGGCTGCATGGGGTCTTAGTTGTGGCATGCTGGATCTAGTTCCCTGAAGAAGGATAGAACCCAAGCCCCTACATTGGGGGTGTGAGTCTTAGCTACTGGACCATCAAGGGAGTCCCTTTCTTGGGGATTTAAAAAAAAATTCATTTTTATCTTTTGGCCACGCAGTACAGCATGTGGAATTTTATTAAGTTCCCCAACCAAGGAATGAACCAGAACTCTCTACATTGGAAGCATGGCGTCTTAACCACTGGACCACCATGGAAGTCCCAGGAATTCTCTATCTGGTGACATAAGTGAGCTTCAGGGAGAATGCTGGGAGTATCTATGATCCAACCTGAAATAGTAGGAGAATTATATATGTGAATTTTTTCTGGGGAATGGGAACTCCAACAGTTTTACAGAACCACTTTTATACATAAAAGGAATCTAAAGGAAACAAAGTGATGGAAATCAGACAACAGAGAGAGGTACAGGGAAATGATGAGGCAAGATCAGGAGGCCCTGACTGACAACTCCCCTTTAAAAACACTGTCTTGTTAACCAGGAAACCAAGCTGTCCCTTAACTCTGTTCTGCGTCCTTGCCTACAGCCAAGCCTTTCTTTCTTCCTAATTGTGCTCACTTGGCTCTGCTGTAACCCTCTTGGGTCAGGCCCACATCAATTTATTCCAAGATAACATCAGGACTATTTTAACTAAATCCATTCAGGCTCCTCTGAGAGTGCACGCCACCGCTCCATGGCTTCTTCACAAAATCAGTTCATCACTTTGCTCCCCTGCTTATACCCATAACAGAGACCTCAGCCTGTGCCATCAAGGGGAAAGTGCAAGCTGGCTTTCACGGGCCCTAGTTTGTCTTCCCACGATTTCCACATTAGTCCTCCTAATCCAGTGGGGTCCATTTTCTCCAGACCCTTATGTGCAAGTTATTCATAGATCCACACTAGAGAAAAAAAAGAATTACAGCTTATCTGTAGCCACCACCTCATCCCAATCATAAAACAGCTGTTACATACAAACTGCTAAATTGGGGGTTCTAGGTGGGGGTCTGTTTGAATACTGGAAGTACCTATGAACTACTCTTAAGTGGTAGAATTATATATGGGAATGGGTACACATCTGTGCACCACTCAGTTGAGCATCCAGTTACAAATTGCAATGCAGTATTTTTGAACTCCATCATGCATTCACTTTATTTCCATAGCTAGACTACGGGCCCTTTGAGGGTTTGAATTCTAGCCTTAATATTTGCTACAGTATTTAATACATAGCTATATTCACACAGTGTTAAACTCAGGGTCATCTGGTTCAATATTGTGTGCCCAGTAAAGCTGAACCAATGTTCGCTGACTAACACAGAGTGTAAAGCTATTTCAGACTGGAGACTGGATGATGCCAAAGTGAGCACAGAGCACAGAAGAGTGAGCTTGTTGGCTCTCCTGGAGGTGCAGACTTGTGGTAAGATATACGCTCCAGTCACAAGCATCTTGGTTTTGATACTTGGAGCCGGGCAAGGCAGGAGAGCTGAAAGTTTGGCCTCTGAGCAGAAGCACAAGGGCATCAAGATCAGAAGCCTCACGTTCCCCTCCTTAGTTCCCCGAGAGCTAGAGGAGGTGGTTGGCCATCTGAAAGGCAGTGATGGGAGCAAAGCCCCAGCTACCACGAACAATAAAACAGGACCAAGTGGCAGGATCATCAGAAGCACCTACTGGGTGGTACAGAGTATGTAATTATGGAGAGAGGGAAAGAGTTAAAACAGAAAAGGAGGAAAAGCAGAACAAAGAGCCAGTTAACGTGCTAAACTTCTAAAGAATCTTGCAATGTATTTTTAGTTCACATTGATGAATACAGAGTTTCAACTGAAACAAACACAGCAGTGAAACAGCAGCAAGCAACACTTTCTTCAGCTTTTTTACTGGTTCCTTGGCACCTGGAGGAGGCAACCAGGTCCTGACACTCAGAAAATGAAATGCGGAACGGGCACAGGTGCACAATGGTGGGGCGGGTGCGCTAAGACGATGCAGCTGTGTTGTCAATGAAATCAGAATCACTGATAAGACAAAAAAGATGGAGTGTGCATAGTTGGGAAAGGAGGAAATTGAGTTCTATGGTCAAGGGGAGGTGGGCAGACTTATGAGGCAGTAGAGCAAATAACAAGGAACTCTGGGCCACCTCATCTAAAACTAATGTAAAAAAAAAAAATGAAGATGTATTTCTGTTGTGCCAGATGTGACAAACAATCTGCTGTGCTCAGGTTAAGAGGGGAAAACTGAGCCCTGTGGAAGAGAACCACAAGGCAGCGCAACATTAGATTCATGAAAACGCGAGCAGACGATGCTGTCCCAGGTTAGGGCCACAGGACTAGTAGCGCCTGGTGGAAATATTCTGTGTCAGTCTCAAGTCTTCTTGAGGGGACAAGGCTGCAGAAAGGGAAGATTAGAGGCAATGACAACTGAAAACTCTCAATGGCACTGGCTTTTATAATTTTTTCATGTCTTTATCACAGAGGCAATACAGGGCCGGAGAAAGTACAAGAAAGAACGATCCATAATTCAATTTCAAGATAAAAGCACCGTTAACATAATTTTTAAGTGTTGATACACACACAAGTGTGTGTGTGCTGTCGCTCAGTTGTGTCTGACTCTTTGTGACTCCACGGACTGTAGGCCACCAGGCTCCCCCGTCCATGCAATTTTCCAGCAAGAATACTGGAGTGGGCTCCGTTCTCTTCTCCAGGGGATCTTCCCCACCCAGGGATTGAACCTGAGTCTCTTGTGTCTCCTGGACTGGCAGGCGGATTCTTGACCACACCTGCCCTCTTAGAGAAAATTGTGGGCAAAGTTTAGCAATTATTTTTTCTCCCCTTAGAAACAGTAACTAAATGAACACTTCCTTGTGGTGTTAGTTTTATTACATCATTTTCTAATCATTGCACCTAAACCTGTAACATGGATGCTCATCCAATAATTTAACAGTTGTCTGTTGCTGGGTATCTCTGTGACTAATATTCCAGTGTAATACTTCCAGCCCTATAAATAATGCCAAAGGAATAACTCTTAAACTGTCAGGCACCTTACTAACTATTCCTTAGAATAAATTCATGCAACCCGGACGGCTGTGTCATGGGTCAGTGAAGCACTATTCCTGTTTTTCACCTCCTTTCCCCAGGCAACCTGGACAGAGCATGCCTTGGCTCACGGACTCTATTTGTGGATAAACCCTTTGATTTAGGTGCTCCTTCCCAAGCATCCCATATGCCCACTGGGATCTCCATGTTTATCATGACGTTCACAATTATTTACTTGCTCATCCACATCCCCCACCAGACGCGTTTTTGTTTTCTCCTCCAATGCACTTGCTATTTGTTACTGTAAAAACAACACATCAGAGAAAAATTTAATGCCTTTTACTCAGTCAAAAGACACAACAGACTTACTGCTGGGAAAATGGTTTTTCCAATGTGAGTACATTCATAGGGACCTGCTGGAAAAGATTCATTGCCATCTGCTACAGATCTGCCTCTCTGAACTTGACACAGAAACAAGAGGCATGGGAAGTAAGTCTACTCAACTTCTGGGCCCAGAGCTGGAGGAGGGGAGTTGGGGGGCAGCGCAGAAGATCACATTCACATGAGGGAATTTACAGGAAACTTAGATGCAAAGAGACCTACAAATGAAAGAAAGCTCTGAAGGAGATTTCTCTCTCACAAGCAGCTATAAAATTCTGGGCATTGATATATCAGTGATTAATTATTTGAACTCCAGTCCTCCAGAGAGATTTCCAAGGATTAGAGCAAAAGTAGGAGAGTGACGTCCATAACAGAGACTCAGCTCCCCAACCACTCTGCCCCCTGATATCACAGAGGAGGCAAATCACGCGAGAACAGCAACTCTCAAGATGATTTCACATTAAATTAGCCAAGAGCTGGTAGAGGCTACTCAGAAGGAATCTGGTTAAAGAGTCACAAATACAGAGGGGAAAGAAGAGTTAAAGGGAATTCAGAGCTAGTCAACAGGCTTGCTGAGGAGCAAGTATGGCTGCCAGGGAAGTCCCACCAGGACAGGAGCCCAGAGAGATCCAAAGCTGATCCCGTCCATGCCTCAGTCTCTATTACCTTTACTTCATGGTTACAATTCCAACTACTAAATTATAAAAGTGCTGCAAAAAGGCCACAATTTTAATTTTTTTCTTAAAAACAAAAAAAGTAGTTAAGAACTGTTCAGGGCAGTGGTTCTCAAATTTTAGTATGTGTTAGAATTACCTGAAGGATGTGTGAAAAGAGATGGCTGGGGCTGAATTCCAGTTTCTGTTTCCTTAGGTTTAGGGTGGGAAGATGTGGGCAAGACCTGAGAATTCACATTTCTAACAAATTCCCAGGTGAAAATGTTGCTGCTGGTCTGAGGACCAGTCTGTGAGAACCAGTGGCTTAGGGAATCAAGTTAGGAGACATACAAAATTGGCAAGGATCAAATGTTATCACTTTATTGCTACAACTTATTTATTTGGGATTAAAATTATATTCCCAGTATGCTAATCTTCAAATGTATTTTGAAATATGTTGGAACTGTTTTGAAACTTAAGGGCTATCTGAGAGGAGCAAGAGCCTTTTAGCCAAAAGAACAATGAGATGGTGGAGAACAGACAGTGGGCAGATAAATGGCCACAGCTGGGTGGAAAGGGGCAGTGGACACCAAATTAATTTAAAATATTAGTCAAGAACAACTTCCTCTGAAAGAATACAACCAGTGCACATGAATAATTATAGAAAAAACTGGACAACGAGGACTTCTTACTGTGAGCTCATGATTTGACTGCCCATACCTTGTGTACACATAGGAGCTAAAGCTTACGGGTTCTGACTTTACCCCAAACCCCTCACACTAATCATTGAGACGAATGTCACAGCTTGAGTCGTATGGGTTGGAACTGGGAGTCGGGAGGAAAGATAGGATGAAGAGTGAACAGATCCTCTTAATATCCTGAAAGAGAAAATTATTGGGAAATGGAGATATTATACAGCTCTCCAGAAGTGGCCATTTGTGCTGCCTTAAATGCAGATTGATTACTGCTATTTGGATGTTGAGTGCATCATCTCTTCTGAAGAAAGGGAAAAGCTAAATTTCCCCACATTCAGCTGTATCGTCAAATCACTTCCCCACACCCGCTCTTGTAATGCATTTTCCTGTTACCACATTCACTTGCAGGAGCTGATGTGCCCTACTCCCCACAGTGAAACCCCCCAACACTGATGTGCGCTGAATCTCATTAGCAACCTCTGGCTGTGCCATCTACAGGCAAGCCCCAAATCTGGTGGGGTGTGCACGTTTCGGGTTATGGAAGAAAGAGCAGTAGCTACTTAAAAGACCAGTTTCTTTCTCGAGCTGGCGTCCAACGTGTACCAGCATCCTGTAACACAGCCAGGTGAAGAGGGCAGCAGACAATTTACCCAACTCCAGCTTTCTATGACTCTGGGCTCACAAAAAGCCACCTGCACTCTGGTGCTACAGGAAGGGAAGAGAAAAACTTCAAATCAAAGCTCTGGTTTTCAGCAGTATTCGGTAGGATCTAGTTTTATCCAAAGAGAATGTTCACTTGGTTAGGACATTAGCTTGAAAGTGTGAAATCTTGGTTTATTTAAAGCTGTACCATTAAACGACTGAGCAGAACAGAGGTTGGATGGAAGAGATGAGTTTCAGGGAGGTGTCCTCATGGGAAAATTTAATAGAAATGAGGAAAGGAGTAAAAAAGATCTAAGGAGGGCAGTGTTAATGATGCAGAGGGAAAAAAGAGGAGGGGCTAAGAAAACAGGTAAGAAAATGAGAATAGGACAAACAGCAACACCCAGAGGTCCTATTCAATTATTTAATGTGTGTCCCTCTGAGACTGCATGCTTTGTAAGGCTTCAGTTTGCTATCTTTTTTCTTCACCACCATTATCCCCAATGCCTAGGACCCAGGATACACTAAAGAAAATGGCAAAGAAAAGGAATGAATGCAAAGCCATCATGTGCGAGAGAAAACCAGCCTGAACAACTGTACCCACTAGAGGAATGATTTATTTTCTTTGGAGAACTGGTTAACTCATGGAGTCTATACACCATGATAGGATATATTAGTTTCAAATTCTCGAAAAACAGATTCAACTTCAACACCAGTTTTCTCATTGCATTGCTAGGAAAATGATCTGCTTCATACCAAGGCATTTCACAAGTCAAAACTGTGAAGCCAGCAATGCTGACCTCTTCCAATTAAAGCCAATAGAAAGCAAAAAAGCACTGGTGAGTAATTCTTCACATTTCATTCATAACCAGCATTGAAAATGCCAGTTAAATTGAAGGCACAGATAGGAAAGACCTTGTCAAAACGTTTTGTGGTTGTCTAAGGCACTTTTTTCCTCCATCTATTAAAATTTTGTGGGAAAATCCCTCTATAATTCAAGGGGAAAAAAGTGGAGCTGCTCTGGTTGAATCAGGAGTGGGAGCTCAAGCACATTTCTCTCCCAGTGGTATTGAAAGTGCTTCAACAGAAATGGCAAAATACATTTACATTCACTGCCACAAAAGCACTGTTACATGGAAGTCAGTAAGCCCACTGCAGACTCAGTAACTGTATCACAAAGAGAGATCTTTATTTGAAACAGTTTCCCTCTTAATAATGACTACAGGTGTTGGCCTAGGAAAGAGTTAAGTTTATAGCCTTCTAATGAGAGTCTGTGATGCAAATACCAACACAGATTTCCTGGAGGTTCAAGCTGAGAGAACTCTACAATAGGGAGGGTGCTCTCAACCATGTTGGGTAAAAGTAAGAGAGAGTTGATAGGATGTTAATGTTGTTACTGTCCAGTCGCTAAGATGTGTCTGACTCTTTGCGACCCCACGGACTGCAGCCTGCCAGGCTTCCAAGTCCTTCACTATCTCTCGGAGTTTGCTCAAACTAATGGCCACTCATGAGTCGGTGATGCCATCCAACCATCTCATCCTCTGTCCTTCCCTGACTGGTATTTACAGGGCTGAGAGACTAGAGATGCCAAAGTTGGCAAGGCAGGAACATTAGTTGTTTTTGTTTTTAAAGAAAAGCCAGGTTGCAATCAGAAACAGGACTCCCTGCAGGGCTGGGGAGGACAAGGAGTCCACAAAGAGCTGAGACAGGGCAGGCTCATGCTTGCCTCACCAAAAGGGAGGACAGCCCCCCCACCCAGTTTCCTTTATCTGCCGTGTGCTTGCAAGGAAGAGAACAGGAAAAGATAAGAGCCTGCCCTTTTCTCTTCTCCCAAGATAACCCTAACCTCATTATGTATGTCCAGAATGAATCTAAATTCATTTAAATCTGCTTAGACACTAGGTTGTTCAATACAATTGCTTTCCCACTGTCAAGTTGGGGCATCAGTTTCTCTTCTGAATATATACAACCTATCTTGAAATCACAAAATCTTAGAATTAAAAGGTGCCTTAAAGGAATAAAGCCCCAACTTCTGAACAACTTCTGTATTTTCCTGCAATGAACCACAGAGTAAGTTTCCAGGAAAACTTAAAACAGTACGTTTTAATATAAAGTAGCTTTAGAAGAATGCAGACAGATGATATTCTACAGGTTGGGATATCCAAGGAAAACAGGACAGCCAGCCAGGCTTTGACTCCATGTGTTACCAGCTTATCTTTAGTGTCCATAATGAGTTCGACAAATGTCCACCAGGAAGACCTGTGGAATGCTAGGGGAATTCACCTTCTGTACTGCTTAAAATCAAACAGGACGTGTTATATCAAACAGAATCTGAGAAACTGTGTAATACCTTAGAAAATAAGAAGGGTGCCTATAATGAATGACCCAGTATCTTGGAAATACCTCGGAGGGATATGAGACTCCCAGTAGGAGTTTAGAATACTTTGTCAAGATAGACAAAGCAGCCAGCCCACTGGCCAAGAAATGTTGAAGTCAGACAAGAATGAGAAGTGTTGGAAAGTCAGTATGGGAGTGAAAAATCAGAATGGTGCAGAAAGGAATGACACACTTGCCAAAGGAGACCACGTGATGTCCCTAACAGAGGGCACCAAGTTCAGAGAGTCATCAGAAAGTGTGGGTCAGCTGTACCCAAGTTCTTTTCATTAAAAATGTCGAGGACACACACTGAAGCTCTCAAGGCTGGGACACAACCAAGGGTTTTTCAATGGAGCCCACGAGAGAAGCAAGGCCCAAAAATACACACAAAAGTGCCAAACCCTTATCTTGCTGGGACACAAGGTAAGGAGGGAAGAGGCAGCCGATGATAGACAAGTGAACTAAAAAGAAAGGCCGCCTGCCAGGAACTAGAGGTTCATTTGTCCTTTAAACAAAAAAAGATGTGGCTTCCTCAAGATGGCGCCCTGTGTTTGAGGCGTATTGAGGGTTTCCCAAAATCAAAGAGCCATTCGAATGAAGGCGCCGCAAAGGGTCAGGCGCACACAGAACAGGGCTCTGGAGGGTACGGTGAGCTCGTTTCTGGCGGGCAGGTGGATATGCTTGAAAGCACAGGGAGCTGCAAATTGGTATTCTTCTTCCTCTCCGTTTCTCCCGCTCTCCCGACGTGCGCCTGACGCGTCATTCCCTGAGCTCCCATCAGATGATTGGAGAAAGGTCGGCAGATCATAGCCACTCACAGAGGAAGCAGGGGCCCCAGGGCTCATCAGCTCCTGCGCAGGCAGCTGTGCTGACCCAGAGTCGGCAGAGTTAACAGGCTGCCCTTTCCCCAAAGCTCACAACGTTTCTCTAAAAGGATTGATGGCTGAGCAGCGCTCCGGGAAGCCAAGTCAATGGAAGAGCACTGGGCACCATGGCCAAGACCACTATGACAACCAGAGAGGAAAACAGGGATCTGGAGCTCAGGGACAGAGAGGTCTCTCAGAATCACCATCCCTGGGTGACGCGAGATGACTGCTGGCCTCGCCATGTTACCTGCACCCACTGATCATTCATTCAGAGTTCCAAGATGAGTGACTTGCCCTGGACACAGCAGATGTTATTCATTCAGCCTTTGCTAAAGCATTAGATACAGTACCTCCAGAAATTTTACTTGGGAAATTAATTCAAATTGGCATGGTTCAGTACACAATCAGTGAAGATTAAAAAGTGGCTGCAGGATGATAAACAAAAGACAGTTAAGTGACAGTCCAGGTGGTGAAAGGCTGGGGGTCAACAGCAAAGCCCTTCTTGTTTAGGGGTTCTATTCAGGGCCAAGGAAAGGAGTAAACAACGTGCTAATGAGATCTGCAGAGGACACTCAGCTGGGAGGTGGAGGAACCACAGGGACAGGGACATAAAATTACAGGGCCGAGTTCAATTGGGGAAAAAATACAGCTTAGCTATCCAGGGGAACTAGATAGATAAGGGAACTCAGACAGAATGTGAACTCAGATCACATTCATGAGACAGGCAGGGTAAGGGGCAGAGGCAGCAAGCACAAAGTGCTCTGACATGTTATAACATGACACGAGCACAGGAGTGCTGAGGTGACACAGGGAATGTCTCCTAGGGGCCGGAGTACGAATGAGGGCAACCTGCAATAAAACAGTGTTCAGAAAAGAGGTGCTCTTGCAGTAAGGTCGACTAGCATTTTCCCAAAAAGGAGGGGGGAGGTGGTGGTGGTGGTGGTGGTGTTTGCATTCTGCACTGAAAATAGTCTTCAGTGGCTATAAGGCCACCATTCCTATCTGGCAGGTGTTCCTGTCTTTCTCTCTGGGGTTGGCATCTAGAAGATGGCATGGGTCCACCTTCCCGGGGCCCGTGGACAGTACTGCTCCCAAGGAGGGCTCACTAGCAGGTCACACGGGCCACTTCTAACACGCCATGAGGTATGTCCTGCCTCATGGCGGTGCCTCACCGGCCAGGGGAATCACTTCATTGCTCTGTTTAGTCAACCTGCCACAGGGCCATGGCCCCAAAGCTGGTTTCTCCACCGTCGGGCTGAAAGCGGTGGCTCAACGCAATTATCTCTAGGCAACTCACTGCTTTAACAGGCAGGCATCTTGTTACATTCCATCAGCTCGAAATGAGAACTGGACTGTTTTCTTCTTAAAACCTAAAAAATTTCACCAACTCTGCATACTCATTAAATGTTAGAGCACAATACAGCTACTTCCGACAGCATAATAAGAGCTTGCCGTGGCCTCACTTTCTGGAGCAGCTAGGCAAATTATTTTCATGCTTACCTGCCTGTCAGAGTTAAACATTCACTAGTGGCGGAGAGAAGGCAGAGCGGAAAATGGGACTCGAGATCCCATGGAATGGCTAAGGGCTCCTGCTAGGCTGCCAAGGCATGTCTGCTTCTTCAGGATACTGTCAGACCTACTGAGCATGCCCAGCAAGAACTAGCCCCGAATCCCACACAAAGAACAGTCTACTCATTGCCCATTTCCTAGAACAGCGAGATCATCTAAAGTACTTGAATGTGGAGCTGCATTTCCCACTGTGGAATTTCAACCCATTGGCTTAGTGATAATATAGGCAGGAAGAGAAGCATAAGAAGTGAAGGAGGATTGAAGAGAAGCAGCAATTATGGGCTACATATTGTATTATTATTTTTAATATTTTAATATATTTATTTGGTTGCTCCAGGTCTTAGTTATAGCATGTGGGATCTAGTTCCCCTGACCAGGGATTAAACCTGGGCCCCCTGCATTGGAGCAGACAGTCATAGCTACTGGACCACCAGGGAAGTCCATGTCATATTATTTTACACTAGACATTCAACAGCCAAAGACACTGAACTTTGTGCTTAAGAATGAAGTCTTAGGCAGGTCCTCCTGGGAAAATCCCACAAGAAAAGAATCCAAAAAGCCATGGCAATGCGACAGGCTGGTCTCTTAGCTGACGTCGTGTAACATCCTACAGATGCCCTATCCATCAGGATGTGACATGGTGTTACAGGCAAATGTCTCCTATCAGGTCAATGTTCTGGGCCAATGAGCAAGAGAAGTGATGTCAGAGACGAAATCTGAGGTACAGATAACATGGGCTCAAACTCATTCCTCCTTGAACCGTGGAGCACAGGCTGGCAACTAACAAACTTCTAGGACAAACTCCTAGGTCACAGCAAAGTGTCTGCATGAGACAAGTATCTGAAGCCGCTCTGAAACAATGGGTATACCTTGGTAGAGTCCAGCAGTCTGCTGAGCTCTGGATCAGAACAGGGATCCAGCAATGGTCACTGAGCTCTTGCTGTTTCCTGGGAAGGCTAGAGGAATTATTCTGCTCCCAGTCCCGTCCAGCGACAGAAGGCCCCGTGAGAAAGAGCCCTGAGGAAAGTCCCTGCTAAGAAATCCTGCTGAGCAGCATGCGTGTCCTTGGGGCAACCAGCCACAGGGATGAAGGACAAAAGGAAAATGTCACGGGGCTTCTCACAAACGCTCTCCTGCCAGCTGTCAGAAGTGTGACACCCAAACTCTTTCCCTAGTAAATGTTTTCATTTCCTTTGTACATGATGAAAGGTCTAGAGGTGGTTAAGTGGGAGGGGCTGGGGAGCAGAGGCCCCCGGAGGGATGAACCCGAGGCAAACATCCTGCGCAGTAAGCAGGGCTCCGAGGTTTGTTCCTGGGAAGGGAAGGATGGTGGAGATAAAAATATTCCACATAGTAGTTACTCATCTGTTCATTTTACGGCATCTTCTGGGAAGATTATGTCTAATATATCCCGAAATTTTGCAAATTTTAAAAAATAGAGGCCCCAGTGTGCTTAACCCGGGTTAGATTGCAAGTATGAAGTGAGGCCCCTTTAATCTTGATGAGGAAAAGCTAGAATCATAAAAAAATACGGGCTTTCTCAGCACATTGCTTTCCATCACATTCTGCTCAGGGGCAGGCAGGGGAGTGGGAAAGAATAAAGTGGGGCTGGGGGACCCCAGGCATTCACTTTAATAATTAGGCATCTCACCTGGCCTCGGCGGCAAGCAGTTCATCATAGTGAGAGGACCGCTGATCGTCATCCTGCCGGTATCTGATCACCGTGGCTAGACCTTTGCTGACAAGGGCCTCGGCAATGTTTCTGCAACAGAAAAGATAGGTCAGTGAGCACTCGAGGTGCATATGGGGCTCAGTCAACAGCAATAACAACAGTTAGCACCTGGAGGTCTTAAGGCATCCTGGCAGAGAGAGGGAGTTCAAGACCAATGAGTTGCTAAGCTAGAAATCCAAACAAAAAGCGGGAATAACCAAGTCCCCTGGCTCAGCATTTTTTCTGGTTAGTACAGTCAGATGCTATATCAATCTGTACATAAAACCTGGCAGAAAATATCTGTAAAAAGCCCACATTAGGCAGGGCTATTTACAGAATGGTATAAACAAGCCACTACCCTCAAGAAAAGTCTGCTCTAAAATACCAGGCACACAGATAAAAAACAAAGCACATAAAAGCATGACCTAAATTTCTCAAAATCTCCTTTTTTTCTAGCCTATACTGGAACTAGAAAATATTGTGCTCCAGTTTAGCAAACTTAGGAATGCTGGTTTCACGGAACACTCGGGAGTGTGTCTTTTCTCATTAGAACCCCGGACACTGACTCTCCCCTGACTCCAAGGGGGCCTGGAGAAGGTGAGATCAGGAAGGAACTGTGGGGTGGCTGAGGGGGGTTGTTGGGGTAGGATGAAAGATGTTCATTAAAAATGGCATGAGCTAGGGAAAGAGGTAAAAAAGCAGAAAATCTCAGATGACCAGTTTTGAAGCAATACTCCCAACAGTCCTTTTAGGACCATAGAATATTCAGATTAGAATCCTGCTTCAAAAAAAAAAAAACAAAAACCCTTCAACGTGCTGCACGTTCTCGGCACTAGAATAAGACAGCGGGGCCACTGTGAGAGACTCCATCTACTCAGAGGAGTACACTAGAAATGATGCTCAGCAAACTGATGAAGCATGTTCGCCTAGCTCCTCCCCAACTCAGAAAGGGAAGTTCGATGGGCAAAAGTGAAACTGCAAAAACAGATTTTCAAAAGTTACCTGGAGCAAGTAACTGCAAGACTAGAGGCATGGTATCACCGGGGAAGAGCAGCGGTTATGTCTTTCTTTGTGTCTGTCGTAAGTACACTGAAGGACCCACTCAGACCATCTGGTGAGCTGCCCTTTAGGGAGGAGGGATGGTAAGGAATAGGCTACTGTACCATATGCTATGATTTAGTGTTGCTGGGGAAGGCAGTTAACTCTCAGCACTCTGGTTCTCTCAGACTCCCAGCCTATGGGGATGCCGTGAGCTGGGCTAAACCAGTCTATGGGCATGCTCAAGCCACTTAAGGGTTCTCTTCATCGAGGCCCAGGGATTTACTTTAAAAGAAAAAAAAGAAAAGGAGAGGGGGGAATATGTGCAGGGAGATAAAGAAGGAAAAGATGCTGTGGCTGACTCCCGTTATGTGCCCCTCTGCTGCCTGTTTATCTGCTGCCAGCACGGTATTAATATCTCCAAACTGCCGCGGAATTAGCACCTCTCAAAATCCACTCCCACAAAGAGGCTGCTCGGCTGGCCACCCTGTCTCCTGAGTCACCGCAGAAGTGTGCTGGCAAACGCTGTCATCACCGCCAAGCTGGGTTTGACAGGGTGGAGAATGCCAGCAGACCCAAGTTAGCATCTGTAGATGGGGAGAATTTAACTAAGGGTCTCACCCAAGGCCCAAGAGGGCAGGAGAGAGGCTCCTCCCACCAAGAGGCCAGAGGGAAGAGTGGGACACGCCCACCTGCAACAGGTTGAGAGAGCTTAGTGGTTGGAAACGCCAGAGCAACAAAGACAGGTTTGGTACTGCGTTCGGAATAACAACGCATTGACATTTCACAGTCAATATGTGGGGTCTGGAGCAGAAAGCTGGAATGACAGAGCAGGCGAGGGAAAATCCACACAAATAAGCTTCTATATGAAAAGCTGGAGAATACAAAGCAAAACAGCACAATGTTTAATGATCCATCCGGGTTAATGCTGCTCCAATCAATTCACAGCATCGAACCGAGTTCCTGCGTGGCCAGCAGAACCAAGGACACAACCCTTTCCTCTCCTGCGGGCTTCTCACCCTCCGGATCCTACCAGCAAAATCTGCAAACTAGTTAGGGCCTCAGATTCTAAACTCTATGACCTGCCCATCACCTCCTGTCCCTTCTCTCCAAAGCTTCAGGGCAATCCATGTTTTCTTAGCTTCTTTTCCCTAAACACAGACTTTTCCTGGAGAACGGCTGCAATGTTAGTGCTCAGCAGCATGGAGGGTAAAAACCCAGGAAACAATAACAGACATCACTACAGGGTCCCGTCCATGAGGGTGTGTGAGAATCACACTGCGTGCATTTTCATCTTGGTATGTGTTCCCCTGTGAAATCACACCGTATTACAATTAATTCATCATCCATCTTCCAACTCAAACTGATGAGGTCGCAGAGGGCAAGGGCTGTGTCTTTCTTGCTCTCTAGCCAAGTATGAGAAATACAGCGCTGGAACATTATTTTTTATCCTAAGCATTTATTAGCCAAGCTTGCCCAGCATAGAATTAAGAACAAAAGCTTTCAACATGCCTTCCCAGCTTTTGTCATTCTCCTCCCCATTATCTAAGACTTGTATTTAAAGAGAATGAAAGGGAGACAAATAAAATGGAATTAGCCGAGATCCATGTACTTGACCTCTCATTCATTTCTTTGGGACACTAATGAAAGGTCAGGAGATTTCCCCCTGGCCAAAGATGGCTCAGAACTCGACACTGGTGGACTGATTAGTTGCCCAGTAAGAAAAGAGAACATTAAATTATGTGCCATGACATTATGCTGCTTTAGACAAATTTATAAATTCTGCTTTCTTGAGTGTATCAGTAATTCTACTCCAATTACACATGTCTGGCTCGAATGGATAATTCACAATCAGCATACAAAAAGGGACCTAACAGTCTTGAAAGTCTAATAGGAAATCATCTCTCTCTGTATCAGCTGGAAACAGAGAGAGAATAAGTGCTGGACTTGAAATGCTTCTCCAAGCTCAAGGAGAATTTTAGGTTATATGGGAAGTGAATGGTTCCACCATGCAGGATCAGATGTTCCTGAGAAAAACACAAGCAACATGGGTCTCTTGAGCTTTCTCAAAAGATCTCCATGTACCTCACATCCTCCCTGCCCACTCATTTCCACAGCAAGCAGGTTGTGAAAAGCATTTACTTTCTTATTATAAGATACTTTCAAAACCATGGGGTACTATATTCTGCCAATCTGGAAAAGGTATGCTGTGCCCATATATGAGAATAGGATTCTTAAAATGTAGATTTCACTCAATAATTACTTGATCACACTTTTGTCTGCCTTCACCAATCCCTACACCCCAAACCCAAGATTGGAAGCAATAATATATAGAGAAGGTCAGATAACTGACTAAAATTAACTAGATTACTTAAAAGTAGGGGAAGGAGGGGATAAGTAATTTTAAAACAATATTACAGAAAACTTGCACATACAATAACAAAGAACATGCTGATCTCTGATTCATTTGAGAGCAAATGACCTGTTTACACCATCATCCCCCAAACCGTTAATGTGCATTTCTGACAAATCAGGATATTTTCCAACACAGTCAGTAAACAATCACTTGAACCAGGGTATCGATGCGGACACATTATTGCCATCTAACCTACAACCCTATTCAAATTTTGTCAACTGTTCCAATAGAGAACTTAGGGGAAAGCGGATCTAGAGCCAAATCAGGTTTTGCATTTTGTTATCCTGTGTTCTCAGTCTGGAGAAGTTCAATCTTTCTTAGTCTACCACAGACCTGAAACTTTGTTCCCGTGGCCTCCTTTGAAATGATGTGTAATTTACTGATAATGTTAATTCTGATCACTTGATTCAGGCAGTGTCTACCAGGCTTCTCCACCATGAAGTTATTCTCTTCCTAACAGGTTTTGAAAAACTATGTAGCTTTTAAACTCCCAAGTTATTCATTTTTTGATTTGTAGAGGTTTATGGTCACAAAATATTTTATCTAAAGAGCCATATAATCCACTACAATTGTTATTTTTTCTCATGCTGAAATTATTCCCAATTTGGCCAGTGGGAGCCGGGTCAAGCTGGCCCCTGTGTCCTGTCATCCTTTGGGCACTTCCTTGCTTTCAGGCTGCAATGTGTTCCAGGTTCATCTTCCACTGTTTTCTGCAGTTCTGAAAGCAGCCATTTATTCAAATAGTCCACATTTACATTTTTATCTCCATACACTTATTTCTGTATCTATAACCATTGAAAACCATGTGTGGCAGTCATGAAAACCTGCCTCTCGGATCTCTGACTGCAGGAAGCATAACTGACTGACAGCCCCAGCCACTGTGCTCTGAAACCCATCGCTGTTTCCGCCCAAGCTATGCTTGCCCCCAGCTGCTTCCAGCCAATGACTGAGCGCAGTGGAGACACTACAACAGGCCTGCTGCTCAGAGACCTGGGCATGCTCTGGCAGGGAGCTGCGGCTTTGGGCACGCCCCCTCAGCTTTGCTGGAACTCTTACAACTGCCCACAGCCCCAGATTAGATGTTTTCAGTTCAACCTCCCATCCTTCCCTTTTCCACAGAGGTTAGGCATTCACAGCCTCCTCCAGCTCCCTTCCCATTTTCTCTGTCTTCCCCAATTAACCTCTTGTCTATTTCACCCTGTCTTGGCATCAGCTTTTTAGCACACCATGAGTTCACAAAGGTACTACAACCCCATTCAACACTTCAGGGCATGCAGTTCTCTTCCTTTCCTTATCTGTGCATCCCTTCTGACTGTGGGAAGGCTGCCTTCCATTATCCTTAATACTTTTACTTACGTGAATAATCTCCGCATACACATACAGCATCTCACCTACATCTTCCTTGACTTCCACAATTTGGTCCTAACTGCCATGGACAGAGGAGCCTGGTGAGCTACAATCCATGGGGTTGCAAAGAGTCAGAAATGACTGAACAAATAAGCACAGCACATGGTAGAGCTAATTTAAAGGGTATACGCTACTTGTCAAAAGAGAAGCTAGGGTAAGGCATAATACCATCACACACACACATACAAACACACTTCATTCTCCATCTGAGTAAGGATAACAGATAATTCTCAATGGCTCTGGCTCATAGATCTCTATCTAGCTATTTGAGCTTAACATTTTCCACTTAAAAACCATCAACATTTTATCAGTCACTGAGGTGTCCATAGAGATTACAAAGCAGAGTATTTCCTTGAGGCAAATGAACATGTGGACACATATTCAGAATAAAGTAAGCCTATAAAGAAATGCCTTTGCACTATTATGAAGTCAAGGCTAAAGGAAACGGTTGAAAGACAACAGCTCAATTCATTTATAACAGTCACATCACCTCTAGGAAAGGTACCGCCTCACACGTGTGCATCCACTCACACATATGCATGCATTCCCCACATGATTTTTCTACAATAACTTCAAGGTCCCACGGGTCGAATTTCATTAACTGAGCTTACAGTGTACCCCATGGCTATATACTGTGAGAATATGATCCAACAAGGCATGAGGCATATAGACAGGGCCTTTGTCACCCACGACTCATAAAAGCTCCAGTATCTTAAGCTGGGAAACTGACTCCACTTCCTTCCACACTGGCTGGAACTTCACCACAAGGACACGCTCCCTCACAAGTGCTGAGATGGAGCGACCTAGCTGACAGGGCTCCCCAGTTTATTTCTAATATATCAGATGGCTCATCTCACATCTCAGCGCTGTGGGGCTGAACCACAGGGAACCTACGGAGGGCGGGCAGCAGCTGATGTCTTTCTTTGCAAATAGGTTAGGGACCAGAAAGGAGGGAAGAGATCATTCCAAGACCGGGTGATGAGGCAGGAAGCAAGCACTGGACAGAGAGCTTTTCTTCACAGTATGAGGGCCACCTTGGCTTATATACACAGAAAACCTGGGCTTCTCAGTCTAAGAGGGTGAAGAAGGTGGGGGGGAGGGGTGGTGACTAATGACTAACAGGCCCCAAGGCTAGGTTCCCTTCCAACCTCTATGAGTTCACACTCAGACCTCTAATATGCATGCCAGGCAAGAACCTGACAATTTCAGGCTTAAGACAGACTTGGCTTTTATAGACTCGCAAAAAAAAGACTGTAAAGGGTTAGAGTGAAATTTTGGGTGAGAGGGATCTACAGACAATGGGCCACGAACAAGGATCTTTACTGATTGCTGTTTCTCCCCCAGACCTCAAACCAGGAAAAAGCCCAACAGAGCAACAGGGAGCTGCCGTAAGCCAGCACAACAGTGTCTAGAAGGGGTCGTGCTATGCCTGTCCCATCTAGCGTCTAAACTGTCTTTTATCCTCTGATTTCAGACTGAGTTCCCGAGAATCTGAAACAATGACACGCCCCCCATTTTTTTTTTTCTTAAAATATATCCAGGAGGCACTTCCCACATGACCAAGCAGCATATGTAGACAGGAGACTCTGTTTTAGAAGCATCAGTAATTAGAAACATCTGAGGTGGCACAACCTCCTTTATATGTGTCCCAAATCTCTCCCCCATCATCTTCCCTATTTTTTCACTCACCCCTTGAACTAACATACTTCTAAAAATAACTAAAATAGATTTTTTGGATCTTTCTACTCTTAATGGTTCCTTTTTCTGTTTAACAAGTCCTGTCACCGGGATAGTCACCAGAGGGTCTGAACGATGGCTAGGGACTTTCCCATAACTTGTAAGATAGATCAAAACCAAAAAGGAAGCAGCTTTAGAAACTACAGTGAAATGAAGGGGGAGGGGGGGAAGTTACCATTATCAAGCATGGCATTAGCTACCGAGTGTCTGAGGGCAGGATATATTCAATCCAGACACAGAGCCAAAGGTGACTGCTTTTGTCAACCCACCAGCCCAGCTGTGGTTACGAACATGAAACACAACATGATCCACAAAGAAGAAGGACCTCAGAAAGCTGGACTCAAGAGCAGGGAGGTATAGAATGGACTGATCTGAGTAGCTTTAGAAGCTAATCAAGCAAAAAAAGGATGGGGAAAAGTGAGAGTTAGGGATTCACATGTCCACACTGCTATATTTAAAATGGATAACCAGCAAGGACCTACCATACAGCACAGGGGACTCTGCTCAGTGCTATGTGGTAGCCTGGATGCGAGGGGAGCTTGGGGGTAAAATGGATGCACGTATTATATGTATATGTGACATATGTAGACCCGAGTCCCTTTGCTGTCCACCTGAAACTATGACAACGTTATTGGCTATGGCTGTTTAGTCACTAAGCCATGTCTGACTGTTTGTCACTAAGTCGTGTCTGACTCTTTGTGCCTCAGGGACTGTAGCCCACCAGGCTCCTCTGTCCATGGGATTTCCCAGGCAAGAATACTGGAGTCGGTTGCCATTTCCTTCTCCAATTATTGGCTATACACTAATATATAAAAAAGGACCCTTTCAAACAAAACACCCTCAATAAGTAGTTCATATTTAACGAGAATTAATTCCGAATATATATAGGTTCTAAACAGAACTGCTCTACCAATGAGAGCATTTCCTAGAGACTGGACTTGAGATACGAAAATCAAGACTTCTTAGGATCAAGGACTCTACTTTTGTACTTTCATAAATCCTAATCATTCTTCCTTCATAGGGAGGGTGATGTGGAAAGAAAACAATGAAGACTGATATGGATTTAGTCCAGCTGGAAGAATCCAGAAGGATGCATGATTAAAATGAAATCCAAGGAGACCTACAAATAAGATTTGCAGAAACAAAGAAATGAAAGGAAGAAGGAAGGGAAGAGTGGAGATGAAAGAGGAAGGGGAAAAGGAATCATTCCATGAAAAAACTACTGCTTCACAGGCAAATAAACCCTTGAATCCCCAACACAGACATCCATCCAACCCTCAGTGTCAATAGTAGGCTTACCCCTGGACACGGGCAAAAGCCTAACCAGCTTCAGGAGCTACAACCGACTGCACATCAAGAGTGCTCTTCAGTTTGGGAAGAAAAGAAGAAAAGCAAAGATATCTAGGGACCAAGGTATAAAAATGTGGGTGATGAAGAGATGTGGCTTCTCATTCGACCTTCCAAGAACAGCCATTTTTCTTCTCCACTATGGGTCTGAGCCCTAATGTCCTCATTACCTTATTCCCACTTGAACCCTACATGAGGGCTCACCTAAGCTCATCTCCTGAAAACACCAATGGTCAAAAAAGAAGAGAGAAACCTACTTGGAAGCAGGAGAATTAAACACCTAATTCACTTCTTAACTCTAGCTAGGAGAGAGAATAGTGCTGGAAATATGGGTCAAAACAATTTTTAAAAGGAAGGGGAAAAGGCATAACACCCGATGGTTATGCTTACTAAATAGACAATTTTATTCTGCCCCCAGGATTTCTGCAGTACTGTAATCTTATTGCCACCTCTTATATGATAGCTCCATTTATTCAGCAATATCCTGGTTATGGCTTTATAAGACAAGAAAAACTGTGGTATTATACTCTATTATGCCAGCTTGTCTCTGAGTACTGCTGTACTTTCAAGTCAGCAAAATATCAGAGGAGGTTATTAGTCCAGTGATGAACCTTGGTTGAGGTATGAGAGGTGTATTAAGTGTAAGGAGCAATGAAACAATGCCACCTTCAAATATTACCCCAGTCTCCACCTCTCCTAATAAGAATGTCTGTTTCATAGAAGCTTCATAGACTAAGCTGAATCTCCCTTCTCCTGCAGGACAGAACGTGGGGTACATACCCAAAGTGACACTTCCTCTACTGGACAACCATGTTTCTTTTCCAGGAGACAATTAGATTCCGCAAAGACAACGAAGATAATCAATTAAATCAAGGATCTAGCTTGAAATAAGCAAGCTGTCTAACAAATATGCATTTCATATCCAAACTGGTCCACTCATTGCTAAATATGCCATACATTTACATTTCAAACTATTTGCAGGACATGTGAATTTGCATGACTCATCACCATGTAAAACTCAGCATTTCAAAAATAAAACTCACTTCCCCAGATTAAGCTTTTCTGAAATCTACCAAATCAGCTCATTTCCCTAACATCTCTAATTGTGGGACCATTAGATTAGATTCCCAGTCACCTAAGGCTGACATCTGTACTCATTCCCAGATAAAATTAGTCCAAACTGAACTCAAGGCTCCAGTGTTTCTCCCATGATTGTTTTCTATCCTGTTCTTTCTAACTTATCTGTCCACAGCCACCCCTCTACCCAGCCCCAAATCTGGTTTCCATGCAAAGTTTTCCAATCCTGATCACTTTCAATTGAATCCTCTTAATCTTCATGCTCCAGTCTACCACAACTACAAAAACCTTGTCTGAACTTTTCCAAGAATGATTTCAGATTTAATGACCACCTACTGTGTGTCTGCTACAGGCCATGCTTTTAAACACATATTAACCTAATCTTATGGTGGTAAAGTATCTGCCTGCCAGTGCAGGAGACATGGGTCGGGTAGACCTCCCTGGAGGAGGAAATGGCAACCCACTCCAGTACTCTTGCCTGAAGAATCCCATGGACAGAGAAGCCTGGAGGGCTAGAGGCCATAGATTTGTGAAGAGCCAGACATAACTGAGTGGGGAATAACCTAATCTTTCTATAGCAACAGAAAGGTGGTAAGTATGTATTTCTTGGGGAAAAAAAAAAAAAGTAATCAGTTTCAGGCTTGCTACAAGCAATCCTGCTAGTATGTTAGTAAGTGGTAATCAAAATTAGAAGCTAAATTTAAAAATATTTTAAATCTAGTTCTCTTTTTGACTACATTGCTACAAACTACAGGTAAAGAAACATTCTACATACAACAAAGCTTGCATATACCTCTCTAACTTTATTCTACAAAGTCTTTCAGTCTTCTGCTTTAATCCAAGCAGTCAAGCACTGCAGTCCCTCGTCTCAATTCCTTTGGCTGGGCCATTCATTTGGCACTTATCTTTTACTGCTGCAGATTATTGTCTTGCTTTGTGTACATATCTTGTCTTTCCAACCAGATCATATTCCCTATTGGTCCAAAAAAGAGCCAAACACTTAGTAGGCACTCAATAAATATTTATTGGCTAGCTGACTGATTGCATTCTCAGTGTTCCCAGGGGTTCTGTGGGCGGTTGGATGAAAACAAAAGTAATAACTGACTGAGTCATAGAATTTGAGCAAAAAGAGTCCACAGAGATAAACTAATCTGCAAACCTCCATATATAGATGAAGACAGACCCAGAGAGAAACCCTGAAAATTGTGAAATGAGATGTCTAAAGAAACAGAGTGACACCCTCTCAGTGGGCATCTGACAGCCTTCGATTCTCAGCCTATATCCCTTTACTATGCTGCTGTCCTTTTACAGTTCTATAAAATAGGAATAAATATAGTGTGTACATAAATTATCCACCAAGACATGCATTAAAAATTTATCAGTATGTTAAAAATAATCCATCCACATCATATTATAAATTTGATCACTCTAATACTAATAATACTAGCTAAAAGATACATTAAACATTTCATTATAATAATTTGCTTGCCTTTTGGGGATTCAGAGGACTTTTTTCTTTCTCCATGTTCCAACACAATGTATAAATGCTGGCTGAAGGCATAAGCATGTTTTCTTCATCCCTTTTCTTTGTTCCTCTTTCCTTTGAGAAACTAACGTTTTACAAAAGAGCAGTGTGAGGTGAAAACCTCCCGAGCCTTCTCCCCCTCAGTGATAGTGGAGAAATGGCCCTCCCACTACCACCGCCCTGACCCCTGAATCAGCTCACTGATCTAGGAGAGGTCCTGCTACACAAGCTGACTGGAGTCACCCCACACTGCACTGCATAATGTGGTCTTTATGTGTTTGTTTGAGAGCCAAACAGTAACACGTTAAAAGATGGATGTTCTCCCTTCCCAAGTGAAGAATAAAAACCAGTTTAGGAATATCTATGAAAATATTCAAGTACAAAATATATGAAAGGTAAATTTCTAAAAGTTAAGAAAATATGTATCTATGTTTTCACAAAGACACGACTATATTCAGATATATGGATTAGAGGTGATGGTAAGAATGAATGAACAACGTAAATCTGAAATGGGCCTATCATTAGTGAAAGATACTCTTCTAGTTTAAGTCGCTAAAAAAATGAAACAATTCCTTTTCGTAATGGAAAAAACAGATCAGAGGCACTGAACTGCTTAGCAGTTAAAAGAATTTCTTCTCATTACACACCCAAAACATGTTCAATTTCAGCTTATTGTTTGTGTGCGCTCCAAAATATACAAAGAGGAAACCAACCTTCTAAAAGAGACACTTAGTAGGGCACAGTTAATTTTGGAAAGGAGGATCTAATTATCACATCTAACATCAACACTTTAATAAGGAAAAAATCCTCATCTAAGTTATAAAAATGGTGAAGTGACTGAAAAAAACACAGGAAAAGATGAATATCGTAAAAGAAAAATGTTAAGAATGAATGTTTATCCAATTCTCCCTCATCCAACAAAGAGACATTACACATAGCATTTATATTTATTTTCAATAGTGAAAGCCACTTAATGTTTCCCACTTCCTCCCTCCAAAGAGAGCAATTATGAGCTTGTTTCATAAAGAACCCATGGCACAGAGCTGTGATTCTAGCCAGAGGACCTGGGTTCTTACCCAGCTCTCTGGCCATTTAAACTCTAGTAAAGGACGTAAGCCTGCACCAGTTTCCATATCTAAAAAATGAGAAGGTAGATCTAAATGCTCTATGAAATGTGTTTCGGCTCAGAGACATTCTAATGTCATTTTTAAAGGGAGCTAGGTTTTACTTATCAATAGTCGTACATATCTTTATACAGAAATAACTGATAATATTCAAGGCCAACTAGATTATGTATCATTTCAATAAGTATTAAACAGAACCTGCCTGCCAATGCAGGAGACGGAAGGGATTAGGGTTTGATCCCTGGGTTGGGAAGATTCCCTGGAGGAAGAAAATGGCAACCTACTTCAGTATCCTTGCCGGGAGAATCCCATGGACAGAGGCGCCTGGTGGGTACAGTGCATAGCGTCGCAGTCGGACACAACTGAAGTGACTTAGCACATGGCACATATAGGGCTTAAATACATTTCTGGTTGTGGTTGTGGCATAGGCACAATGTGGGCAGGAACTGTGGCAACAAGCACAAATTTTTCCAATCCCTGCCCTAGGGACTGTAAGTGCCCTACACTCTCTGTGCACACATGGGGATAAACGGTTTGTCTAGGCTGCTGGGCAAACTGAAGAGGATTCTTCAAGGCTGGTCATTTCTTTACGATATAATGTATTACCTAAATGTTCTAGAGTATAAAAAAGAGGAAGGAGTGATGAGCAAATAAGAAATACGTAGTTTATTTTCTACTGGCAAAACTAAAGTTCTGCAGATTCTTTACTGTCTAGGACCTTCTACTTTGGCTAAGAACTTTTATCAACAGCAAGAAATCTACCAACCTAATGAGTAGATGTGTTCAAAGAACTGATTCAAGAGTAGAATTGACATTTAGTGGCAATTTATCCCATTTCTTGTATCTCTGAGGCTCACAAGGTTATAGAAAGCTAGAAGTTTACTTCTGTGTCTTGTTACAAAAAATGGGGGGGGCAGGGAATCAAAGAATCTTCATATTTACATGGTTTGCCAAGTATTACTACTTCAGTGTATCAAGTTTATACTTGAGAAATGTAAGTAGCAGCAATATGTCAATAAAACAACTATGAGATGTGTGAATAGTCCTTCTGAGCTTAACACTATACGAAAAACTATAGGTTATAGCACAGTAAGTATTAACAAGGAAAATGAACATCATTATGACAGGAAAAAAAATCACAAAGATTTCATTTGTTATAATCACAGACCTTAGAGCTGAAAAGTGCAACTTCCTCATCTTACAGGTGGCTACTCTGAGGACTAAGACATTAAATATCACTTAGTGACTGAACTGCACTAGAATTCAGGTCTCAAGTCCTTCCACCCAGTCAGCCTGCCTCCAGTTTCCATACATAGACTAGAAAAACTATGGATACATGGAATAACTTAGAGGGACCTCAAAATGATAAAGATGGAAAAAGATGAGTGGTTGTCACAGATGATGGGAGGGGAAAGGCTTAGGAGGAGTAGCACAAAGGAGATCTTTGTGATAACTGAAGAGCTGTCAGTCTTGACTATGGAGGTAGTTACATGAATCTACACACATGAGAAAAGAGACCTGCATATATGCAGTCCCAGGGCTGAACTTCCTGTCTGTGCTACTGCTCGGTAATTGTGTAAGAGGTAACCACTGGGGGGAAACTAGGTAAAGGGTACCTGGGACAGACCCTTGTTTGAATCTATAATTACTTCAAAATCAAGTTTTAGAAAAGGGGCTTCCCTGGTGCTCCAGTGGCTATGAGTCCACGCTCCCAATGGAGGGGGTCTGGATTTGGCAACTAGATCCCACATACTACAACTGAAGATTCTGCATGCCACAATTAATACCAGTGCTACCAAATAAAAATAAATAAATTTTGAAAAGAGAGAAATCTCATAATCTTTTTTTTTTCTTTTAAAGTTAAAAAGTCTACAGATAACCCCAGCACTCCTCTGTTCAAAACTCTCCGATGTCTCCTGTCCTGTTCAAACTACAAGGCAAGTACTTTCAATGGCCCATGAAAACCTATGGTCCCCTGCCGTGTCCCCCTCCCACCTTCCTGGATTACATACTAGGAATTAAAATCCAAAATATCTGTGACTTAGTGTTCTAAATGCTGTGAACCTTGTAATTAAGCAAGCATAGTGTCCTGGGGAAGGACACACAGATGCTCAACTGGGGTCTTGGTCTGCATGGTTCGCAAAGGTAAAGTTTCACTAAGAAGTCAATAGCTAAAGGGCAAGTGGGAGCTGGGGAGGGGAAATTATGTTCCCAGCACACAGGGCAAACTAACTTCAAGAATGATGTGTTTTAGGACTTCACTGGTGGTACACTGGTTAAGAATCTGTCCGCCATATGTATACCTATGACTGCTTCATGCTGACGCTTGGCAGAAACCAATAAAATTCTGTAAATAAGTTAAAAAAAAAGAATCTGTCTGCCAATGCAGGGGACATGGGTTCGATCCCTGCTTTGAGAGGACTGCACAAGCCTAGGGGCATCTAAGACTGGGAGCCTACAGCCTATGTTCCACAACAAGAAAAACCACCACAATGAGAAGCCTGTGCACCACACTGGAGAGTATTCCCTGCTCACAGCAACGAAGACCCAGCTCTGCCAAAAATAATAAAATTCAAGAAGAATGGTATCACCGACTCAGTGGACATGAATTTGTGCAAACTCTGGGAGACAGCGACAGACAGACAGGGAAGTCTGGTGTGCTGCAGTCCAGGGGTTGCAAAGAATCAGACAGCACTGAGCAACTGAAAAGCAACAATAACAAAAAAGAATAGTTTTCTGTTTTTATTAATTTATTATTATTTTTACATAAATGGACGAGAGCCAGGGCATATTAAATATAAACATGGAGAGATAGGCTAGGGTCAGTTCATGGGTTTCTATTAATTCAAAAGACTGTGGGATGATTAATGAAGACTTAAAGCAGGAGATCAGATTTGTTTCAGAAAGCAAACTGCAACAGCTGTGTGCAAAATGGATCAGAAGGGATTCAGACCAGAAACAGGAAGGCCGGTAGAAAGACTGACAGCATCAACCAGGCAGTAAGGAGAGAAAGGCTGAAATGAACCCGAGATATACCTGTAGGCAATCAGGTATGGAGACAGGTGATAAAGATGACATTTTGATTTGTGGCATAAAAGGCTAAGTAAAAGGTGGCACCATCAATCAAGATGTGATCATTTGAGTAAAGAAACAGCTTTTCAAGGGGAGATCGTGAGCTCCATTTCAGTCATACTGAACTTCAGTAAAAGGTGATGTCCATACAGTCAAAAGCTGGATATATTGGTGGAGAGCTTGGCAGGAAGAACTGGGCTAGAGACACAGCTCTCAGGTACATTTGCAACATCTACCTGAAAACTGAAGCCAGGGGATGAACGAGACAACCCGGGAAATTGAGCAGAGGTAGGAAGAGGGTCAAGGGTAGAGGCTTAAGCAGCACAAATATTTAAGTAGCTCTAAAGCAGACGGAACGGAGAAGGCAATGGCACCCCACTCCAGTACTCTTGCCTAGAAAATCCCATGGACGGAGGAGCCTGGTAGGCTGCAGTCCACGGGGTCGCAGAGAGTCGGACACGACTGAGGGACTTCACTTTCACTTTTCATTCTCATGCATTGGAGAAGGAAATGGCAACCCACTTCAGTGTTCTTGCCTGGAGAATCGCAGGGACGGAAGAGCCTGGTGGGCTGCCGTCTATGGGGCTGCACAGGGTTGGACACAACTGAAGTGACTTAGCAGCAAAGTAGACAGAGAACAAGTAATCAGAATCACAGAAAGAAATTCAGTCAAGTCTGGTGTGCTGAAGAGGGGAAAAAAGTCCGAACGAGATTGTGATGTTTTAAATACTAGAGAGAGAGCACATAAAAGATTGAGAAGTGTCTTTGAGGGAAGCACTGGTGTTCTAGGTAGGTTCAGTTTCAATGATGTGGAGTAGCCAAAGCCAGATGGTAAAGAATGTATAGCAAATGCACACAGAGTTACAATTGCTTTTAACTCATTTAACTTGGCTATGAAGAGAAGGTAAGAGTAAGAAAAGCAGATTGTAGTAAAGAGAAATTTTTAAGAATTGCTTTTAAAAGGGAGGTGGGAGGGAACTGAATGGCAGAAAATCCTTAGACCAAAAGAAACAGAATTCAGAGCACATGGGTAGAAAAATGAGTTTGGAAAGAAAGAGGGTAAAATCTTGCAGAGATGGGCAAGGGGAAGATAAGAAAGCAAGCAGAGAAGAAAAGTTTGGGGTTCAGAGACTAAGAAAATAAAGGCACTTTCCTGATAAGCTGATATCTTCTCCAGAAAGTAGATGAGTGTATGCTGAAAATGAGAGAGAAGGAAGTAGGGGGCTTGACTGAAGACGTTTGTTAAAATCTAAAATGGCTGTTTGTAGTGAATTAACCGCATAAAGACAGCATTTATGGACAATCCAGCTGTTATTATGCAGGAAGAAATGGGAGAGCAGAAAATCTGCTGTTAGAAAAGGCGTCTCTATAAGACTATTGTTTTAATATAGATCCAAGTTGTTGATTGCGCAGAGCAGAGCAACAGCAACAGAAATAGGAAAGAACTGATAAGGGAATTTTACTAAATCATCACCTAATCACTAAACTGCTTTCTCCCAAAACTCCACGGGTCACCAAGGTAGGACCAAAATTGTTAATTTCAGCTCTTGGTGGGAACTAAAGCTATGGATGTCAGGGATGGCTGGTCCCTGACTTTTAGGCTTCCCAGTCCAGGATGGCTGTACCACTTCCTAAAAAAAAACAACTCAACTTAGTGAACCACTGAATCTGAATAACTTTGCCAATTTAAAGCACACCTGTAACCATCTACATCCTGTATGAGCAGTGATCGCTTCAGATTAATAAGCTACATAGGTGACTCTGGGATACAAATGAGTATGAAAGCGAGTTTTAAAATCAGCATTAAACATGTTGGCATTGAAATGAGACTAGGACATTACAAATGGAAATGAGAAGCAGGTACGTGGTTAAGTCGGGAGTAGGAACAAGCAATGAGAAATAAAAAGTGGATAACGATTAGCACAGAGAGGATAGGTGAAGCTATGAATTAACAAAACACCAAAGAGAAATCATTTACAGACAGAAAATAGCAGGATCAAGGCAACTCTTGGACAAGATGAAGCCAGAGGGCTTCATTAAAGCTTGTTTGTTTTAAGTGTTATATCAAGGCAAGATGGAGCATTTACAGTACTTGGCATGTCATCTCTGAAGTTCAATTATGAAGACTGATGATCAGCAATGTTTTTGATAATCTGTATGGCATCTTTTCTCTCAAGAATATGACATAGTAATGCTTTGAGACACATTTACTTAACCTACTTCCAATATTGATCTTCCCGAATTAACTGCGCAGAAAGAAATCATTTCAAGTTCTTTACATTATAGAAAGGAGCAAATAGGTCTGGCCAAGCATATGTAAACTAGAGAGAAATACAAGAACTCAGCACATGTGCAGAGGGACACACCAATGCAATCACCAGTAGCGTTTCCCTCTCAATGGAATTCCTGCCTGTCTGCTGATCTGGGTGCAAGCTAATTTACCCCACGGTGAAAACTGCTGTTGAGAGGCAGAACTCTCCACCATCTGTTACTGAGAATTAGCATAATGATGGATTATCTAATCCCTTACATTTAACAGAGACAAGTGGTGCTCTCACATCCTCATTCACGTGGGTGGCCTATCCCCACCCCTCATATAAAAATCGATCCTCCCACCCTGCTGGTGATGAGGCTGGTCCGGATTTTACCCCCAGTCTTGCCTAAGAGTCCAGGTGCTTTGCCATGAGAAGCTGTGCTAACCCATTTTATTCAGGAGTGAGAATGCAGCTGTTATTCCAGATGCAGCTAAAACAGAAAGAAAAATTGTCACTAGGAGACCAGCAAAACGACTCATGCGGGCAGTGCCTTCCTTCATAAATGAGACCCGGTTGAGAACTTCAACCAAGACAAAGCCAAAGTTAAGTCAGCACTGATATAGTGAGAGTGACAGATGGAAGAAAAAGAAACCAAGAAATTAAGTGGGTAGCACAGTAAAAGACTGCTGTTCTCCAGGTTCAAGTGTGCCAAATAGCAAGACTTAGGAAGCATTAAAGAATGAGAATCGGACTTCCAGAAAAAACAAGGACATGCTTATAGGATCAAATACCTAGGAGAGAACATTCAGTGAGGATGGATGGCTGCCTGGGGCACCCAAGGCAGGGAGAGAACTGTACTGTCATCAGTTCAATCAGACAGAGAGAAATTTAAGAGACTGTATAGAAAACAATTTTCAAACACAGCCACTTCCACATAATCTGAGTCTTGGTAAGAGTCAAGAGAAAGCATTTCAAGAAAATGTACTTGCACTGAACATGATACCAGGGCTGCTTTTTTTTCATCTTTATCAAGTTTCTGGATATAAGTGAAATTGTTTATTTATAACTTATTAAATCTAGAAGTATTGTTTTGGTTAAAACCCTACTTTTTACTTTTTTTTTTTCACTCTGAACAAAGGTATTTACTATTAGAACGTACACTATCATTACAGACAATTCTGAGCTAGTTCTCTCTCATCTTACCCATCTCACTTTTCCAACATGTTCTATGCATTCAGAAATTCTCCCTGAAGTCAAAAGGATGCATTTTCATAATATTCAGATGGCAGGGTTTACTAGTTGTTCTACAAGTATCTGTTCATATCTCCATAGCATTGGGGATGCAAACTCAAGGTCTGTCTGTATGATTAAAGGTGCACTGGAACACAGCCCAAGTGTCTGCATATTGTCTGGCTGCCTTAGGATTACCAAGGTGGAGTTGAATAGTTTCCATGCAAAGCACATAGCTATCAAAGCTGAAATATTAGTATCTAGTACTTTACAGGAAAAAAAAAAAAAAAATCTGTCTCTCCCACCTCATAGCACTGCTTTTTTTTTTTTTTTTTTAGTGGTTTAGCACTTTTATTTTTTTTTTAATTGTTTTTGCCATACATTGTCATGATAT